>OY744476.1:34160926-34510160 GCA_963556175.1 Tipula confusa
CCCGTTTAAACACATATAAGAAGAGTAATAGGAGATTAAGACCTTAAATTGGAGGAATATATCACTCTGTTTTGTTTACTTGAGGCAATACTGTATTCCCGGCCTTTTACTCCGATTAGCGAAATTCTAAATGATTTAGAAGTGCTTACCCCTGCGTTTTTAATTGGCACATATTTAAAAGAAATTTCTATTATATATCATGGCCATATAATCGGTTTGCGCCATCGATGGGAATTACTTCAAAACATAAAACAAGAGTTTTGGATTAGATGGCATAAGGAGTACCTTCGTCAACATTTTGCAAACCCGATCGAAATGGCAAAATCAACAGCAAAATATTCAAATCGGAGAATAAGTTTATAAAACTGAGTCAATCTCCAGAACTTCAAAGTAGCAGATACTGAAGGACCACCCCTGGGCTAACCATTTAGTCCAGACAAACAACAGTGAGATTAAGCTGGTAATATTGGGCTATGCAAACTGTTGTTGAACTGTTAAGAAATATATATATATATATATATATATATATATATATATATATATATATATATATATATATATATATATATAAATATTTATAAATAAATATATATATATATATATATATATATATATATATATATATATATATATATATATATATATATATATATATATATCCATATATATATATATATATATATATATATATATATATATATATATATATATATATATATATATATATATATATATATATATATATATATATATGTATATATATATATATATATATATATATATATATATATATATATATTTATATATATATATATATATATATATATATATATATATATATATATATATATTAAACAAAACGTCATCCGCCCTTCAAAAAAAAATCGTATACATATTTCAGGGTGTCCAAAGTGCTTTACTGAATTGAAATTCACAATCAATTACCGTCTATCACCCTAACACAAACGAAAACGCAACATTAAATATTTAAATAAATATTTACCTAAATGCCACTCACAAAATTGACATAAAACAATGAAACAAAGCAAAAAAAAAAAAAGAATTGTGGGAAATTGATTTTCACCGTAACGTGGTTAAAAACAAATGAAAATACCTGTAACGGCTATTGAATAGCAAATAAAACACACTGTAGCCCCTATATATATATATATACAACAACCGTTCAACCCTTTTATAATTTTCCAAATTGTCGCCCATTTTTCATTTTAATATCATTTCAATGTTTTTCAATTTAAATAATCATCGAATATTTACGTAACAATTATTTTCTTTTATTTAAATTTATTTTTAATTAAAAATAATTTTTTATTTTTATTTTTTATTTTGATATTGATTTTAAAATTAAATATTTATATACATTTATATAAAATAAATAAAATATTTCTTATTTATATTTAACTTATATCGCTCCTAATTGATTTTTAATTTAAATATTATATTATGATTCGATTCGAAAGTATCCTCAATTCGTTTCACAAAATCATATCGAATCGTATACGTAAGAGTAGAGTATAAAAGATAAATTTACATTTCTCCTAAATGTTGATTTTTGAATAGCGTAACTAACGTTACTACAATATCCATTATCTACTTGAAATTAATTATTTTTTGTATTTTTTTTTTTTTATAGTAAATACATATTATGGTATGAAATTATATGCTATTATATAGTGAGTATATTATGTATGTGTAGCGACCACTAATTGTAAATACAAATTTTTGGTCACACATGGAATAACAATTTCATGCAACGTCATCTGCAAACGGACACAAGCAACAGTTGTGTCTAGACTACTATACAGTCTCGCGATCGTACCCCCCCAATGTACCATAGTTGAACGACGATAAGTAAATATATCGTCACCACGACGATA
Source organism: Tipula confusa (assembly GCA_963556175.1). NCBI lineage: Eukaryota > Metazoa > Arthropoda > Insecta > Diptera > Tipulidae > Tipula > Tipula confusa. The sequence continues at coordinate 34,162,822 of OY744476.1, forward strand.
ACGTATAATACGTTACTAACGAATGTAACATCCGACCGACAAAGAGACGAATAGACGACTACGAAAAACATGAAGTGGTATAGGTGGAAAAAACAAATTAACGCGGTAATCTCGACTTGCGTTAGCAGAATTGTTTTGGATGTCATCAAGACGTGATGACTAAAATTTAAATATATTAAATTTAGAATCTTAAAAAAAACAATTGTAAAATTAATTGTAATTAATAAAATTTATAATTAAATTGTGGAATTAAGAATACATCTATTATTCGAAATTAAATAGCCTAAGGGGCTATATTGGTGACCCAGGTGAGGCGAACACCATTTTAAAAAAATAAATAAAATATCAGTTAAGTGCATATATTTATTGGACACTTGGTACGGAGCTACCGTACCAAGTTAAAGGTACGTACCAGTAAATATAATTAAAAAAAAAACACGATACTGCCACATTTTTTTTTTTTTTTTTTGTTATTCGTTTTTTTGCAATATCATCTCAACACACGACGAGAACATCAGCGATAACAATTGCAGCCAACGGTACTGTGTTGCGTATTTATCAACGGTGCGTACAACAACAACATCATAAAACCGTTGGACCACTGTTAGCAGATCGAACAAAATATACAACAAGTACATCATAAAACCATTGGAATAAATTAGCAGACAGGAAAACAACAACGGAGTACAACAACAACATCAGAAAATCGTAAATAATCATAATTTTTATCAAAATTATATGAATTTTTATTTTTGCAATACTTAAATTAACGTAGAATTTTAGTTTTTAAAATATTAACGTAACGTAGAATTTATTGTGTCAATTTTTCACATCATTCACCTTGACAATTCCCAAACAATCCACTTCTTTCGATCTATACCACTTCGTTTAATACTTAAATTATACAAAATATGGATGCAGACGGAATTCCTATTAAAACAGACGACAAACCTAGACACACCAGTACTGATACAGCAAACGAACACACCGATACTAATATGCAGACTGACGAACATACAATAACTAGCGAGGTTGCGGCCACGCAAGTGGGGTTCAGATTGCAGCCCTTCTGGATGACAAATGCCCACGACTGGTTCAGAGTGGCGGAAACGTTCTTTAGAACGAAACCAAGGATGACCGAACAGCAAAAATACATAACAACTCTGTCCGCACTTACACCAGAGGCGGTCGCGAAGATATCTGACATTCTCGACGACCCACCCACCAACAAGGAATACACAACCATGAAACAGGTCCTCTTAGACAGGTGCGCCCCGTCAGATGAAAAACGTCTCGAGGCTCTTTTGAGCGGGCAAAACCTAGGGGATGCGAAGCCTTCCGAAGCGTTACGCCGAATTCGAGCCTTAGCGTCGGGTAACGTTTCAAACCACGTAGCACGATCATTGTGGGTACGGTGTTTACCCCCAATAATTAAAATGGCTATTGTAGGACAGCCAACTACCACGCCACTCGAAGCTCTAGCCAGGACTGCAGATAGAATGTTCGATCATTTAACTCCCAAACAGCAGATAAATGAATATTCAAAATCGAACATAAGCAAGAATACAACGAACTTGCAACGACATGAAAGTCGACCGACTACATCAACACACCACTCGCTAGAAACCAGAATAGTTCATCTAGAGAAAGAGTTAAAAGTACTGCGCGACCGTAGTGCATCTCGAGGACGACGAAATTCGCCACATTTCCGAGCTCGCAGCAAAACTCCAGAACGTGGAAGCAAAATTAGATTTTACAGACAAACCCACTGGGATGGAGTATGCTACTACCACCACCGATTTGGTTCCGACGCACAGAAGTGCCGAACACCATGTAAATTCGTGCCATCACCATCGACTTTAACAGATATTCCAAAAAACTAAAAAACCCATCATGCGAGTCGGCAACGCAACAAACGCTTAATACGCGGCGCCTATTTATTTACGACAAACATAATTCATTGACTTTTCTTATAGATACAGGAGCCGACCTTTCGGTGCTACCTGTCAAACATACTATTAATTTTTTTCATAACTATCAAACTGATCTAGTTTTATCAGCCGCGAACGGTACAACAATAAGTACCTACGGAACACGATTACTCCAAGTAGATATCGGTCTTAAACGACGATTCACACATGCGTTTATTCTCGCAGCAGTGAATCATCCGATAATTGGAGCCGACTTTTTGAGTAAATTCGAACTGCTTGTTGATCTTAAACGTAAAAGGCTGGTTGATTCAGCTACACAGCTGTCAATCAATGCCACTACCATCCGAATTGACACGCAAATTCCGATTCATTACATGATCAACAACAGCTATGGCACGCTACTAAAGAAGTATCCTTCCCTAACAGCGCAGCCAAATTACAATTTACCCGTCCAACATAACGTGGTCCATCATATTGTGACAACTGGTCATCTGCCAGTGTCAAGACCACGGCGACTCGATCCAGCGCGACATAAAGCTGCATTTACCGAATTTCAGCATATGGTAGAATTAGGGATTTGCCGACCTTCGGCATCACCCGTTTCTTGTCCACTACACATGGTGAGAAAAAAGGATCTAGATTGGAGGCCGTGTGGGGATTACCGTAGGTTAAACACAGTTACAATCCCTGACAGGTATCCGATTCCTCACATACAAAATTTTTCTATGCACTTGCAAGAATGCCTAATTTTCTCCAAGATAGATCTAGTCAGAGCCTACCATTTAATTCCAGTTGCACCCGAAGATGTGCATAAAACAGCAATCACAACTCCATTTGGCCTTTTTGAATTCACGCGAATGCCATTTGGACTGCGAAATGCTGCACAGACATTTCAAAGATTTATAAATCAAGTCGTTCAAGGTTTAGATTTCGTTTTTGTCTACATCGACGATATTTTAGTGGCATCGAAAGATGAGGAACAACACAAACTACATATCGATCAACTTTTTGCCAGATTGGCAAAGTTTGATGTGTTAATCAAGAGCTCCAAATGCGTATTTGGCGTGAGCAATCTTGATTTCCTCAGCCATAAGATAACTCCGAATGGCATTTTGCCTTCATCAGAAAGAATTAATGCCATTACGGAATTTCCAGCTCCAACATCAATTAAGCGCATTCAGCAGTTTATTGGGATGGTAAATTATTACCACCGATTTATTCCTAAACTTGCCGAAATTTTAGCCCCGATTCATTCGCACTTGGCTACTTTACTCAAGAAGCCAAAAACCGTCAAGAATTTCGCTTGGCCTGAAGAGTGCAACGACGCATTCTTTAAAGCAAAAACAGAATTGGCTAACGTAACGTTTCTGGCACATCCATTGAATAACGCGAAATTCAGTTTAACTACCGATGCATCCAACACTGCCGTCGGCGCAGTGTTGCAACAATTCAATAATGATTGTTGGGAGCCGCTGGGATTCTTTTCAAAGAAACTGTCGGATGCTGAAAAGAAATATTCAGCATTCGACCGAGAATTACTCGCAATTTATCTATCCATTAAACATTTCAGATATTTTGTCGAAGGTCGGGACTTTACAATTTATACCGATCATAAGCCTCTGACACGAGCAATTCAGTCGAAAACTGAAAGAAATCCGAGGCAATCTCGTCACTTAGATTTCATTAGTCAATTTAGCACGGACATTCAGCATGTTCAAGGAAAACATAATGTGGTGGCAGACGCGTTATCTCGCACCAACGACATCGAAACAGCGAAAGTCGATACGAATTTCGACATTAATAAAATCATCGTAGCCCAAAAAGCAGACTTAGAACTTCAGAATTTACTTTCTGGTTCCGAACGTCACGCTAGTTCCAACATGAAACTAGAGCTTTTCAAGCTACCCGGATTAGAAATCTACTGCGAAACGTCGATGGGTACGAATCGCCCATACATCGCAGAAACGTTACGAAAAAATATCTTCGACACCATACATAATCTGTCTCATCCTGGTGTCCGTGCCACTAGAAAATTGATAACAGCTCGCTATTTTTGGCCAAACATAAACAAAGATATTTCCCATTGGTCAAAGTCCTGTATATCATGTCAACGTTCGAAAGTCCAAAGGCACACAAAAACACCTTTCGGACAATTCGAAATTACACCGGGTCGATTTGAGCATATTCATATAGACATCGTTGGTCCTCTTCCTCCGTCTAATGGATTTACCTATCTTTTAACCTGTGTCGACCGATTCACTCGATGGCCAGAAGCGTATTGCATGAGCGATATCACTGCAGCCACGATTGCCACGACTTTCGTAAATAATTACGTGTCACGATTTGGTGTTCCGAGTAACATTACCACCGATCAAGGATCACAGTTTGAGTCAAAACTTTTCGCCGAATTAACGAAACTCCTTGGCTCAAATAGAATTCGTACAACGGCTTACCATCCGCAAGCCAACGGCATGGTGGAACGTTTTCATCGGCAGCTTAAAGCTGCGCTTATGGCCAGAAGGAACACAATACATTGGAGCTCTGAAATTCCGATAATTCTACTAGGTATCAGAGCCACAGTGAAAGAAGATCTGAAGTGCTCACCAGCTGAACTAGTTTATGGACAAACCATCAAACTACCTGGCGAGTTCTTCATCGAAAATCCTCTTACACCTTTGCCTACTCACGACACGGTTATCGACCAACTACGCACCAGAATGCAAAATCTTATTCCAACAGCAGCCCGTCAAACGAAACAAGACGATATATTCTTACCAAAATCTCTGGAAAATTGCGATTTTGTTTTTGTCCGTGTAGATAAAATTCGAACAGGTTTAAAACCGCCATATGAAGGCCCTTTCAAAGTAATTCGCAAATTACGGAAAACATTTGTAGTCGAAATTAAAGGAAAACAGCAAACAATCTCCATAGATAGATTGAAGCCGGCATTTGGAATACTTTGTTCTACTGAACTACAGCCGAACAAGAGAATGCAAAAGAAAGTCAAATTTATAACCTAAATCTCGTGCAATTTAGAATTCATTTACTCGCATGATGAAACCCGAGGATCGTACTTAATTCGTAAATACCGAATCCACCTCACAGTGACAAACCTTCACAAACACTTTTTCGTAAAGCCAATCTAATTGGATGCTCTCTCGACGTTCACATTAAAACGTTCAGTAAGAAAGATAAGAAACTCTGTCCAGTTGAGTGTTGACAAACCGGTTGCAATCAGCTGAAACGTTTTTCGTCGAAAATCTTATCTTACACGAGGAGTTGTGCTCGTACAACTTCTACAGAGGGTTAGGAATATCGAACCACGATTCCCCAGGGAGATTTTACTTGGGAAGGGGTGATGTAGCGACCACTAATTGTAAATACAAATTTTTGGTCACACATGGAATAACAATTTCATGCAACGTCATCTGCAAACGGACACAAGCAACAGTTGTGTCTAGACTACTATACAGTCTCGCGATCGTACCCCCCCAATGTACCATAGTTGAACGACGATAAGTAAATATATCGTCACCACGACGATAACGTATAATACGTTACTAACGAATGTAACATCCGACCGACAAAGAGACGAATAGACGACTACGAAAAACATGAAGTGGTATAGGTGGAAAAAACAAATTAACGCGGTAATCTCGACTTGCGTTAGCAGAATTGTTTTGGATGTCATCAAGACGTGATGACTAAAATTTAAATATATTAAATTTAGAATCTTAAAAAAAACAATTGTAAAATTAATTGTAATTAATAAAATTTATAATTAAATTGTGGAATTAAGAATACATCTATTATTCGAAATTAAATAGCCTAAGGGGCTATATATGTACATAAATAATTGTATATTTCAAGTGAATTGAAATTAATATGTGTTTGTGTGTGTGTAAGGATAGTAATTATATACTATGTACATAATACCGTGTGTAATTGCTCTCGACTTGATACCCATAGAAATCATGAATGCATACAAAATTAAAGGAATAACTTATGGGGAAAAGCATTAAAATTTAATTTGATGCCCATTTGTTTGCCTGCAAGTTTAATTTTGAAAGATTATGTTTATATATAATATTATATATATATATATATATATATATATATATATATATATATATATATATATATATATATATATATATATATATATACATATATATATATATATATATATATATATATATATATATATATATATATATATATATATATATATATATATATATAGATTTTTCAAATTAAATGAAACCAATTATATATTGATCGAAACTTTTTACAAATTAACCGAAGCCTATTTCAAATTGAACGAAACTGTTTACAAATTAACCGAAACCTTTTTGAAATTAAACGAAACTATTCCCAAATTTAATGAAACATTTTTCAATTGGAATGAAAATTTTTTTTAAATCGATTGAAATGGATCCTTTTATATTAACTTGATCGCCTTTGAATATAAAACTTCATTACGTATTAATTGATTGTGTTGGTGATGTTGTTGCAGTCGGAAAAAGAAAGATTGATGTTGTGATGCAGCGGTGCACTGAGGTCCATTTAGGATACAATTTTGGCCAAACAAGTTGGTTTTGTACCCAACTATTCTTTTCGTGCAAGTTGATATTTAAATAATTTTAATAAATACTACTTTAAAACGCACGGGGTGATAATGGTCGCCACAAACTTATATAGACTCCAGACAACGAAATGAAATGAAATTTATGGTTTAAAATATTACAATCCACTCGAGTTTAACAGAAATTAGTTTTAGTTCAAAACCAAATAGAACATATTCCAAACCAACTTAAACATTTTCAAATTCAAACAAAGATTTTTAAAATAAAATAAAACAATTTCAAAATCAAAATAAACTAAAAAAAATCAATTATTTTTAAGGGCTCACAGTCATTTCATTTCATCTATATTTTGGTTTTGTAATAGTTGCAATCAAGCGATGATAAGCCATACATCCGGTAAAGATTAACCGGAATCTGTATTTTTCTAGCGACCCCTGCAGAAAAGAACAAAATTTTACGATGTTACAAGTTGAGTTTGTATAAACCGTGCGATGTGTTAGCATGAGACCACCTGAGATAAGAACCACCTTCGTCTGTAAAAAATATTTTACTTCGACTTTTTGGCGCATTTTTTTAAAGAAAATTTAAAGCATTTTTTGAGCAATTACAATATATATTCACTATTTGAATGCATTTTACTCGGTGGGTCAACTTGTACGAACTAATTTAAAATGCTTATAATTATTTTTTATTTTTTTAAAGTCTTAACTATTAAATCTTTTAAACTAAGTGTAAAAAAATACATCTTTTAAATGGCTGCTATTTTAATCTTTGAAGTTAATGGCTCTTTTTAAAACATTTTACAATGCAGTTTTGAAATTTATGTGGGAATATTTTGTTTTAGCCCCTGAATGGTTTATGGTTTGTAAACCCGTTCCTTCAAGAAATCCCACAACAAAACAGAGGTCGTTAAATATGGGGAACGTGATGGCCACGAGAAATCTGAATGTTTTTGAATTATTCAGTCATGGAAAAGTTTTCGCATAAATGGCATTGTCTCTCTCACGGTATGACAGATATCTCCATTTTGCTGAAACCATTTGTCACGATTATTGAGAACTACCGGACGTAAAAAATTGTCTAACATGGTTCGGTATACCGCTGCAGATTTTCCGGCTGCTCAATTTCATTTTCAAAAAAATATGGACCAATATCTCTATATTAGCCATAATTCCACATCAATAATTCCACATCAAACAATGCATCTGAGAGGATGTAATTGTGTTTGATGCACTGCTCTTGGACTCTCTGTACCTCAAATTCGGCAGTTCTGTTTATTGACATATCAATTTTAAACAACATCTTTGTAAAATTCTTTATTAAGTGCAAAATAATAAAATCATAAACTTTAAAAGCCAAGTTATAAGCATTTTAAATCAGACCGTCTACTCTATACTTCTGTTTAAATTTTCGAACAACACTATCGGTATTCGCAATGAAGACATACCTGAAAGTAAAAAACTTAACAGGTATGCATTGCAACAAGATGCAATGCATAATGGCGAATAGGTTGCAGTTTATCACAAACGCTAGAACCATAAGACTGAACCGGAAGAGTGGTAAATTGTTAGCTTCTAATGAATTAAACGTCGCATAGAGCACTCGTTACTCAAAATAGTCCAACGACAGAGATGTGGAAAAGAAATGACAACGTTGGAAGCAGTTCAACATCACAACAAGATTAGCAAGAATCACGTTACATCTATTTTTTGACAACCAAGACATTTTTTGAGTAAGGGACATATTATATTACCTAAAGCAGCATATTATGATATTATTAACTGGGCATCTATCAGATTTGGTAGCCCAATATGAAAATATAATAATAGTATGTTGGTAGCAAAACCTATAAATAGAGGTTTTGCTATCAAGGCTATACTAAAAGAGCTAGTTAGCAATTTACCGTCAAAGTCCTTTATAAGTACATTGAAGAAATTTGTTGCACGACGAAGGAAATGCTCTAAAATAATTTGTGATAATGCTACAAATTTTCGTGCTGTTCAAAGGGAATTCGAAGTCTTCAATGCATTTTTTTAATCAAATGAATTTCACAATACCATCTACTTGACGTTAGCGCAAGAAGGCATCGAATAGCACATCATCCTTCCCACATTTTAGCGGCCTGTAAGAGGCAGAGATGTAATCAGTAAAGTATATCATATACTTTACCATATACTTTATCTGCTACCTGTTATATAATTTATAAAATAAATAATGAGTCTTGTTAAAATAACTCCCGCCCAATACATTTTCTTCCCGTAGTCTCCAAAATTTTTGAAAAAGCCAGAAATCATTGTTAGGAAAGATTAGTTTTGACTTTAATACGAGTTTAGAAAGAATAAGAACAAAGAACAAGCCATTTTGTCAGTTTTTAAAACTACTGGACGCCTTTACCTTTGGATGAGCTAAAATTACTTTAAATAGTCTTGCATTTTAAAATCCGATAATTTGTCAAACATTTCACGGTGTAGTCTAATCAGTAGAATACGCTGTATTTTTTCTGTGTACAGTTAGTTTTCTCCCAAAAGAAAATGAGCGGTACCCAATTTAAACCTTACATTTGTTTAACCACAGCACCCAAACCTAGTCTAATGCATCGCCATTAACCTCGCCGCACTCATTAGTTCGGCTTTGTATATTTCGAACGCACTTTTACCTTCGGAAATCTTAATCATACCATAATTCATAAAAGGATACATAATACATAAAGGAAATCTGCCATTCGTTTGCTGAAATTCACGTAACTCTAACAATGCGGTATTTTTAATTTACCTCCATCTCGTTCAAATTCAGATCAAGTTGCAAAATATGTCCTTGCCATGCAATCTGTAGACTTACTTCTGGATGCGGGGTTTTAAATAGATGTCCACCACTGTCGTATGTACGTCGGTATCACATGATTTGATCAGTTTGATTTTAAGTACAAAAAAATTATATATTTGCTCATACTAAATTTAAAACATAAAAGATTTAAAATTGTCCATAATGGTTCTCAAATAAAAAAAATAAGAGTTATGTTAACTTTTCCATATTAAAAAATAAAACGCATCAAAAGTATAATAAACGAAATTTGTATTATTTCATATAATTCGCTAGAACAACGTGATCATACGAACCATAAAAACCTAGTGTAAACCAAGATGTTTTAGTTAAGCTAAGAATCTTAGTTAAGGACATTTATGTAAATATTGCCAAAACAAAATTTTTTTAATTAAAAAAAAAAAAGATATTTTGGCAAATATTAATCAAACGTAGTGGTTAATTAGTGAACTTTATTATCACCACAAAAAAAAGAGGACTGGTAGAAAATAAAAACTTCCATTCAGAAAGATAAAATACAATATCATGCGTACACGCCGATGCTTGCTGATGTAGAAAAGGGGCGTATGTTATGCGAGGGGCACACTCCTCCCTCTCTCAAGTAAACAAAAAACCGAGTCAAGTGCAAGGAAATGCACGAACCAACAATGCGGATCATCATATGCCAGCCGCATGCGTCAACTACGGAGATCAACATCCAGTGAACTACAGCAAGTGTCAGGTGAGTCAACAATTTATTTGTTATAGTACCCCGCAAAAACCAGGTCCAGCTCTAGCCCCTTTAGGACTAGAACTGCGAAGAGAGGGTATATCATATAAAAACGCAACTGCCAGTAACCTGCACGGTACTCGACCGTCCCCTAAATCGTCAAAGAACCTTAATCGCCTAACTCAAAAATTTGAGGAACTAGTTTTTCCGACCTTAGATCTAAATGCGACATATTTTGCATAGAATATGATCGCATTTCCACCTCAAACGTCGTTAAAAGCCGATTTGCCTTGATAAGATTCTCTACTTCTTTACCCTACTCAGTATTCTAGAACAACTCGAATGTATTACTCAAAACGCAAACAGTCTTCAGCTGAAATTGAAACAACTATTATGAATGTAGGAACCCTGAACAAATACATTACTATTTGTTCAATTTATGTGCGTAAAATCAATAAGTTCAATATAGATCATATCCTCAAATCTGACTAAGAAATCATTGTTGCAGGCGACTTCAACGAACGCCACTATTCGTGAAATTGTCCAAGCAATAACCAGAATGGCCAAACACTTCTCAGTTTATCCAAAATAATTCTAATATACAATTAAATGCTCCTAACGAGCCTACTTTCTCTATAGGAAACTCCACTCTTGATTGATTTCTTACAAAAAATATCTCGTTGCTCAATTCTCCGCAAATCTTACACGAATTCTACTCTGCTCATTTACCAGTGATATTTAAAATATCATTCAAGATCCAAGTTGCACCTACAAAGGTGTTTCACAACTATTCTCAATTCGACTGGCTGACATTGAAGAAAATGTCAACATGACATCTAAAAAAATCCAAAGTGCCTTTTCAAAGTAAGCTTTTCTAAATCGTCACAGCCAACTGATTAAGACATGGAGGCATTTGTAGGCAATTACTAGATCCAAAGTAATTTTAGCAACAAGCTTAAAATTTTTCTTTCTATGTGCTGCCGAATTTCTTTAAAAAATGCAATGGTCACTGATCTTCTAAACATCCTAACCGTAATACGATCCATTAGAAGATATTTTGCGGCCATCTGACGCACGTTTTCTAACAAGTGTTTTTAAAAACTTGGCTAATAACAAATTTTTTTTAACGGAAGATTCGCTATATCTAAGATCGTCTAAGTAACGCTTTAAAATTTAAAATACATCTTGTAACTTTTGAATTTCCCTAAAACAATTTAATTATGTTATGCAATTTCTGTTTAGCAATTTTTTGAGAACATGTGTTTAATATAAGCCAAGTTCACAACCGCACGTATTTTTTTTTTTTTGAAACGATCGAATTTAACGCCTACTGGGAAAAATTATCATAAATCAATTTGACGAAAATAAATTTTATTTATTGAATCAAAACGTAAACTCAATAAAAATTTAATTTATTTACGAAAATAAATCTCGTCCATTTTCCACCACAATAATTTAATCATCACTCCAAAATAGTTTTAGTTAACTCAGTATTTTTCAAATTTTATACTTAGTCTTTTTTCCCCGAGTATAATCTGAGCCAAAATAAATATACACTGTATGATTATTCGTTGGTTGTGTGTGTGTGTGTGTGTTTGTATTTTGTTTGTGTTATTATTCTAATAAATCTGACATACCATATAGCGTTAGCCCACATAACATTTTCCAAATTATATTTACGTCGGGAAATTGTAATATATAAAATAATAATTTATTTTTAGAATATATATAGTGTAGAAGGAAAATCATTATATGGGCCATGTGTCCGATAAATTATATATATATATATATATATATATATATATATATATATATATATATATATATATATATATATATATATATATATATAATATACAACTATATAACTATTAATATAATCGACCAAAAAGTCGTTAAAAACTTTAATAATAACAGTGATTGTATTTTAATAATAGTAATAATGATGTTGATTTTCAATTTTTTTACTTCTATTATAAATGACAAATAAATGTATAAATTAATTATTAGAAATCACAAAAAATTGACATAAAATCACATTAGAGTCAGATTGGTTTTCATTTCGCCTAAATGATGATGTTTGAATAGAACTTACCTATAACGTATAATATTTACTTAATCAGGCCTGTTTAAATTGTAGTTTACGGTTCGGTTTAGTGTTTACTGAAAAATTGTATAATGGAAATTTCGTAAATTTGACTCATTTTTTTTTTCAAATCGTATGAGAGGAAGAGGTACATTCCTTACATCCTTTGAGATACAGGTTGTTAAAAAGAGCAACCAACTTAGTCTTATTTGGCGTAAGTCTCTTTACCGTCACCGAACAGCTACTTGAATATATGATCAAAAAATATATGTCATATAATAAAAATTGAATGAGGGGGATATCGAATTACTCAAATTTTCAGCATTGTATTTTATAGCTGATGCCTCTATCAATCAGGCTACTGAACTATAGATAATTGCGATGTATATTGGAATATATTTTCAAGCTTTATATCGTGACGGTTATCGGATAATAATAAAAGATTCAAATTCGCTCAAATACGCTCCAAAATATGGAGCACACACTGACTTTTAAATAAGCAAAGGCATACTTTACAAAATATTAGCCTGTATTTAAACACAAGGAAGAGATTTTGAGCATCCATACTTTTACCCAATTTGTTACTCTTGGCCGATAACAGTTTAATATTGGTGTTTACTTTTTTCTGAACGAAAGTGTTTAAACACCCTGTATCTCCAATGATATCAAAAAATTGACCCTTCTCTCAAGTGATTTTTTGCTCAGAATACACCAAGGAAGTATTCTCTTTCGGCTTAGGTTCCCAAACCCAACTGATATCCTCTACTGGTTGACAAAAATCTCTTCAAAGCACATCAAGCAGTGAAAAACACCGAAGAACATCGAGATGAAGGCTTTGATTCGAACCTTTCCTCTTATTTTGTAGTGAACAAAAACGAGTCACTAATAGTCCAAGTTGGTAATCATTTGATCTGCTTTGGAGGTAAATTTCTCATAATTTTCAATGAATGTCAGTTGGCTTAAATTTGAAACATCGAATAAAATTCCGGGAACAAGCCGACTTCCTTTTAACGGTCAATAATCTTGCTTAACGACACCGAGTAGTGACTGTACAGTTCCATATAAATGTTGTATTTGAAGATTTTTAAAGATGGTGAGGATAAAAAAGTGTTAGAGAGAATGATAATAGAATGAGATGTTTGGTAATCGATGAGACTTTTTGGTGCTCGCCAACTCTAATTACGGTTTATCCATCTAGAAATATTTAGATGACCATACCTTTTTTAAGTAACATCCAAAAATCGATTTTGCAACGTTGAATCATTAGGAAATTGATATTTTTAATAAACTTTATAATAAAGTGAATATCGTTGCCCAGCTCCCCTTGACACCACAGTCTTATTTACTGAGGTGGCCTCTATTCTAATCACGTAAATTTTGTGAATAACTAAATAATAGTTTAATATTTCAAGAATAATTCTGGATGTATTGCTTAGCCTGTTTTTAGCAATGGAATTAATAAAGAAGTCGTTATAATTATAGTAATTTTATTTATTAACCATCAATAAATAAAATTACTATAATTATAATGCCGACATTTATTTCGGCCAAATATCTGTTAGTAAACGCAACTAATTGAATATCAGAGATATTTAGATTTTAATAATTTTCTTCAAATCGAAACATTGCTGCAACTTTGCATAAGCAATAACTGGTAATAGTACTGGTGAGTTTATGCGATGTTGCCAGAAAGACAATTTAAATTATTCACTCTTGAAAATTATTCCCAGTATTAAGCAAATTTTTTGACCAATGCTCTTCCTATGAAAGAATATTTTCAGTATTAGTTGTCAGTTAAAGAGGAAACTTCATAGTAACTAACACCGGTCATTTAACTCAGTGGAGTTTTCAAGACTTTATATCCATGAAGTGTCTATATATAATAAATTTAAAACGATTAATTAGCATTGAGAGGAGATTGTTATAAAGCTTTAAAGGGATCCTTATATGTGACTCAAATTCAAAGAACAAACAGGTCTACATTTTAAAAAAATATGTAATATTGTCATCTAGCTTCCAGTTAGTCCCCACAAAATGCATAATCATGGATGCTATAACAAGTGTTTTAAATAACAAAAACCAATTCTTCTTTCAAAATGAAAAAAATTGTTAATCAGTAACACACGAAAAGCCTAATTGGCAAAAATTCTAATTAATTTTTGACAGAGTAATGAACCTTAACATTTATAAAGCATAAATAAAACATTGGTGCAGTATACTTGTAGGCGTAACGTGGGCCATCAGCTAGTTTATTATATATATATATATATATATATATATATATATATATATATATATATATATATATATTTATATATATATATATATATATATATATATATATATATATATATATATATATATAAATATATATATATATATATATATATATATATATATATATATATATATATATATATATATATATATATATATATATATATATATATATATGTATATATATTTATATATATATATATATATATATATATATATATATATATATATATATATATATATATATAAATTTATATCACAGATTAACCGCGAACTATAATATACAAATGTGGCTGTTTATTTAAATTAAAATCAAAAAAGTAAACAAAAATAAAATTGTTACAAGTAAAAAAGGTAAATATTTTTTAAATACATAAAACAAATAACCAAATAAAATTTATTTTTATGAAATAACACGAATAGCTATAAAAACTTGATTATTTTAATTCCATAACATAAAAATAAAAATTATAAATTTTATATCCCATTGGTATACACTATACCCACACATTCCACACTTATCGTTATTCAAGAGCTCCTCCACCACGTATAAAAATAGTATTTGGCTTTTTTGCTCAGTATTAAAAGTAAATCGGATTAAAACTAAAAAATTTCACTCCCTTCAAATCTACAATTTGAACGTGTGTACATAATAAATAACCAGAGTCAACCAACCAACCAACTAAAATAAAACTGATCAAAATTAATCTAAAATCCTTAAAAACACAAAAAATAAATAAATAATGATAAATTATATTACCTCCGAATATACATAATATAATAAACGCCTAAATTTATACTATCGCGTTTATATCGACAAAATAAACTTCACTTTATGTGCCGTAATCGTATAACATCGTCTTATAACCGTAATATAAAAATTAAAGAAGGATTTAAGATTATATAGTCCCCGAACGTTACACGACGACACATAAAATCGCAAAAACAATAAAACGAAAAATCGACGAAAGTCCAAATCGAAAAGCTCAATTTCAATTAGAAAAAAAAAATTGTATACTTAAGCTCATTTTATTATATACAAGGATATATTTTATAGGATACACACACATACATAAAAAACTTAAGGATAATAAACTTATTTATATATTATAGTTGTTACTGGTTTTGGTATCGATCGATACAAAACCGGAGAATGACAGAATATAGAATTAGTCTTAATTACATATATTTGAGGATTGACATTTAGGCGAAAAAATAATGGATTATATTTGAGCAAAATTTATTTATTTTATTTTTTTTTTGGTGAATTGTTAGTGTAAATTTAATTTGATTATACCAATACAAGGTCGTGAACTACTACACTGATGTTATGCTTTATTAATATATAGGATATATGGACTCGTACTGCGGGTGGACTCGATTTTTTATTTTTTCGCCATGATTATGTTATCCTATATCAATGTTATGTATACAGTGTCATGCTTTTCTCCGTATATTCAATCAATCTTAATTTATGGATCCTTATAGATTTTATGTGTAGGACTTTTATTATCGTGATTTCATTTTTATTTGTAAAGTTTGATTTTTCAAAAAAGCGTATATTTGTATCTTTGTCATTAGTGTTATAACAATGTCAGTGCCATAGATATAATCGGTCAAAACCAAAATATCGTTTGTTTGAGCATCGTTGATCATTAATCATATATCGAATTTCTAGGCAAAGTCTATTTTATGGATGGGGTTTTGCCAAAAAACAATTGATTCGTGTTATTTTTAGAGAATATATTGTCCTAATTTGTTGTTTCTATGGGGTGCTTAGATTTGACCTGTTTTGTATTTATGGCTAAAGCTACATTCAAATTGTTTCTTTCAAAAGTGTTATTTTGAGTAAAATGTCTACCAAAACAAAGCTTTTTTTAAAATTTGTTTTTTTTTTTCAAAAAAAAGCCAAAGATGGTACTTGATTTTGAATTATCTAGCCTAGAAGCTACCTTGAATAGAAAACGAACAGCCCATTTAGATTTAAAGCTACCACTCAAAGTTCTCTGTAAAAAATGAATACCATATATCTTTAATTCAATCAAGAGTTCTGGTAAAGCTCATATTTGGCTTAAAACATTTCTATTTCAAGTGAGCCAATTCTTCGACTTTTTAACTGTGCTTCCTCGTAGCGTCTCTGTAACAAAGGTTACATGAATTTCTCTGTGCCGGTTGCAGCTCGGCTTTAAGCAGAGTCTTGCTGATTATCGCTATACAGTTTTGTCTTCTAGAAGAGTTAGGTTTATTAAATATTTATAGCAGAAATATAATGCTCTAATCAACATGTTTCCTATCAAGAATCTCATCTTAGCTCTAATCCACTAAAAAAATTCCCATAAGCTGTTCAGATTTAATGGATTGCACTTTGAACTCTTTTCTAGAGCAGAGCAAGTAAAGTACTTTAAAACTTTGGAAAAAAAACTCCCTCACACCCCAGTTTTGTTGAAATAGTAAAAAAATCGCTGACAACGTTGTGTTTGGTAATTAAACGGTAACTCGTAATGAGATTTGCTCATTATCCTAGTGTATATCTTAGATGGACAATATTAGGTGGCATGTTTCTGCCCATTTAAAAATTTGTGATATCTCGTTAAGTTTATTTCCATTTTCCAGCCCAAACACAGCCATATCACATACAATATTAAAACTACATGCTTTTTTTTTTTGTAAAACTGAAGTTCACCTAACTCTTTGACATTGCGAAACAGATAAAAAATTGGGTGCTTCAGTGAAGGCTTCATGGGATTGGAGGTGGTAAAATGAAATAGTGTAAAAGTTGTGTAATCTCAACACATTGACGAGTTGTTTTAGTAAATTTGCTCGATGATTCGAAAAATACCTGTCCCAAGTTTAATTACTTCTAAATCGTCCTCGATAAAAGTGATATCGTCACGAATTATGTCGTCTCAGTCTTTCCCCAAACACAAACGTTTTTCTTTAAACGGAATCATTTTGCATGTAATCAAGTTGGAGTTATGATCGATGGGGTCACATAAGACCCCAAATGAAAAACTTAATAAATGAAGAACTACGATAGCTTTCCATGAAATTTTTGGATTACCATATATAAAAGTAAACTTTAATTAACGTTTTAGTCACTAGTAACCGTAATTAAATTAAAAATCTAATTAATTTATAATAAATTGGTCGGAGCACTAATCTTAACACTTTGCATTGACAAAATGAATTAAACGGTAATATAAAACTTTTACAACTACATTTAATTGCAATGGTGCCATCTTTTAGAAAACGATTAAAATTAATTTAAAATATTTTTAGTAGTTATTCAGGCGCAAATTGAAAATCTCTAATGGGGTCATATATGACCCCATAGTTTTAAGTTGTTAACTTTACTATATTGCATCAAAATATTACAGATTACAGTCTCATAAATCGGAGAAACGAAAAACCAATACGTAGACTTGCTAGACAAATATTTAATTTTGGGACACAAAGGGAAATCACAGGGTACACATTTGAAGCAATATGATTTACCACATCATGACCCTAATCAAAGAGAGTAAGTAGCACTATGCTGAAGCTTCGAATTGTTTTGATTGATCCGCTAAGAATTTGAACAGCTCTCTGAAAATATATTTGTTAGTCAAGCTTAAGTTAAACCGACTGTGAAGATCAAAAAATTATCTGGAGAAAGAAACAAATGAGAAACTACATGTCTACAATAAATTCAAAACTTGCCCTAAACCAACTTGCTCTAGATTATAAAAGTGAATATCCAGAGGTAGCTGACACACAGGACTCTATGTAGCTTATATACTAACGAGATTAATGGTGTCAGTATTAAGTGTGTTCAAATAAAAAAGACTGACCTGATGTGATGAGATGGGTACAGGAAATTCAAAATCAAGGCAAATCTCTATTTTTTCCCTTGTTTAAATCAATTGGGTTTTAGAGGAAAATATGTCCACATATCCGTCATTTTGCATGGAATTACCGTAGTGATATCAGAAATGAATCAGTGAACGTCATGTCACTCACCAACTTCAAATGTACTGGTTTGGTTACCATGCATTCGAAAAGTGCTAAAAAGGATTTAATAATTTTAGTTCCTTGCAATCTAGAACTGTCCACTCCGTATTGAAAGAACGGTGGTGCTGAACTCGGTGTTAAGGCAATTGATCCATAAGTTTCGCTTGTAATTATGGCTTTACACGTGCAAAATTGGCACACCATCCAATAATAGATCTAACATCATCTTTACCTCATCAAATATGGTAATTTTGTCTCAAAGTTGATAATAAAATTTATGGGCCTGCGTGTAACTGTCTAGGGTGCGCTTCTCAGGCGATCAATATATTGTTATTATATTCCGTAGTGGAAGTAAAATTGGGTATTTCATGTCGAATGGAACATCTAAATTGGTAAGCTTTGTACATATATTTGTTGAATTATTTACTGAATAATCGTAAATAAACGTATTACGAAAGCACTTTTTTAAAATATGTAATAAAAGCTTTCTCGTGCTATTAAAAATTTCTTCTAGGTTAGCATGGAATTGTAAATTTTTTTACAGCCTCTTTAAGAATACCTAAACAAATCTATCGATCTAATGCTCAAAACTTTTTATTACATAGTTTTTTACCACTACACAATGTCCTTTGTATGAGTGTGTGTGTGTGAATTTGAGTTAAATCATGTAAATCTGAAAACCTCATGTAATTATAATGTTTCATGTACAATAAATTTTACTCGTACTATTGTTCCACTAATTGCTAAAATTAACACTGCCATTGTGTTATCTACTGGTCACTATATTTTCGGAACATTAGCGTATAATAAACGCCATAATATAATAAATGTAAAATTGTTGAAAAAAAATTTTTTTTATATGATCTATGAACTATATATGTGCGTGTTGGGTAGTAAAAAAATCTTGTTGACAATCCTAAGCCAATTCCATTAAGATAAAATATTAACTGTGCGGCGGTTTGAATCGTATTTATGTTATGAATACATGCTATTCTACATAATATTATATGTATATAAAATTATACGTGCATGGAATAGTATCGATGTGCAAATATGTTGTGGAATAGTGATGAGAGTATGTTTATGTACGGTATGCCTTGTACTCAAGTGCAAAAATATTAAAGGAGATAAGTTTTTGTAATGCAAAGTTAAAACTAAATGTATAAAATGGTTTTGATTGAAAATTCTGACAACATCAATTCATCACCTTTTACCTTGAATATCACATTCAAACAATAAACACTGAAATCTACTTTGCAGAACCTGATAAGGTAGCTAAGAATATGTTGATAGGATATTCCATTGATGTGATATAAAAGTTATGCTAGAATCATTTCCAAAAATTTCAAATTGTTGAGGAGGATATAATTTTAGACTTAGAAACCGGAGACTGGTGTAACTTTCGGTATTATATTCACAAAATTCAAAAACCAATAATCAACCCGGTTGAAATTCTCTCATCTAACACATAACTATAAAATTATAAATTCAACCACTAAAACACGTAATCCATAAGACGTCTTAGATGTCAAAAAAATTTCCTAATTTCTATCACTTAAGCATTGTGATGACCCTATTCATAGTATATAAATACACATAATACTGCCATAGTATGTTAGCCATTGACGTGTTAGATGTCGCTACTGGTATGATTTTCAAATAATATTTTTATATTTATAAGCGCCTAAATGTCATACATGTATCCTAAATTTTGACGATATTCTATCGACCTCACATCTGGCAGTTCAAAGGGTCAACTTCTTTTCTTATGATGATACATCAATATATATATTTATACTATGCCCTATTATTGATTCTAAAACTTGATCTGACAGATTTGCTTACTATTATCATTGTCAGTATTTTTGCTTCAGCAAAATGATGCTTCTTTCGATACTAATAGTTAAGTTACAAATTTAAAAGAGGTTGTGGGTGTCATTCATAAATTAAAAAAAAATCAAAAATCTGCGGGTTAAGATAAAGTACCTTACCAGTACCAGACTTGTGCGAATTAATGCTGTCAATAAATGCTTTTCTCAATTTAAAATTTTTAAAAACTGCTGGAAGCTTTTAAAAGTAAGACTGCTTCCAAAAACTGGGGAATTTGGTAGGCATAAGAATATAAGGCCAATCAGCTTTTTGAGCGGTCTAAGCAAGAGTGCTGAGTTAGCAACAGATTATGAGAGGAAATACATAGAAAAAAATCAAAACTCCTCAGTCAAATAAAGGCCGGTATATTTCTTGGCGTTTGAATGAATCTGAAGCATTTGTTTAAATTTGAAATCTTGTAAGTGTCAAAATTTATTATTTTTAAAATTGTCATTCAATGACAGGTTCGGTTTTTACAAATGAACACAATAAAGTAATAGATTTTTATCATTATACCTTTTAAATTTTATTTGTTCATTAAGCTCAACTGGAGATAAGGAAACGCTTATTGTTTTTCGTCAAACTTGGGTGCATAGAAAAGCCGTCGTTGTAAAGTAGTATAAAAAGGAATAATTGCTCATTGTAAAATTTGGTTGAAAATAAACATTAGCCGGGTAAACATTTAAAATAATAACTAATAAAAGTTAATATTCTCTCTAAGAACACCAGCTCCAAATTGGTAACCCCAACGAAGGGTACGATCATATCCAATTTGCAGTCAAAGTAAATGAGTCAAAGTAAAAGTAACATTCAGCAGTCATAAAATACTTGTTTACGAGCATTGGCAAAAAAACAGTAAGTGTTTTCTTTCTGGTTGAGCAGATATAAATGTTAAAAATATTTTTTGGCATTTAATTAATTTTTTTCGGCTTTTATTTCTTTGGTGTGATCACTTTTTCTTTTTCGGTATTGTTATTATTTTATTTGGTTTTTAAACAGTCGCCAATTTCAGATGTCATCGACCAGGACATTAACTGATAAACAGTTACAAGTATACGTGGAAGAACTATCCCAACTTATATAGGTTGATACTAGAGGACCTTCTAATTCTTTAACCATAAATGCTAACCAGAATGGAGTTTTTGGAAACATTTCTAATAATCAAAACGTCGGTTTAAAAGCATTTAAACCTCCTTAGCCATTACATAATCAAAATCCAATTGTATGGTTTAATATATTAGAGCAGTCTTTGCAGTTAGCTAACATTAAAGCAGAACAAACTAAATATGGTCATGTCTTTGCGACGCAAGATGCTAGGCAACATGATTATTTTGCTGAGCTTATTGTTAGAGATAAAGGAATCATGCCATATTCGATTTTTAAAGAAGAAAGAATTCACGTGTTGGGAGAATCTAAACGTTCTAAACTCAACAATATTTTGCACGGGTTGACACTGGGTGATCAAAAACCATCTCAACCCTTAAACAAATTCAAGTTAAACGCTGGACGAACCTTCATCGAAAATACACTTTGTCAACTTTGGATGAAGCGATTACCAGAACAAGTACAAATGATTTTAACTTCTTTTGAAAATGATGTGCCTATAGTAATTTTAGACAATATACTAAAAACAATGACCCAATCAAATATTAATGCGGTATTATGGCATCATCATCAACATCCAGTATTGCTCATAAACCACAAGCACCCTCTTTAATAAATTCGAAAATAATTAATCAATTAAATAAATTAACTGTTTTGATTACTGAACTTTGCAGTACTCTTAAGAATTCCCGTTCCAGATCTATAATTAGATAATCAAACAATCAAAATGTCGACGATTAATAAAAAATATGACCAATGTCGATACCATTACAAATTCGGTGCAAATGCCACAAAATGTGATGCCGTTTGTAAATTTTTTAATCAAAATTCAAAAATCGTCCCAAAAAAATTGTATATAACCGTCAAAAAATTACGTCTAAAATTAATGGTCACAATACTAGCCGTTTAATGATATTTGACATTATTTCAAAATTAAATTTTTTAATTGACACGGCAACAGACGTGTCAGTTATTCCATTAAAAATGTTTAAAATTTCACCATCAGCGGTGGCCTGCAAATTATTTGCGGCACATGGTTCACCAATGCAAACTTTCGGCACTAAAATATTAAAATTAGATTTTGGACTAAGGCTAGAAATTAAATTGGAATTCAAGGAAGAAAAGTTTGAGATCCATTAACTTCGTTGAAAGTCAAAGGTAAAGTTTCAAATGACCTAGTTCCAGGATTATCATTCATAGACAAATCGTCAATAAACTCTCAAATTTTCAAAACACGTCGTTTAGCTCCTGATAATTTTTTTTTCAACTTTAGACCTTGTCCAAGCGTACCATCAAAAACCCATTGAACCGACGGACATACCTAAAACAGCAATTACTACTCCTTTTGGTCTTTTTGAATTCACCAAAATGACATTTGGAGTTCGTAATGCTGCACAGACTTTTCAACGACTTATGAATTCAGTACTGTTAGGATTAAAATTTTGTTTTGTATATTTGGGCGACGTTTTAGTTGCTTCAAAATTAATGGACGAACATTTGGGCCAGCTCAAAATTATTATTTTTTAAACTTTCAGAACACGGACGTGTTATTAACTAAGACAAATGCGTTTTCACGAACAAAGAAATTCAATTTTTAGGACATACGGTCATTGGACAAGGTATTCTCTCAAATCAGGACCGTATTGAAATTATTATAAATTTTGAACGCCCTGATACAGTTAATGGTATCAAAAGATTTCTTGAAACTATATTAATTTTTACACGCGATTTGTTCTTCACGCGGCAGGTAGTCAGTTAGTACTAAACAACTTCCTAAAAGGCTACAAAACAAAAAGTAAAGCCACATATCAGTGGTCAAAGGAATCAATACTTACTTTTGATACATGTAAAAAGCCACTCTGTGATGCTACATTATTAGTCCACCCATCTTCATCCGCACGATTCGCCATCATGGTTGGTACCTCGGATTCTGCAGTTGGCGCTGTAGTTCAGCAGTTTGTCTCTAACATTTGGCAACCACCACGGTTTTTCCTTGTAGGTCTTAATGAGACACAAAAACGGTATAGTGCTTATGACAGAGAGTTGCTTGCAGCTTATTCTGGCATAAAGAACTTTAAATATTTGGTGGAGCGTCGTGAGTTCACCCTGTTCACCGATCATAAACCCTTAATCTATGCATTCAAACAAAATCCAGAAAAAGCATCTCCGCGCCAATTTCGACATTTTGATTTCATCGGTCACTTTACCACCGATATTCAACATATCTCCGGCATAAACAATGTCGTCGCAGTCAATGATAACGAACTCAAAAATTTTCTAGATAATAATCTATATACCAATTTACAATCTGTGTAAATTCCCATTTCGTCCAACACAAACTAAAAATGTCATTTGGCCTTCTTTTTCAAAAGATTCTAAAATAATGGCTCAAAATTGTGTATACATTGTCAAAAATCTAAGATTTCAAAGCACACTCGATCTCCTCGCGGTACTTTTAAACTTACATCAAAACGATTCTGAGAAATACATCTTGACATCATTGGTCCACTTCCAATTTCCGGAAATAACAGATACTGTATAACGTTAATTGATTGATTTTCGCGTTGGGCCGAGGCGATTCCAGTGCAAGACAACATAACTTGCATTGTTCTCAACATTGATAGCCAGGTTCGGAGTACAAAACTTTATTGTTACAGACCAAGGGGCACAACTCGAATCACATTTATTTACCGAATCATCAAAATTATTAGGTTTCGAACACAGACGCACAACAAGCTATAATCCAAAGTGCAATGGTATGATAGAAAGGTGGCATCGAACAATAAAAACCGCTGTCATGAGTCATAATCGCCCAGATTGGACTAACGTTCTACCAATAGTTTTGCTTGGTTTTCGTACAACTTACAGTAAAGAATTTTGCACCACACCAGCACAATTAGTATATGGAAGTTCCCTGCGAGTACCCGGTCAATTTTTACAACCCAATTCAGATAACAAAATTTTCCAAAATGATTTTATTAAAAATTGGAAGAAATATTTTGAAGAAATACGACCAACACCAGCTTCAAGGCATATCACTGACAAAATTTTTGTTTCGAAGGATTAAGCTTCCTCAACACACGTATTTTTACGAACTCTGGCTCTTTTAAAGTAGTAAAAAGAGACAAAAAATCATATGACATCGATATTAAAGGCAAATTGGTTAAAGTCTCTATTGATCGACAAAATTATGTTATTTTCAAAATTTAGACAGTTTTCCAAATAATAATCAGAAACACAGACAAAAAATTAACCCAGTAGGCAGAACTATGTTCAAAGTTTATATGGGTAGGCATAACAACTGTAATGTAAAGATGTGGCAATAAAATAAATTATTTGGCAATAATAGGAGTGATGAAAGCCTGCAAAGTTTGGTGTAACGAGCCAAGAACATTGCTATACAGTTAAATGTTTCAATCATTTTTTCCTCTGCGCTTTAGCACTTTGTTCTCGTTGGATATAATAAATTTATATGTAGATATAATAAATCAAGAAAGTATGTGCCAAGCTTTTCTCAAAGGTCAATTTAGTATCTCCTACTTTGTTTCTCATAATTATCAACGAAATACTATTTTGGATTGTTTTTATCAACATCCTTAACATCCTTTACACTTTAACACAACTCTCAGCATTGTTCTTATTCTATTGGCATTGCTATAAGCATAACCTCCATCAACATTGATTATAAGCTAAGTTCGCTTTACCGTATTCGAAACTCTTTACACAACAAAGATTTTAAAGGAGTACCACACGGTTTTCTATTTTAGACGAAATACTTTGTATTAGGGTTGAGTTAAACGCCCTGATTACTAAACTAGTACTTTTATTTTAGTGAGGTTACAAAAGAAAGAAACCTTGATCGGCGTCGTATATGCTATAGTAAGGTACCTAATATTCACATTAAAGTAGAAATTCTATATCGAATTATAAAGCAAATTTTGAGCATATCGTAGCTGAGAATTACAAGATTATAGCATGCTAAAGAAATAAAAAATAAATTTTCGCAGTCAATTGGAATTAGGGTTGTTTTACGAAAATGTGTCCATGTTTCCAAGTAGATATTTTTGTGAGAAAAGGATATCGAAAAGAACATCATCCATTCCTACATTTTCAGTCGCCAGTTTCTCACAATTTTGTTTAATTCTACATAAGCCAGTCTGATTATTGCCCGCTCTAGCATTAAAATCACCAGTCACTATTCTGACGTCGTTTTAATTGATTCGTCAAAGTCAAAACATATAACGCAAGTTGCATCTACGTAGATTGCATTATTAGCTTAATAATACTGTTATCATATTATTATATTTATTTGTTATCATAGTAATACTGTAATAATATAAACTGTTATCATAATACTGTTATCAAATTTTTAAAAACGTTGGTTTGTATATCATTATCTGAGTTGTTATATGTGAAACGCACTTAGTTAGTACCAGGTGCATAATTATAAAGTTGTAAGAGTTTTGTTTACATAAATGTAATATTCCTGTTTGGAGTATTCTTTTTTGACAATTCCATAAGGTCCATAAATAATCCGTGTTCTTACCTAAAAATAAAAAAAATAAAATTTTTGGTTAAAATTTGGTTAAAAAATTTTAAACATAAATATGCTAAACCAACCACTACTACCACACATCCAATTAGACATAAAACCACATTTTCACACTCATTTGGTCTCGCCTAATTCATCATCAAAAATTTATTTTTATTAATCAGCGCGAATCATCATTTGATTTCCGTGCCACACAGGAACTGTTTATGGACTACATGTGTTAGACGATTCACATATGCAGACGAATTTCTAACTAAAAATTGTGATAAATTTTGTTCTAATTATATAATTGACACAGAAACAACCAAAATATAACATCTTTATACATAATTATGTAGCGCATCGATACAGGTTCCTACAAAATTGACAAAATTTTTTGTTTGTTATAAAATTCGATGTTCTATGAGTTTTTGTCTCTGACTATTTTGTATGAGCCTGTCTTATCATCTAATGTATACACCCAAATCAAATTTCAATAAAATGACGAAAGTCACCAAATGACAAAAAAATAAGTTCGACTTTAATGTTTCCCATGGGGCGAATTATTATCATAATGCCAGCGTGTTTCTCGCTTATGGTATGATGAATGAAGATGATTCATGTTGATAATGATGATGATGATGGGGTTTAGTAATAAATACTATAAATATTATAAGAGTATTTCTACCTCCTTCGACGAACATTTTTTTTATGAATTTGTTTGATGATTTATATTCTTGGAAAATTTTTAAATAAAACAAAATAAATTTTCATTTTTATATCATCACCATAAAAATTTTTTTTCAAAATTTTGTTTTTCTAATTATTTTTATCATGACCCTATAATTTTAGATCAATCATTGCAATGAGCAATTTTTTTTTTCGATTTGATCCAATATACTTTCGAACAAAATGGGTTCACTGGGAAAAAAAAGTTGAATTTTTAATTTTTTTTTTTGGATTGGGGCCAAACAGTTGGGTAAAATTTTGCATATTTTGATTCGTTTCACCAATTTTTGTTTTTTTAATTTTTTTTATGTCTTGAATTAAAATTTAAAAAAATTGTGCAAATATTTAGGTTACATTTAACAAGTGCGCGTTTGATGTATCCGATTTCTTTTGAGTAGATTTTGTTGCCGAATTAAATTTTTTTTATTTTATTTTTATGGAAGTTTACGATTGAAACGGATACTATTATGAGGTAAATTTTGATGCATTTTGAAAAAATCCAGAACATTTTTGTACAGGTGTGCGTCATCAAGTCAGTAATATCAATTTAGATATGAAGTCTTCCCGTAAAAAAATAAAAATAATAATAGGTTTTTACAAGCCATTTTACAGCTGACCCCATACTTACGATCCCAAGGTTAGTCTTCGTTTTATTCTAGGCAACCATTAGAGGTCAAATCGTAGATCCCAAAAGTCCGTAATCACCGACAGCGACCTCAGCGTCTTCCAAATGATGGCTCAAACCTTTGAAATCACTGCAATTTCTGTTTAGGATCAGCTCGTAGAAAGTAACACTCTTTTTAATCATCCACTAACTTTACGCATCCCCTTTGAGTCATACCCAAAAACATTTAAAATTCATTTTTTGGGAAACAGTTTAAGAAAATAGAATCAACAGTAGATTGGTAGAATGTAAGGTTCTTAGGCCACGCAAAATTTGATAATCGCTTAAAGTCGTCTACCCACAATGAAACATTTACTGTCAGTATTTTTTTACTGTAAAACCAGAAGGAGAAAAAATATTTGCCGGATGCAAAAAAAGGAAGTACAAAGTTCTTAGTTCAATCAGAGTTGCTGTTTTTGCAATTAGCTTCTGTTCCCAATAATATTAAAATTAAGAAGACTACTAAATGGAACCAAAGTCGGAATGTTAAAATTGAACCCATACTGGTAAACCATAAAACAAGTTTATGGTTAAAATCAGTACAGCTAAAATACATGAACTTGCTTATTGCTAAAGAGCAGCAATATTGCTAAAGTATTTAATACTTTAACAAACAATAATGGTCTAAGGAGCACGGAACCATCAGAATATTGATCAACTTTGTCAAAAGCTGTAGAAAAATGAAACCGGATAAGTATGATTTGAACGAAGCAGAAAAAAGCATAGTACGGGACACACACAATGCAGCTGTTTCCATACTGAGATAAAGGTTGCTTAAAAAGGGCAACCCAATAAACAACAAGTTACTACAGTTCAGCCCATTATTCGGTAAAGGTGGCATACTATTACGAGTAGGTAGCAGATTTCAACAATTATTATTAAATTATGATCTCAAAATGTGTTACCTGCTACAGGTTCAAGATGAAACCAGGTAATAAATAACATGCCGTTTCCAACCTCACATCAGAGGTATTTATTGCTAGAGTTAGGACTCACTAGATGTGTTACAAACAAAATCACGCAAACCTGTGACTAGAGGGAACAGCAAGGCAAAATCGATAATGTTCATGTTGGGAATGGTATTAGCTAGGGCAATATCGAAATTCATCATATCAAAGTTTACGTCCCATCTTGGCATAAGGAAGACTGAGAATTATAACAACATATAAATTCACAGAGAATGGAGAATTATAACAAAATATAAATTCACATGATATTGGCTAGAGCTAGACCATTTTGGGAACTGCACTGGCCAACTAGACGAGCTATGTGCAAATGGAACACTATAACATACTTTTAACATGCACATTATTGTAATAATTTTGCAGTAATAATTTTACTTGTTGTTCCCTCTTGTCACTAGTCTGTGTGGTTTTCTTTAAACTACATATGGTCATATTCTATGGATATTTCCTAGGAACTTAGTTTACTAATTTCAAATTTTGTTTTTAAATTTTTCAGTTTGACGGTTCATTTGACTTAATTTTCCAAATTTAAGGGCTGTTGGTCGAACAAAATGATCGTTTCTATTTGAAATCAAATTAAAATATTGATGACCTTCATTAATGGCATTAATTTCGTGATTCGTTCTTAATTCATCTAGTATTTCTCCATGTGGGGTGGCAAAGTGTAGTCATCATGTGTTTATTTAATGATCCGTGAGGTCATAGGGACCATATGGTTGTGATGAACACCCCACATGACCCAGTGAAAACAGCTGCATTGTCGAAGGTGATTTTAACTCTCGAAAATTTGCTAAAAATTTCAGAATTTTTCTAGTCCACCAGTAGAACCTGTCAATTGACAAAAGATGAGAAAGTTGAAAGTGGACACGAAGATCATGAAGTGAGAAACAATTCAGGAACATCCAATGGCGGCATGATGGTGGCCAATGGAGACACTATTTTGGAAAATTCAAAATTCCCACCAGTAAATGCTGGTTTACGTACATATGTTGAACATTCTTGAACTGTGAAAGGGCAGTTACATACTCATATTATCTATTAGAGAAACAGTATTAATTTACCGTAAAGGATCCAGCGACTTATATAGAAAACAAAATTATTCAGCTGATACGTACAAGCGATTGAGTATCAGCCATAGTTCCTGTTACGAAAATCAATGGAGCTTTTTAAATATGTGGGGGTTTTAAAGCATTGAATTCTAAATTGGAAATTGATCGTCATCCTATTCCGAGGACTTACGAATATTCATTAAGCTTTCGGTAGCCAATTTTTCAGTAAATCAAATTTATGAGACGCGTACTTGCAGACAGCATTAAGGGAACGCTCACAAAGTTTATATAAGTAGATAAGACTATGTTTCGGTCTAGCTAGTGCACTTGGTATTTTTCAAAGAAAGATGGATGAAAAGTTTATAGTCTTGGAGAAAATGTTTAGATGTTAAACTATTTGCGAAGGTAGAAATGGATGCAAGGCAAAGTAGCAAAGCATTTAAGTGAACGAATGTTTCTAGTACAAAAGGCATTTGAAAAAAAGCATCAAACATATCCAACAATTTTGATGAATTATTCCGCAGATCACAAAAAAATCAATTGGCTTTAGAACCTGCCACAAATTTACGAGGACATCCGCATAGCCTGTTATGTGGTTTGCATTCATGTTCATAAAGCTTACACAGGATATAGTGATAGTCAGACAACAACGGATTGGAAAAACACTACAAAGTCTATGTCAAGTCCGATCATGTAAATCGGGTAAAACAGCTCTGGCTAGGCAAAACTCTTAATTTAAGTCAATTTAATAGCGCACAAAGTAGAGATAGAGTCAAACCTTATAAATTCACTCAACGAACAAACGATGGTAACCCAAAACCCGATGGAAACCCCGATGGTCTCGCAAAAAACTGTGATAATTTCATCATATTGACACCTTGGACAATTTCTAATTGTCATTGAGACATAAAAATCGATGTTGCTTAGATAACCGTCGTCGCTGTTACTATCAGGACTTATAGAAGTTTCATCATGAATATTTAATGCTTTTTTCCACACAGTATTATACATGCGACGTTCATTTTCAGCTGGTATCAGAACTTTCAAGCTATTTTGTCGTTTAACACGGAAAAATTCTACGTACAACATACCGTGATTAAAGACAGGTGTACAAAAGTTGACGCCAACAAATTCGAACGTTTGCCCTTGATATTTATGCTTGGTCATTGCAAACGCTGTTCGAAGCGGAAATTTATTGTACATCCAAGTTAACCTTTACTGGAGTCGAACGTAACTAGAGAAATGTGTACTTCTTGTCCAGCTTCTTCCCCAGTAATTATTTTGCTTTAGCAACATTGTTACCTAATTCGGTAACAATCAGGCATATTCCATTGCACATATACCCTCCGAAATATCTAAATTACGCATTAGCATAATTATCATATTTTTCTTTAGTTTTAATTCATAGGGTGACAAATCGGCAATTTCAATCGGATTAAGAAATTCTGGCGTGAATTCAATACATCCCTCCTGTTTATCCTTCAATAATGAATCATGGCTTTTATACGATTTGCATTCTCCTAGGAGACGATTGATCGTTCCACCAGGAAAGGAAAATTTCAACCTTCTGTTGCTGTTGTATTTAACTTGATTATCCAATAAGTTTGATTGCAGCATACACAGATCTATTATTTTGTTGTGGTTGCAGAATCAAATCTTCATCTAACTGATTTTTGAATCTTTCCCAGAGACCTTTTGAATCTTCGGGACATCCAAAAATAAGAATCTGAACGAAGAATATGTGCATTACCGAAGGCATTTTGGACAATGCTGATTCTTCTAGACCATTTGTCCACTGTTTATCATCGAAGGCGAGGCCATGAGCTAGGCAAGCCTGTTTGTATGTCGCATACCGAATGCGTCGTTCACATGATAGAAAAGTACTCGCAAATGTAAGCATTCTGGTTGAGCAACATAGTTTACGTTGTGTTTTCGACCAATGACACGCAATCGACGGGTTCGCGGTTCCCAGGTACTCGTTATTCCATTCCATTTAAAATTTTCGGCCAATTGCTAATTGTAGTAGTAATTATTCTGGTTTGTTTGCATTTGCTTCAACGCCAGGTTATATCGAAAATACGCTTTTAACATTGAACTTATTGGTTCAATATCTGCCAGATCTTCTTGGGCTTGGTTAATATCTTGCATTCGATATTGACCACATAAATGAATTTTTAAGCTCTGAATAATATGACGCACTCTTTGAGTTTCATGGCCAAATATTTGCCAGCATGGTTCAGCCGGCATAATGCAGAGACCTTCCACATAGGTGACTACTTCATTATAAATCAAACTCCGTTGATTTTCGACAACCTTTAATGAAGCGTAATCGTGTCCTTTGTAGATCTGCCGAAGCTATCCTGCCAACATACTCAACATTGATGTGACATTGGAATTTTTTCAGCAAATAAGCATTATATGTGGCCACATGACGATTACCTCGTGGAACTCGGCGATTATCCTTATCTTTTCGATATACTGCAAATTCATGTGAAAATTCTTCTCGATTATTTTGGTCCAATTTTGGGTCATAACGACGACGATACTTTGGTGTTTCATTATCTGCTAGAGATGTTACTTTTATAAATTGCATTGGAAAACCGAAGCAAGACTGCAATTTTCCATTTTTATTGACCATACATGTATCGTAATTAAGGATCGTCAGTATTTGGAATTTCAGCTGAAATTAGATCATCAATTTCTTTTGGATTATGGATTCGCTCTTGAGGATTAATGATCAACGGCAAATGCATATGTTCAAGTTTTTGAAATTCTATTGTATACACATATAAGCGACCACCTTTCCAAATATCTGTTTTTTATCCAAATCATTGATAATTTCATCAAATTTTTGTTTCGCAATTTGAGACGACTGCTGTATGATAACTCCATTATTAGATATAATACGCGCTGCTGTTTTAATTTCTGGCCAATCGAGATTAAAAGTCATGGAGATGAAGAAATCTAGTGAACAAAGACGACGAACAATAGCCATTGCATCTATGAAAGGTTTAGTATAGTAAAGCGTTAATCCGGTGAATGGTGATGGTAGTATTATTTTTAAATCGAGATTAAAAGTCATGGAGATGAAGAAATCTAGTGAACAAAGACGACGAACAATAGCCATTGCATCTATGAAAGGTTTAGTATAGTAAAGCGTTAATCCGGTGAATGGTGATGGTAGTATTATTTTTCCCATCAACAACTGCATACTCTTTCGCAGCTAAGTCGTTGATAACACTTGCGTACTGATCGTTTTGGTAACACTTGCGTACTGATCGGCTAAAATCGTTTTTTGATTAAATTTTGGATGCGATCACGTTCAGCTCCAATAAAAGTTTCGACGATATATTGTTGAACAAGTTGTCCACCGAAATATAAAGCTTTGAAAACTGTTTAACGCAGGTTGGGTGTTAAATCAGTTTGAAATGAAAATTTTTTGTCACGATTTTTATTACTTGGCAAATTATATTATTTATTTTTATTTCACAAGTTATTATTTTTGGTTTTTATATAAAATAATTTCCGATAAAAAACTAAATGTCAAATTTTGTGCAAAGAATATTTTTAATATGATATGGGATTCAAACCGACAAATTATTCTATTCGCCTTTTAACGCAAAGTGGCTGACCTCTAGCGATTTTTTTCAAGACTACGGCAAAAGTGGTAAAGTAGTAATAGTTATTTGCTAATCAAAGTTGCCTAATTCTAGTTGAATTTTATAAACCTTATAACTATTCCCAGTATTTGTGACTTCATTCATATGAAAAATGTTTGTCCAAAATTAAAGCCCAAACTAATTTTCTAACTAGATCGTTTTTTCACACCGGAAAATGGTAGTAGGCCAATTTTCAGAAAAAATTATAGTGCCGTTCTCGAGAAAAAATTTACAGATAAATAAATGTACATACATACAATAACTGCAGTTTGGTGGTGTGTTTCATTTTTAATTATTTAA
Organism: Tipula confusa; assembly: GCA_963556175.1. Lineage (NCBI taxonomy): Eukaryota > Metazoa > Arthropoda > Insecta > Diptera > Tipulidae > Tipula > Tipula confusa. The sequence continues at coordinate 34,196,091 of OY744476.1, forward strand.
AAATATTAATTAAATTATTTCTTTTAATTTTTAATTAAGAAATAATGAAATGAAAAAATTATTTTCATGTATGGTTTGTTTAAATTGTTATGGAAGCGCTAATCAAGCAAAGAGTAGATATCAAATAAAATATTCCAATCGTATTTTACCGCAGATGCTCAATACTTTACCAACACATTTAGAAGTTTTCGTGAAAATTGGATTTTGATAACTCCGGTACCATCTGCATTTGTTTAAAGCTATATGATGTTGTTTCAAGAGCAGCCAGAAAATAACCTTCATAGTCACATATGATGTCTTTATGGTTCAATATGTTAAACAACAAAATTTGGAGTATTCTTCATGACAATAATCTTCACCCATTCTGATATTGAAAATGGATCTTCTCAAGATCAATTTTTTGTTAGAAGTTAATCAAAGAATCACTTCTAAACAAATGTATACTCCAGTATAAAACACCCCGTATATGATATGATCTATGAAAAAAGACAATGAAGTCAAAGAGCTATGCCACACAATTGCTCTTTTTGACTGAGCTTTTTTAGCATAAATCTTTAATTGCAACACTAAAGCTTTCAAAATAATTATGAATTTATTAGTTTAAGCATACAGCTTTTAGTGGAATATTTATTTGCAAATAATTAAAACGTCTTTTGAAAAACCTTTTTTTACTAGGAAAACTGTGCTTTCATAAAAACTTAAGATAAGTGAAAGAAAAATGTAAATTTTACAAATTTCATTTAGGAACAGCTTTGGATTGTCATTTTTAACTAAGCATATTTTATAAGTGCTTTTGGTCTTAAAGATCTCCCATCATGTATTTCGTTAATTTTGTAAAAAATTGACAGTAAACTCAAATTCGGTAATTTCTTATTTTGTGCTTTTAAAATTGTTTTTAAATAGTTAACCAAAAATATGACTTCTAACCAATGATACTTCAAAGATGCAGCAGAGATAAACTTATAACCCTTGCAGTTTCGTTTAATTAACTCTAGCCTAGTGTATGATTTCAAAATAATGAAAATAATAAGAAATATTAACGTAACTAACCGAGCTAGACTCCTGGCTTAATATTTGGATAGGATCGGAAGATTAGACAAAAATGGTAATGATTCAAATTTCACTGACGTTAAAGAGTCATCCAAAGTATTTTAAGCTCTAAATAAAATTAAAAAAAATCTCCTGAACCAATATTTAACTTTTTTTCAAAAGTTAAAACAAAAGATAAATGATGAAACTTTTGATAACTTTTGCATTTGATAAAACTTTTGAATGCATGCAGCTTTTGTAAAAAAAAATCGACATTTAAAGCATGCCAACAACCATCTTCAAAAAATATTATCAAAAATTGCGTTCACCACAAATGCAACATTGTATCTATAAAACGGTAAAAATTTTAGAATCAAATCAAATTTTAATTGTCATCGTGAATTCGTTTTACCGCGCGAGGCACTATTGGCAATTGTGGTTTGCCGCAATTCTGATTTAAATCAGAAGAAAGCAACAAATAATTGGTGGCCACATCATGCATCGCATAAGCATCAATGAATCAAACCACAATTTTTATTTTTTTTTATCACATACATATACAACACACACACACATTGTATATTGTATACGAGAGATATTTTTGCAAATATTATATGTCTAAATTTTACAAATAAATTTTAAGTTTTCAATAAAATTTGTGAGTACGATGTGAAAAATTTTGCGGTTTCATGTCTGAATGATTAAACGATGTTTTTGATTGATTTTACAACATGAACAATTTACAAAATTTCTTTAGGCTATAATCGATAGTTTTATTTATAGAATAATTTTATTATTTAAATCAATTAACATAATTATGTACACAGTTAATTTATTCATATGATAAATAAACTACTGTCTCTTGTATGTCTAACGAAATTTTTCGAAAATGAAAAAGTTTTCTACTCGTTGCTATTTATTTTGTGTAGAATATAGTATTCCTCTGTGTACTGCAAATGCAACAAATAGTTTAAGAATTAAAAATTTTAATAAATACAAAAAAATATTATATTTAAATTTTTAATTGAATTTAAATTTGAAACTTTATAGTTTATAAGTACACCACAAAAAAATTAAATTAAAACTAATAAATGAATTTATATATATATATATATATATATATATATATATATATATATATATATAACTTTAAATGTTACAGATCACCTTCGATAAACGTTGGAGAAATGTGTCCACTTTGGAATAATTCTTTGAGTAATCTCTGTACCTTTTTCAGAAGATTTTGATCGTTTTCTTTTTTGGTTAAATGAAATTTAGGTTGTATTATCTACTCTAACCAAAACCACCAGCCAGCTTTTTTGTTATACTGTTATTTCGATGCCAAAAATTTATTTTCGAGCTTGAGTGTAGCTTAAAGTTTTACAAAATTGTAACCCTATGATACAATTGGATCTGATTGAGTGCCACTAGTGATCCGATAAAAAAGGTAATATAACTTTACGTAAGCCATTCTTTCTAGCAAGTTTTTAAATGTCAATAAAGTTTGACTGTGGTTCCTCGATTAAAAAAACTCTTGACATTCAACTGGTTCTTAATTTTTTAATATTAGAAAATTTAATAAGAAAGAATTCAATACTCAAAAAGTCTTAGAATTCATCGTAAACCAAATGGCATTCTCATTGAAAAGTCTCTCTCTTAGACCTTTGAGTGATCTTTCTTGAAAATATCGTAAATATTAAGTTTCAAATAAGGCAAGATCGTTTTATTAAACCAGGAGTCCCTAAAAAGACCTTCGAAGATCTAATTTTGCTCTTGGAATTATTTCAAATATTTGAAGTTTGTGATACAGATAACATTTTAATGTTGTTTCCCAGCACGATAAACCATTTTGAAAATTAATTCGACCAATGGCAAAAATAACAATTTAAGGAGGTAACTAAAGCAGCATTATCGTAGTTTATAACATTTTCCTTTCTAATAACAATAGAACAGAGCTTAATTTACCAGTATGTGGCTTCCAGTTTAAGTTTTTATCTATCAGAGTATCTAGGTACCATAAATCTTTTTTTCTCTAAATACTTGTAATATCACAACGTTCAGAAGGTCCTTAGACGACAAGGACTCAGTTTGATGTGACCGAATTCTTTAGAGTTAACCCACCTCTACACCACATCATCCAAGTCGAGTTTTAGTCAAAGTACAGGATTTTCATCCGAGGTTAGCGAAATAAAGAAAATGGTATATTTGAGGATAACGTAGGTTAACAGTGCTGCGCCATGGTGATTGGAGCAATCGTTTGATCAATCAGTTTGCTAATTTAAATGATAATTTAATTAAATCAGATTGACTTTAGGGGACGGATCGTGGTTCGAACAGAGTGACATCAATATTTCATTGCGCGGCTTTCGTCTTTCTGGTTGCAAACATTTTCTTAGAGGCACTTAGCAGGAGTTTTAATTGCCAACATAACGAGATATGCCACATCGATAACTACGGCAAATTTGCGAATGTCTGCTAATCACCGAGCATATTGCACTTCTATGGGCGAAAACAAGAATAAAAAAGTAGGGTTTATCACCGAAACAATTTCCGACAATAATACCAAAACCGTGATAACATATGCCGGTCTTCGTGAGCCGTCACTTTATGATTTGAGTCTACGCAATGGTAACTTTGCTTAAATAGGTCGATTCAATTATCGGAGCAAAGTTGGTCAATCATTAGTCGCGTATCGAATTCCCGAATCGAGGATACGGATTTCATGTCTAATATTTCCGATCTGCGATGAAAATGAACTATTAGCAGATGATACGAGTCTGGAAACATTATTGGCTATAAAAATTCACCTCAACGCTTCAAGTGCGAATATCGTAATTTACCAGACTTTCAAGACCTACCGCTAGAAAATGCAACAAATCAGGCTAATGCTTTTATCTAGCTGGCGGTTCATTATCGACGGCTTCAACGTTGACAAAGAAGGAGACAGCGATGTTAGATCAAACAAGACCGATTTTCAATCGTCTTAGCACAGATTTATGTTAGAAAAATAAATCTCTGTAAGCACATCACACAAAGGAACAAAAAGCAGCTGGCTTTATCGTCAGAGCGCTTGAGAATGGCCATCACTGGTAATTCTGAAATTATCAAAAAGATTCAACGAAGGCCGTTCTGGTGTCCGGTGTCGCAACTAAACAGATTCCTGCATCCATAATGGAAAGCGGCTGATACCGCCAAATCTCAATGAAGTTTACTTGAACCACTTATGAGTGCAATGGGATAACACTTAGCTTCATAGAGCCTTTTTGGGAACATAAAGGAACTCCTACTAGTTCAAGGCTCAGAAAAGCTCAACACTCTCATTTTGGCGAATTTTGCACTTTTGCAAAATTATTCAAAATAAGCGACAACAAAGAGACACTACTTTTATCGACCACCTGAATGACTTGCCAGTTGGTTAATTAAAGCAGGACAGTGGCAACATTCATCTTAACAAAGTTGGTAAAAACCACATGCAGCGGAAAGGTCAGATTTATCTGCTTTAAATATCACTCATATACATTATCAATAAATGATGGGTAATTTGCCGGCTAAATAAGTACCCCACATAAATAGATATACAAAAAGGTCGCACCTTTATCGATTGAAACTAAATGGAAATAAAAGCACGTTACGACCTTTCATCAGTTAGTTTGATATTAGTGCATGGTCGGTATATCAACATAGACCATTATCAAAACTTTCGTAAACAATTACATTTCCCGATACGGTAATCCCCACAATTTGAGTCCAAGCTCTTTGTGAAACTACGGAAACTTCTGCGGTCTCTCTAATTGGTATTCGAGCCATGGCTAAAGAAGATATTAAGTACTTACCAGCCGAAATGATTTACGGTCAAACTATTAGACTATTCGATGACTTCTTTATTGAAAATCCTCTTAAACCTCAATCAAATGAAACAATCATCGACAAACCCACCAGTACTATGCAACAACATGTCTCCACAGCAACTCTGTATATTTGTTCCAAAATTGCTTGATAAATGCTATTTTGTTTTTGCTCGACAAAATGCATCGACTGTTTTGGTCGATAGAATATCGTCGAAATTTAGGAAACATATATGACATTTAGGCGATTATTTTAAAACGATACCAGTAGTGACATCTAACACATCAATGTCTAACATACCATGGTATGACTATGTTTATTTATGCTATGCTCAATCTTAGCAATTGGTAACAATGTAGAAAATTCAACTAGGAAATTACAAAAGGGCCACTAATATGAACCTATAATATTCAGTTTGGTGAAAGTATCACTCATCAAAATCGGACCACGTGTTTTATGGCCAAATTAAGGCATTTTCATAATTTGTATGGGCTAATTCCGAAAATGATTTAAGAAAATTCAGATATTTCCTTTTTGATAAAATTCCTACAGATTTGAGTTTAAAAGAAATTATGGATAATTTTAGAAAAATATTCTGCCGAGTAAGGCAGTAGGGCTAGAGAGAATTATTGGCTGAATTGAATGAAACTAATGCGATGTTTACCTAAAAACCTTCCAGCTTATGTCGAAGAAGGAAATCATAAGATTGATGACTCAGGGAGGTAAGAGACTTTCGAAAATTGTTTAAAATAGAGCCGCCAGATCTACGACCAACTCTCACTAAATAAAATAATTTAACAAGCAATACTCAACACCATATGTTATTGGTGTTGGGTATTATAACTAAAATTAGAATAGAGATAATAACTCAACAATTTTTGAGAATTATTTAACTACCGCGAGGAGTTATTCAATGCAATTGTTGTTGAATTTTTTCAACAAAATACACTAATGCTGTGTGCCTTAATCGACTTTTCAAACTAAACTTTTCAAATTGTTCAAGCTTCCACTATTTCCTCATAGATGGTAGCTGAAAAGTATATTATCGATGTAACTTTTGTATAAAATAACTAGAATAGTTGTAAACTATAAATAAATTAAAATACTTTTTGGTTTAGTTTAATTTTAAGTTGAGGCACAATAAGTGACTTTTGTAATAGTTCCATCTATCGAGATATAGCATGAACTAACTCGTTATAATTTAGTTTAGTTAGTTTAGTCGATTAAAGCACACAGCATTATGCGGTGTGCCTCAGAAGACTTTTTGAACTAAACTTTTTAAAATTCAAAGTTTCCGCTATTATCTCATAGGCGAAAGTTGAAAAGTCGACCAGCGAGGTTACTTTTCATTTTATTGTGTGATGTGAACTAATGATTTTGTTAATTTATTTTGACGTTAGTATAAAAAAACTCAAATAAATAAAAAATCGAAAAATGACCGAATCGTATACTCTGTTGTATGTAATTTTTTTTGTTTTTCTTTTTAAGAATTAAAATCTATAAAACATTTAACTTTTTTCTAAATTCTTAAAATTTTATTTTACAAAAGTTTAGACGAATGTAAGGCACATACAAATACTTTTGTACTAGAGACATCTGTTAGCATATTGCTTGAACTAATAATATATCGAAAAGTTTAGTTTGAAAAGTCTTCTGGGGCACACAGTATAACTATCATCCCTAATTTTTCCTAGACCCTTGTCGTTTCTGATGAAAGGTAAAGCCAGTAAGTTTCGGTACTTTTGTGCAGGGTTTATATCAGCAGTATTTGCTTTGAATGAAATGAAGAAGCAACATGTGCGGCATTTGTACCGTTTGGTCCGATAAAATTCGTAAACAGTAGAATAATGTTACTATCCAGCTAGAAAATTTAACTAAATCCATTAAAACAAAACTATTGGAAAAATTTAGGGTGCACAGTGGTCCCCGAACAAATAGTCCAGTTTAAAAACAAAACAAACGATTAACATTTAGTTTCGAGTCACGCTATTTGTATTGTGACTTCCGCTTATTAATATTCTGAACTTGGGAAATTGGAGTGATGCCTGTATAGTGCATATAGAAACTTCTATACCATACATAACATAACATATGAAGATGGTAATGATCATCATCGTGATGAATGAACTTAAGTGTAACGTTTGTATATAAAAAAAACATAAATACATACATACACACACACTGATATTCGACTATATGCGATGATAATGTGAATTGGAGAATAAATATTCATATCATGTCGACCGGAAATAATTCAATTGAATGTCTAACAATTTTTTTATTTTCCATTTTCATTTAATTAAATAAGTTTACTTTACTTTTTTTTTGTTGTTGGCTGTATGTACATTATTGGTTTATTTATGAGTGGATTTTTTATTTTTTATTCCGATTGGTATAATGAACTTCACGTAAGTAGTGATTTTTGTAAGTAAATTCAAAACACCTTGTTAAAGGTGTTAATCGGTTTTTTGATGTTGTTGTAATGCTAAGACAAGAAACAACAATATTGTATTATTATTAGAATACTTCCGATCAGTTTTAATATGTTTTACGTAACCGTTGGTTTTAAATTGGCTTAAGTGTATATAGAAAAGTGTTCCTCGTGCAGAGCAAAATTAACCTTAAAGTAGTTTTTTGTTCAATCGAACTTTTAGACAATATTAATTGGACAACCCAAATTCTAACGATTTTTACATATATAATACTTTTTTCTTGAAGCTTTCAAAGAATAGAAAAGAGTTTATAAACGGAGTTTTTTAACCTGGTTGTGGTCACTTCTTTGAACAATTTTTTTCAGGTTTTGTTTAAAGCAGTCCATTTTAACTAAGTATTACATCATATTCTGAAGCTTCTAAATTTTAGAATTCAATTTAAATTTTCTCTAATTTTGGCAGTTAACTTTTATCGAACTACTAATATTGTTAGTTGAGAACTAATTCTGACTAAAACAGTCTGATTTGATTTTTTTCTAGAAGCTAGGTATAGTACAGTCAGATTATTATTTTAATATTTTGACAGTACAAAATAGATTTTATCCTAACTTTGGTCCAAATGTTTGGTATTTGATAAGACAATTTTCATCTAAAAATTGGTTTTAGACTTAGTCTATTTTAAAAATGGTCTTAATTGTTGTTTTCGTTTTGATCACGGGCGCGTAGTTTGTCCAAGGCAAAACCTCAACGATATGCGTTATCAGTAATGTTGTATTTAGGAATTAATTCAGATATAAATAGAAAAGAGTTCTTAAAGGCTAAATCAAGGAAGCAAACTACCTATTATCTTTGAAAATCATTCCGCAAATCTCTCCAATAAATCAATAAACATTATTTCAAATAAATCTAGATACTTATTCGACAGTTTGCATAAATTAGTGTACCTTTTTCCAATCATCAGCACATATTCAATGGTATGGAAATGATTTTATGACCTGATACGCGGTCAAACGAGAAATATTTAAGTGGCTTCAATAAACTTTGCTTATCATTAAATTTGCTACTATAATTTTGTTAATTTGATGATTAGCTTTGAAAATTTTTCTCTTGTTCTTCTTTATATTTTGAAAATAACTAGACCAAGATGAGCGTGTCTTCAACCCATAGAAAACCAAGCCCAAAGCCCATCTGAAAGCTATTTAACCCATAAGGTTCGCAAATTCTACGTCTATACAATTGTTGCGCGATCACATACTAATTACGGCCAGTTTTTGAGTGCAATCCAGTCCACAAACGTGGCTATCACAAAAAGGGTTTCTCTTTTTGTAGGATTATTCAAATCTCGCAACAAAAACAACGTTTTTTGTTTTGATGATGGTCCTACAAAAATAATGATTACTAATTTTAAAAAAACATTAGTGGGCTCGTTCTGAATTCAGCTGAACATTCTGGTTTTTAAATTCAAATCCAAGAATTTTAATTGAACAATTTTTTCTTGAAAAAAAATTTCCAGTTCATCATCGTCCAATTTGTCTAAGGCAAAGGAAAAATCAGCAAATAAACGACGCTTATGATGGTCCAATGAGTTTAGTTCTTAGACAAGTTGGATCTAATATACATTTTAACCTTTGTCTTTTTTACGTAAAATACGCCATGTTGTGAAATATGACAGTCCTAATTGTTGGGAACGTCGTGAAATTGATAAATTTCGATTCTCTCGGACATTCTCTTCTACAACAACAATGTTTTCTAATTGGTGCAAAAAAATGCAAACACTAATTACTTTCAAATCTATAAACATTTCGACGAATAGTACGTTCAGGAGGACGATTATGTAAACCTAAATAGCATGAAGTGCACGATAAATTTTGCGAACAGAACACAGACTTTACTAATAAGTTGTATCGCTCCATTTTTCAAAATGTCTAACCTTACTAAACAGGAATGTCAATGACTGCTTTCAAAAATAATATTCAATATGGCCATAATCCCATCGACAATTATGACACTTTTATTGAATAACCCTCTATATGAAAGTGTATTGCCGAAGTTGGATTGTTTGAGTCTTGGAAAGAAAGTTACTATGAATGAAAGTTACTAAAGAACATATGTACACTTGATACAGAAAACAAAGGCTTGTATCCCTCCAAAGCAACGCATAAAAATTTAGGTATGTTTTATTGTCCAGATTTGCGTTTGGAGAATAAATTGTTCTATGCTCATAACTTCCAACAACCAATAAGTCTGTTGTGTTAGTTTCTGCACAGTAAAACGATGCTGGTGTTTCCGGTTCAAAATTCTAACCAGATCTAATTTTATATAACTACGCCACTAAAGGTGTGGGAGATACCTATAAGTAACATTCTTTTCCAATGCACCTCGAAGAGAAAGACCAGTTGGCAGCTGGTAATGTTCCTTAAGATTATTGAATAGTGGGACTTCCAGCTTACAATATATTTAACAAAAAAAAATTCATCTCTTAAAGAAAAGGTTAAAACTGGTAGTCGTAGGCAGTTTTTAGAAGAGTTAAAGGAAAATTTTTCATAAATTTCATGAAAATTGAGTCACTGAGTCGGAGCTGATTTATAGTAAGTTAAAAAGTGGCCGAAAAATTCAAATTTGAAAATCATGATATTTACCCAGGTATAATGAAACAAAATAGTTTGAGAAACCCTTGTAATTTAGATTATCATCTACCATTCACCTGTTACATTGAATATACCTTGAAGAACGTTGATATCCTTGCGGTTCCAACGAAAGTTTGTCATTGGTTTAACATAGTGGTTACTCTATATTATGACATTATTTTTATTACTTCATCGAACAAGAAGAGTGTGATTCGTGTACCAATTTTGTGCGGTCAGTTTAAATTTTTCGCAATTTTGGTAAAAATCGAAGTACGACATAAAGTGTCATTGCTTGAACCAATTAGCTAATTGGAGCGTCAAGACTAAAAAGCGCCAACAGTGCATTTTAAACAAACAGATTTTCGTTTATTTTGTAGTTTCGATTTTTACTTGGATGTACCAATTTGTACCTGACACTCACAGTGACGCTTATTCTCACGTGAGTCGAAATTGGGTATTATGATTTTCGTTTTAATTTTATTAAGTGACGGATACGTTTTTTTTTTTTTTTTTTTTGGAAATTTGACTCCGAAAAACCAATTGAGTTGGTATTTTGGTTTACAAAACAAAAACAAAAGAATCTCTTTAAGTCACCTAGAAATTGACGGCGACAATAAGTGGCATAAATTTCACTCACTGCGAAAATCATAATACCAAAATTCGAATTCATTGATGTAGTGTCACCTGGTGACGTAGTTAAAAATCATAATAGGAGCATTAATATCGTAGAATAACCCAGCAGCCCAAAAATGGGTTAAATATTACCTATACATAAAATCATGGCCAAATTTTTTCCGTTTTAATTATATTAAATAAGAAGAAGTCACCGTAATAGTAATCATATCGGTTAGTGGAACAAATTCATCAAAATTCTAAAGACTATTCTAAATTCTAAAGACATATATCACGTGTGAAGTCATGGTGATATCAATTTGTAATGATCTTTATTGTACTTTACATACCAAAGAAACTGATCGAATCCAATTACATAAAAATGTGTTACAATTATCTGAATACAAATTGTATATCCAAAACTAGTTGTGACTTCTTTCAAAAATTGAGAAATGTCAAATTGAAACAAAATATAAAAGAAATGATAACATTTAAATTTGAATGGACAAAAGACACTTAACCCATAAAAATGCTTGGAATGATGACAAAGAACCAGTTGTGACTCACCACACAATTGTGATAACTCTATCAGTTGGTAGTGAAACTTTTCCTAAAAACTTTTTGTGATAACCTTTCTAAGGACACCACGGTAAGAATGTGAGTTTAAAGTCCTTAAAAAAGAGCAAATGTAGTGATACAATTTCAGTTAATTGTAGGAACAGTTTTCCATTTACTTTGATAATAATTTTACTTTACCATGCCTAAATTCCTGTTTCGAAAAGCAAACCGACACTTTGAGTTACACTAAACATTTCAAGAAACTTAAACGGAGTGTGGAGAAAACTGGCGTTACAAATTTGTTACAAGCTTATCATAGGACTAGACAATTCAATATTATTACAGATTGTCTTTAGGTGAAAAAAATTTTTACGCTGATACAAATGGACACAGATGGAAAATTGTCAAAGCAACCCGGGATAGTCCACACGCGAGTTAAAAACATTTTCGACCTGTCTTCCAAGAGTTTCTAGAAAAATGCATTAGGTTGACAGCTTTATGAGAAGAAGTGCAATATCTCTTTCATCAAAAGCCTTTGATAAATCAATGTAAAGATTACGTAAATTCGATTAGATACAATCGAACCAAACAGAGTTAAACTAAACGAAATAAGATTCGTTACTAAAAATCTCCTCAAATAGACTAGGTATGGAACAGGTGGTATTCTAATTTTGAGACTTATCAAGATGATTTTCTTGACCAAAGCCTCGAAAAGTTTAGGAGTTCCAGAAAAGGAAGTAATTCCTCAATAATTCTCGATTTTGCATGTATTTCCAGATTTAAAAATTGGGTTATTGAATGAAAGATTCCCTGCAAAATTTTTCAAAATAGATGGTAGGATGTCTCTACGCCCTGCTCCTTTGTTCAAAACCAGTTTAGACATACCAAAGTTAACCTCATCATCTGAAAATTTGATCAGATCAGATTTTTTTGCAACAGCTGTTTAGCTCCATTTCTCCAGTTATTGGTTTTTCCAATTGGTTTTCTTCTTTGAAAAAATTAAGTTACCGAATTATAAAACTGATTATAAAAAAATCGATCAGTGATCATTACTGTGCGAACAATTAGTCAATTACTTTTTTTTTTGTTTCTGAACTCTACAATATTTTCTGGGGCCGAAGCTCTCCCAATTCTTTCGCGGTTAATTTGTAAATTCCTGTCTTACGCCGTTACCAGCCAAATCGAGGACGTACGAATACAGGTTGCATTGCATTGCTCCAGCCAGCATGCTCATGGATTATGCACTCCAACAGAGGGTCATAGTTGTGTTCATCGTCATCACCGATCGTATTCAGGTGATGAAAAACCCATTTTGCCTCCGTTGGGATTCGAACCCGATACGTCCCGTCCCAAACACCGCAGCTTTAACCACTAGGCCAATTGCTACCAAAACTGTTGTTTTGTGTCCTTGGAAATATGATTCCATAACTCTAGTACGCCTTAAACGGTTTGTTGAAGTCTTGTGGAATAATAGGGAATCTTCATTTTTCCATCAGACCACCAAAAAGATATTTCTTGGTAGACATTTGATAGGTTTTCATGGATTTGATTTGATGGACATTTGAAGGATTTCTTGAAAATTTGGCCACAATGATTAGATTATCGAACAGTTTATTCAGCCAACCAATATATGTAGATGTAAAGAAATGGCTGTGATTGGCAAAAATACTCATAGAAACCTCTCTACTAAATGTTTGAGTTGCAAATTTTGTGGATAACTTTTCAAATGCATTTGGTCGGATATGTTTCTTGGTTAATTCATAAAATATTTTAAATGTTCCTTCTTTAAAATTTTATAAAATTTTCCAGGAAACCCTTCCAAATTGTGTAAAGATATCATCATTAAGTAATCAGTTTCTAATACTTTTGATTAGATGTGGTACATCATATAAGAAAAATATTTTTTTCCATTTAAACAAAAAAAGGGCTTTGAATCGAAACTTCTAAAATTTTATAGGCGTTTCTATTATTACCACCTTGATCAAAATTTACAACACATCTCTCGAATCTCAGACATGTTATTTCTGAAATCCAGTTCGTAATAATTGTATTCACGTCGTCACTTTTGAACTTTCAAATATATATCTCAAAGTTTTCTTCCAATTGCTGTTTAAACCCCGTAACATAATAATAAGAGCATGCGTTGCAATTATATTGCTTCGACCTAAATGCCCGTGATGTAAAAATCCATAAATAATATATTCGGAAGTACTGTATTCCAATTCCGCCTTTATTGCCATTTCATCGAACAACAAAATATGTTTTTTATCCATTTTGAAAGTTCTGCACTTTTAGTCTCAAGCCTATTTATTACACATGTAATTAGTCCAGGTGAGAATGGAATGTTTGAATGCAACTCCATATAGATGAAACTGCAGGCATGTTCTTTTTTTTTTTTATTATTCTTTAGAAATAATATACTGAGTTTCTGTCAAATAAAGAATGACATTAGTGTTGCCAGAGCCAAAATAACCAATATGTTAAATCTGAACCGGTTATTGGGCCACTCTATATATGTATATATGTTCGTATATATAACTGAAATATTTGTAACAAAACTAAAAATAATATTGTAAATCGTGTATGTACCGAACTCTGTTGAGGTGATACTGTACTTTCGTATGATTCCTCTATTACATATATACTCAAAGGTAAAACGCAACAAATTTTTGAAGATATAATCCAAACCAAATAAAATGAGTAGAAAAGCATTGAAATCAGATCAGAACTGTACAATAACAACCCTAATGTTAAATTCAAATTTGCATGCTTTAACCAGATATTTTTAACCTGATACTCAAATGGTTTGAAATACCAATAAATTGTTAAATTTTTTGGGAAACGAGTATTAAGTTAGAGAGGCGTTAAGTTAGTAACTGCCTGTTGTTTGAAGGACATGTCTATAGACCACGGAATCCTTTGGTGACATTCAATTCTGAAGCCGTAACCTTGATTTTAACTTTGGGAACTATACAACAAAATTTACATTTTATGTCAAAGGTCAAGGCAAAGGCCAAAGTTTATATTTAGTATCATTTTGTAGCTAAAATATTTTCAAGAAAATTCATAATAACCACGCCTCTCTCTAAATACCTACAAATATCGGGTTTAGATATCATAAAAATTTCCATTATGGTATCATAAAAAATTTAGTGAGGGATGTTGATGCCGTAGAGAAAGTTGTAATCGATAAATTTGAAGATTCTGGGAAAAAAAACAAAATTTCCTCATAAAAGACTCCTGAAAAGAAAAATAACAACAGGTGAGACAGTGTGGGATGAAAGTGTTCCTGATGCACCTTTCATAAAGCATGACAGTTCATAACGTTATATTGGACATAGTTTAAGTTGGGATGGAACGCTTTTATCTCGCAAATGGGCTATTTTACGCCGGTTGAGTCTCATGAACTAGAGGAGTTAAGCAAACTTATGTTAAAATGATTCAACAACAACCGAAGTTTTTCGAAATATAGCTGGGGTTGAAAATGGATAAGATGCTTGGTGAAACTTGGTTTCTCTTTTATATACTCTACACAAATGAAATCATTTTCACCGGCAGTTATCCGATTCACTTGAAATTTTTGCTGTAATACTGCTTTCTTTGCTTGGATGGTACAGAATTCAACTAAAATGTTATCAGTGCTATTACCCAATTTTTTGTCATTTTTGCCATATACACTAACATTTTTAAACCGTTTAAATCATTTTGGAAACAATTCATCGTTTTCATTCAAAGCATGGCAAAAATTGAACCAAAAAATTATTGGTTTTGTATGAAATGCAGTCTTGCTATCGAGCAACATAATAAAACTTAAAAAGCAGGGCAAATAAGTTTTCCAAACGCAAAGAACAGCAAAGCGATCCTTGTAAGAAAAACAGCTGAGCAAATGCTTAACTTTTAAAGAAGAAACAACTCAGCAATGAGTGCAGTTACGCACCTTTTTAAAGGAGTCACCGGACGGCATTATAATTTCAAAATAAAGTCTATTACCATTTGGGACCAGGAAGGACATTTTTTTGTTCACATCGATGTGGCAACACTTAAAAAGTGCATTTCTCTATTTAAATTAAATGTTCAATAGGTGATACTGTATATAAAAGTTTTCAAACGCAGAATGTGGTGGTGTGCTTATGGTGAACAATCAGTCACAAATACAGCTTTATGCTAATTTAAACTATGGCAGGTTTTCCTGCCATTGATTAATAAATTGAGCAAAATGAAGGTTTTTAAACAGCGAATGAAACTACCTTTCCGAACGGAAATAGGGCGTGAAAATGACTCATCTCAATTCTCCCAAAATATCAAACAAAAACGATTGCAAGGAACTGAGTGTTACATTAGAGACTGTACGAACTAAAAATTTGCAAACCAAGAAAAATTTAGATGGTTAAGATAAGCCACCAGATTAATATCATAAAAATGGTGCTCAGCAAACAGAAAATAAATAAAGCAACTATTTAAGATCACTTTATGAAAATAATATGGAAAATGAAGTGCCATTAGGTTTTCCGGAATGAGAACTGACAAAACTGCATCGCTATAGACCAGAACTTTAGCAGCAAAACCAGTAAATATACCACAGTAAAATACAATATGAGACAAAAAACGTATAAGTCACACTGACAGTTATTGCAAACAGTAGATGAGTTAATCAACCCATTGGCCAAAAAAATTAAGCGGAAAAATGCATAAAAGTAGTAACTGAAGCGAATTTACACAGTTGTTAAATATTGAAGAAAGTGAAGGCCATTTCCTAGCGACGTGCTGAAAAATGAGGCAAATAATCCGGCGTACGCAAAAGAAACTTTTTAGATATGCACCCTAATAATTGGTTTTGAACTACTTAATTTCTACTGTAACCATATTCGATCACCAAAGAAATTTGATATGTTTTTGATAACAGCGTTCTTCAAATAATTTTGTTTACTTGACTGTTTGATAACAAAACACGGACAACACCAAACATTGTGTAGTGCACCAAAAAAAAACAAAAAATTAAAATTAAAAAAAAAAAATATCAAAAACAACAAATCAATTTGAAATGACATACCACACAAAAAAAAATCTATTTGGTTTTCCATTTAGAGTGTTCGAATTATCAATCTTGCCAAAAAAGATGTAGAATTATTAAATAAACAAACTTACAACTTTTAGTACATTCCAATTAAAAAACCCTGTATATTTACGATTGGAACCAAAATATAGATTTCATTTTGCTTATTTATATATGGTTTCTAGAATTTTCATCTTAAATATAGATTTTTGTTTTTATTAATTTTCCATGTCGTCGTACAGTACACATATTACCCAATAAATTTATATATGTGAAAAACGCCTTTAAATTGTAAAACTATCACTGTATATGTTTATTTATAATGAGTATTAATAGAATTGTTGTACACACAACCGAGAAAAAAAAATTCCAGTCAATCTGTCGACAAAATCTGTTTTATATAATTAGTATATATTACACCCAAATGTTGACATTTTTTTTTTTTTTTTTTTGCAATATAACCAATTTTAACAGTAGTAGAGTCTTGGATGTAGAACTCTTGTTTAAATATTTATATTAATAAATAGTACAAGCCAAAGCAATTAATAAACTAACTGACCAACACAATATTATAAAATTAGGAAAGCGAGTGTTCATTGTTTAGACGGTTTAGTTTTTTTATAAAAAAAATACTAACATAATTTTGCGATTAAAATTTTTACTCTTGCAAAATAACAACAATAATAATAACACCAGCAACAGCACTTAACACTATATAATATGCTTTGTAAAACGAGAAACGACCAGGAAATTTGGGAAATTTTCATTTTTTTTATGAAAAACACATTTTCCACATCATATCCACACAAACACACACGTACACATTTTATACATACATAAAAACCAAAAAAAAAAAAAAAAATTATCCATCCCACTTAAAAAATTCGAGATATTAAAAATTCATCAGGCACAAAATTTAATAATCAAACACACACACACAAACACACGTTCAACCATATACTGTGTACGCAGCGAGGTATATATGTGGTGCGGAATCAGAATCGTTCTGATTTAGTTGTATATATAATTAAGAAGAGGATTTTGTTTTTTCAACACGTACAAATTTATCCAGCAATATCCGGATTAATTTTTATATAGCACTGCTGGTACTGCCGCTTTTAATATACACCATATGATGGAAAATGTTTATAAATACTGGTACGTTATTTCCATTTCGTACGAGATAAGTGTATCAGTGGATCGAAGTTCTCTCTGAGTACATAAAAGTTTGATTTGCTTATGTGTATAGTATAAGCAAAGGCAAACGTAATAGATTTCTCATTTCCGCAATTAAAATAAAAAAATTTCTATATTCCCAATCTCATCGTTGTATTTGTGATTTTACATTATTCGATTGTTTAAAATAAAAGAAAGGAAACAAAATTTAATAGAAAAACGTTTGCACCTATACAATAAAAAAAATTACGATTACATCAAATGAGAAATCTATTATGTTTGTCTGTGGTATAAGTATGTCGGTAACGGAATATAGTTCAAAAATTGGTGAGATAAGAATATCTAGTCGGACTACTGACAGCAAAGTGATGCATCACCCCAGAAAATAGATCAGAGTAGCTCTAGTAAAGACCATTGAGTGATGGTACTTCGTTTCATTGAACTTTAGTTTTGATTTGTGTTCAATTAGAAGATAGTATCACGCCACAAGCTTGTTGCACTCCGTTTCTTTAAACTTTGATTGCAATTTTTGTTTTGTTAATTTATAAGAATAGATAAGATTAGATTAGATTAAATTAGATCGAAGTTGTCATAAAACGTGTTTTGTCATAAAACGGTTAATTCAATTGACTTGTAATATTAAACCAATTGTTTTAAAACCAATTTGTATTAATGTTAAAGTTTTGTGTCAAATAAAATGTATATAAATTTGATTTTCAGCAAATACATGACGGAATATTTGACAAGCGCTTGGTCTGATAGTCTCATCAATCAATCAATAAATCAAACGATTGTGATCAGATGCAAATGATTTGACAAAGACTATTCAAAGGCAAGATCGGCAATTATTTTGTTGTTAGAGTCGCAAAATTATGCGTATATTGCAATTGCAGAAACGGCAAAATAAGCGTAGAATGCCTAGACCTTTCTGAAAGAATTAGACTAATTGTAACTGTCTGAATGCGATTCAATGCAACATATTATATCAAAGTAAAAAAATCTGGTTTGAAAATAATAGATGAAATAATCGAATCGCTAATGTTGGCTGGGCTGCCTGACTATTACAAACCATTAGTAATGGTAGCAGAAAATGCAACAAAAAAGTTGACAACGGATAACATTGCCGTTGCAAGAAGTGAAATACAACTCAAAAATAGTTATAATGCAATGTTAGATAAAAGGTGGGTAGCGCCTTTGGCATAAATTGGAGCACAGGAAGCAACAACAAATGCATTGTTTGCATTAAATAGAAGCAAACCCAAGCTTCGTTTAAAGATGTTGGTAACGAAGTTGAATTTTTGCTCAATTTGGTTTATTTTGACATGTGCCGCCCTCTCGCTGCAAGACCGATCAATTGATGGTGCGAAATCATATGCTACATTTTCCGATGATACAGCCGAAAGGTATTTGTTTTTCCGTTAGAATAAAAAAAAACAAATTCCCAACACTTTTTTGGAGTTTGCAGGGCTCTCTTCGGAAATCAGAGGTCAGGAACAACGTCCTGCGGTGCACTGATAATGGAATGGTGTATTTTAATCAATATTTTGACCTTTTTTTCTTGGTGAAAAGCGGAATTGTATATCAAAAAACGAAATGTATCCAAAATATGGATACAATACGTTATAATACGTTATAATTTCTTGACAAAGGAAATTATTGGAAATGATTACTGGAACAGTTTTTGAAGCATTGTCGAGCCAAAATGCTGATTTGTGGAGAAAAGCTATGAGAAAGGTTTTTCGCAAAAATGGCATCAACTAACATGAAATGTTTTCTCCCATTGTAAAGTATACAAATGGATGCTTTTGCTGCTTTTCTCAACGGCAAACTGGAAGAAGACATGCACATGTGTCAACCCGAAGAATGTATTAATAATTCGAACACAGTATGCAACCTGCATAAGTCATTAGACAGATTGAAGCAATCATGTCGTGTATTGAACTAAAACTGAATCGTGCATTGGTAAAATTTGGTCTGAAGCATTTACCGACCAATGTGTCTACTATATTGTGAATTATAACAGAATGTTATTTCTTGCTATTTGAGTGAAGGACATGAGCTCCGATATTTGGAAGAAACTACATCAATAAATCATTGGTCCTTAATGAATGTCGTTGAGTATATTCCCAATAAGTATTCGAGTAAAACCTAACGAAATCGAACTCACAAGTCTACTCTATACCAAAACTTACCAAAAAGTTTCAAAAAACTTGTTCTTTACGAATAATTTAGGAGGAATCTACAGGTAAAAAAAATTGCCTCCTATATTCAAATCAAATTAGTAACTGTTCAAATAAAAGCCTACAAAAAACGGTCAAATGGCTTACAAATCACTTAAATAGGTGGAAAAATACTTAATAATAACAGATACTGCATTAATGTGTAATACAGTAAATAAATTATAAGATAGTGTTGGCACGCAGACCAACCCAACAATTATAACCACCCTCCAGGTTCTCTCCAGTAAAACTTTGCAATTTATCCCTAACATTTAAAATAACATGGCAAAGGGTTATAACACTATATCGTTTTTCTCAAAAAAAATTCCTCTGTGGTTACGCCTTCACTTACTACTGTAGGATTAAGCTACAATTATACCCATTCCGGTGCAAGGACTTAATAAAGATATAACTTACTAATTGAAAGAACTGAATTTTATGGAATAGGACCTTCACTCCAAAGTCTGCTCCACTTTTCTTTGATTTGAGAAAAGTATTTGAGTATGTCAATCTTGTTATCGTCTGCAGTAAATTTAATCGGAAGTTACCTTCAGAGTCGCAATAAAGTTTTTCAAGGTTCCACTCTAGGCTTGATATTATTTTTAATAATATTCTCTCGACTAAACTGGAAGGTAAAATACAGTTGTTTGCTGCTGAAACACTCATCACCTATTCTGCTCGTTCTTTAGTATTCCATATTAATCTTGATGCATTACTTAATTTAGTAGATAATGTAGGTTTCTCTGAGTAATTCAATTTCTTAGCTCAACATGTTTCGTCTAAATTTGGTTAGTTTATGAATGTTGACATGGTAGAAAATAACTCCGATATTTGATGTCCTTAGAAGAATTTCTCTATTTTTAAAAAGTGAAACTTGGCTTAATATTTAATACGCACCAACCGCAAGCACTTGCAAGTACTTCGGTGTGTGTCTTTGCTAATATAATTATTTACAAATGGTCTTAGTGACAATTTTAATTGTCAAGCGGTTCAATACAGACCCATCGAGTGATAAAATGATGAGTTACTGTTTCTGACTACTAATGAAAAATAGTTAGAGCAGTTGCGGGTAGTTCAAATTTAGCAAAGACACACACCAAAGTACTTGCAAGTACTTGCTATGGTCGATTGGAAAGTAACTAATATTTTGTAAAGGGTGAGCCACCTATTGGTTTGTTTTTGAATCACAGATTTTATCTCAAGTCAACGCTGGTTGCAGCAACTGGTCCTCTATAAGATTCAAATGATTCAGGAATTGAAAGCCAACACCATCCGCTTTGATATCAGGTTCCTGGTAGACCAGCATGATAATGATGTTGATTTTGGCCGAAAAATCATCTTTTTTTAGAAAAACGCGTTTCCATCTCGTGTGCTATGTAAACAAGCAGAACTGCCGAATTGGGAAAACGTAACACGTAATCATAGAGAAGCCAATGCATCCACCAAAAGCAACATTTTAGTGTGAAGTTTGGAGTGGTGGGATAATATTCCCATATTTTTTCGACAAACCTACTGAAAACGCGACTTTAACTCGGAGACTCTAACTTTCACAATAAATCTAGGTATTGAAATTCACTAAAGGCTACATGTACAATTTGGCACTGTTATAGAGCCATTCAGAAGATTAAGTGTAAGTCAAAGAATGGAAGTGTTAGAAATACAGCGACCTGTTTATTTGTTCTAAAGCTATCTTTTGCATAAATTACCAAAAAGAAAATGAATTTGCCATTAAAAGATAAATCCACGCCTCACCTACTTCTTACTAGTGGATTTACTCTAATAAGTAATGAAACTTTGTTTTTAACTATCTTGAAACATTTGACTTTTGTATAAGTCTTATATTTATAATCTTCAACAGTGTTTAAATATTGCAATAGTCATTTGCAGATCTGATGTTATTTCTACTGTAACCAAAATATAGCTTGGATATAACAAACCTGCAAGCAGAATAGTTGTTGACTTTTTGACTTTTAGTGTAGTCCATTAGTTAGAACGAGTACTAATCTGAATGTTTATTTTCCCGGTTACTTTAAATCAAAATGTATCCACCTTGTAATTTTTTTTAGAAAGCCATGATGTTGGTGACATTTACTTGCTATCTATTTTGGTTGTTTTTGATCTCAAACACATCCCAGAAATCTAAAACAAAACTTACATTGAAATTTGGGTTTGCGTCAGGGCTATAAATACTAAGCTCAATCCTGAACAATTCAGTGAGTAGTTGAAACAGTATCGTTATTTAAAGAACTGCTTAATGTTTTCACAAAGGCCAACTTTAGAGCAAACCAAACTCGAAACATCAAATTAGCTTTTATGCTTACAATGAGTTGTTTTGTATGCTTTTTTCTCTCTATATATATAATAAAAGGTGGTGCACTGTAGTAACGAGTAATGCGTAAACATGTCTACCATTTCTGATAGACAATCGTTGTCATTTTAATTGATTTTCCGATACAAACAACAGTCGCACTTTTTAAATAAAAATTATCCTAATGTACACCAAAACAATACAGCTGGTGAATTAAATCTTGCATAAATCTAACGTCATTAAAGTAAATTAATGTGAAATAATGTTGGCCAAACGTCAAAAAATAATAATATGTATAGTCTATATATTTTAAGAAGTTTTTATGCCAACTATTTAGTTTTTAACTACCGCGTATGACCTCATAATATTTTGTGTAAAAATACACGATACGATTTCAAAATCGGAAATATCTTCCATTCTCGATACCAAAATCGATAGTCGAATTCGAATCATGGAGCCAACATCGATTTGTTAACGTTTTGCCTTGATTATAAATTACAAGTTATTTTTAATTATTAACTCAACACCGCATATAGTATTCGCTAAAATTTTAATTAAGAGATACTTAAGAATATAGTGATTATATCATCAAATCGATGATATAATATCGAAACGCTTGGAATTTTTTTTAAACTATTAAACCGAGGAACTGAATTTGAACCAATTTTTTTATGTTTAAACCCTGGAACCTTTCCGTCAATAATGGGTTTTCAATAAGTTTGTTGATGACGAAATGAAGTCTACTTTGATAAGTCGTACTATTTAGAAAGTTTTTCTAGCTGATCCCAATAGGAGAACATTTACGACTTATAGAGCTTGTGAGCTTTGCATAATTTTAACATCCTTAAAACTGTGTATGAAGCTTTTTTGGTTAATTTGCCAGAAGTAAAGTTTGCTTCTTAACTTTATGTGTCTGTAATTTTAAAAGTAGAAAGATCAGTAAAGTTAAAGCTTTCAAAAATAAGCTTCTCATGTAAAGCTTCGCTTTGCAGTTTACAAAGTTTAAATACAACAAGCTTTATTAATTCTCTAATGCTCTAGGGGTATATAAATTTCGTTGAAGTTTTTTCTACATTGTCTAAGCTTTTAAGCTTTTAACAAAATTGTGAGCTTTAGTTTAAGTTATGCTAATGATATTTATTCAAACATTTATTGACATTTTTTTTGAATTTTCAGTTTTTTTAACAATTTGGAAAATTTGAGCTTTTATAAAATGGCTTTTAAAATGATAAATTGAATGGTTTAAGTTTTAAAAGAAGGAACCAGTTTTTTTTGTTATGTTTTACCTTTACATATTTGCTAACATTGTGCGCTTTTGTCACTATTAAGAAATAAGCTTTTAAAATTTTAAAAACTTTTTAAAATAAATGTTGTGCTTTTAACCAACCATACTAATTCGGTTAGAAACAAATAAAACAAAAGCTGCTCTTTTCATTTACATATTTTTGTATGGCAGAACATAAATTTTACTTACTTTATAAAGCTTTCAAATATTTGTCGCTGAGTTATCTTATGCTACTTATAAAGCTTGTGAGCTTTGCATAATTTTAACATCCTTAAAATTGTATATGAAGCTTTTGTTGTTAAATTGCCAGAAGTAAAGTTTGTTTCTTAAATTTACGTGTCTGTAATTTTAAAAGTAAAAAGATTGGTAAAGTTAAAGCTCTAAAAAATAAGCTTCTCGTGTAAAGCTTCTCTTTGCAGTTTACAAAGTTTAAGTACAACCAGCTTTATTAATTCTCTAAAGCTCTAGGGGTATATAAATTTCGTTGAAGTTTTTTCTACATTGTCTAAGCTTTCAAGCTTTTAACAAAATTTTGAGCTTTAGCTTAAGTTATGCTAATGATATTTATTTAAACGTTTAGTGAAATTGTTTTTTAATTTTTTGTTTTTTTTTTAACAATCTGGTAAATTTGAGCTTTCATAAAATGGCTTTTAAAATGATAAATTAAATGATTTAAGTTTCGAAAAGAAGGAACCAGGTTTTTCTGTTATTTTTTCAACTTAACATATTTGATAACAATGTGAGCTTTTGTCACTATTAAAAAATAAACTTTTAAAATTTTAAAAGCTTTTTAAAATTAATGTTGTGCTTTTAACCAACTCCATACTAATTCGCTTAGACACAAATAAAACAAAAACTTCTCTCTTCAGTTACATATTTTTGTATGCCAGGACTTAAATTTTACTCACTTTATAAAGCTTTCAAATTTTTGTCGCTGAAGTTATCTTATGCTATGTCATTTTTTTATGTTCATTGCTGTTTATATCACAAACTTAGGTATTTTGTTAGTTTTGCAGATGAGAATCTAATTTCGTTTCATTTTAAACTTTTTGAAAGCTTCTACTTTAATACAAGTAGTTTTTTTTGTATTAAAAGTGTTTAAATTCTTAAATTTGTGAACAGTGTTTTTTCCGTAAACTCTTCAGAAACAAAATAAGCATTTCCACTGTGTCAGTTTTTGTTCTTTACATTAGAAAAAAGTAGGAAAATTGAGGATAGTTTTTTTGATTTCTTTCATCACAGAGGCTTGTAGTCAGCAACGAGAAAAGACATCAATTCATTTAACCAGACCAGTGTCTACTCATATCGTTGAGCGGGCAAGAGGAAGAATAAACTGTCATGTAACTTCTATTTACGATTCGAAAGTAAGCCTCAATACTGATTCTTTCAAAAATCACTTTTCCGTCTCCAATCACTCAATTTGGATGACTAATATCAGGATGACTAACAGTATCAATCAATACTGTGGCGACCAAATACAGACTTATGGGACTACATCCGCTCTCTATTTGGCCATTAGAAAACTTCACCAGTTAGCAATCGACAATGAACTTCAGAATCCACAAGCAGCCAAATTAGATCATACTGATTTTTATTATGATGATCTGATGACTGGTGTGGATACTGTTAAAAGAGCCATTAATGTTCATCAGTAATTCACACAAGTTTTGTCCAGTGGTGGCTTCCATCTGCGGAAATGGTCTTTTAACTAGGTAGAAGTCTTACCCAAAATAAGACTTTCAATTAATGACAAAATCAACATCACCATTCAAAAGATATTAGGGTTATTAGGGTCTAAATGACCCAATAAGTGATTCATTTTTATTCAAAGTCACAATATTTGACAATTATACAGCACTAAGAGGCTGATACTAACGCAAGTACCAAAAATATCTGATCCACTTGAATGGTTAGCTCCTGCAGTAATTCCAATCAAAATTTTAATTCAAAAATTGTGTTTAACCAAGCTAAACTGAGATGATCCATTACTTTAGGTCTCGTAGCACAAAGGGACTCGTGAAACTTATGAATGCCGTAAAACAAAACCGAAATGATCCATCAATCAAGATTTCTGTTTGGCTTTGGAAAACATGTGTGGCCAACTGAACTGCGGAAATAACTGATGCAATTCCTGCTAAACAATGGAGGCATGTTGCATCGGCAAAAAATCTAGCTGATTGCACCAGTAGAGGAATATCTTCACATTACTAGTCATTCAACTGTATTAACTACTATCGTCACTATATTGAAACCACAAAACAGTCAATGGGAAATCTACCAATCAGCCGAGTTACGCCAGGACGATTTTTTCTGCAAACAGAAGTCGACTTTACTAGTCCCGTTAGTTTTAAAATGAATAATTTTTTTATTTGAACCCCAATTACATCAGTTCCAATTCCAGATTTAGAACCTTTAAAGCTATCACGGTTATCTAGGTAGCAGCTAGCACAACAAATGATGCAGTCGTTTTGGCATAGATGGTAAGTACATTATTACCATGCAACAAAGACCAAAGTGGCAACAACACAATGAAAACATTAAAATCGGAGACTTTGCATTAGTATACGAATCCAGATTACCACGAACTAAATGGCCCTTTGGCAGAATTGTAAATCTGGATCCGAGAACTGATGGTCTAGTTCATGTTGTCACAATACGCACATCAACTAGCGAATGGAAACGTCCAGTGTCGAAGGCAGGTTAATTGACGCACATATTAGTTAAAAAAATTCAATTCCAATTTTATGAATAATCAGGAAACAGGAATAACTACCATTTTACCTATAAAAACATTACATCAAAAGTACTAAAGTATTAAAGTCCTAGGTCATTAAGCCGCAATTAATTTCAAAACATTTATAAAGTTTTTTTTTAAATTGCGCCAATTTCAAAATATGCTATATAAACGAGCTTTTGAAAATAATTTTAACCAATTTTTAAATTTTTTTAATTCCAAATACCGCCAACGGAGATTGATACTTCATCTAAAACATAATTTGCATCAATACTAAACCATGTTTTATTCTTAGCACCGGTAAAAAAACTTGAGCTTAAACAAAAAAATGTTGTAAAAGCTTTATTTGTTGAGAACTTTCGTAACTACTGAGTAGTAGAAATTAAGCTTTAAAAAAATTGAAACTTCCAGTGTTAATTAAATTAAGCTGTAAGAAGAAAACAAAAAAAGCTTAATTTTTTAATTTCACTTATTTTTTTTACTAAAGCATAACTTTATTTACTTGTTAATGCTCTGACCCCAATTATGTGTTGGTAAAGTTATTTTAAACTTTTACATATTTTCACTCTCAATTCAACAAATTGATCTTGGTTCTGCAACTGACATAAAACTATGTTATAATTAAAGCTTTTTACTAAGAAATTTTATTTTGAACATGTGCTCAGTTATAATGACGAGAATCTAACTTTCTTCAATTCCAAAAATATTAAAAAGCTTTTACAATGGTAAAATTGTTAGAGCTAAGAACATTTGTATAGCTTTAAAAGTTTCTATAAATTTTGCTATTACACGTTATTTAAATTATTTACATTAAAAAAAATATAATTTAAAGCTTTTTAAAATAAGTTTGACACCTTTAAATATGTGTATGATTCTTTACTGTGGAAAGTGCTTATTTTATTACTCGGCAAGTAAAAAAATGTTCATTTACACCTCGTAAAAATAGAAGCTTTTACAAAGCTAACTAGAATTTTATACATACAACATGACTTGAGCTTTATTCACTTTCTTTAGCATTTAAAACAAATATTTGCTGGTACACTTATTTTAAACTATGTCACGTTTTTTATTTTTTGGCCAATTATTAAACTGACATGCAAGAAAAGCTTGATTCATCAATTTAGAAATTCCAATTTAGTTTTATTCCAAAAATTTGTAAAAAGCTTTCACTTTAATAAAACTTTTTTCAAAAGTCGTTATCGTTCCAAAGTTATAAACACTAAGTTATAAATTTGCTGCTATAAAAGTGTATACAACTTGAAAAAAAACTTTTTATTTGATGTTATACTTTCACATTTTCCAACAAATTTTTTCT
The DNA here is from genome assembly GCA_963556175.1 of Tipula confusa. Lineage (NCBI taxonomy): Eukaryota > Metazoa > Arthropoda > Insecta > Diptera > Tipulidae > Tipula > Tipula confusa. The sequence continues at coordinate 34,223,285 of OY744476.1, forward strand.
CCATATAACATTGAAGCTTTTATAACTTTTTTGTCACCGTAATCGGTGCTTTGGTTTTTATTCCGTCAGAAACAAAATGGGCATCTGTATTTTTCCAACAGACCATAAACAATTGTTGATTTTTTACTACTTGTTAGATGAAAAAAAAATTTGATAGAAAGAAAACAAACAAGCTTTTTATTGATGGTTTAAACTATCATAAAAGCTGTGTAAATTCTAACAAATTTGATTAGTAAACCATAATTTTCAGTTAACCTACTTTTTTATACAACACGACTTGAGCTTTAATATTTTTATAAAACTATATTAAAAGCTTTTGTTATGATAAAATGATTTTGTGAAAGTTTTAAACTTTTCTTGAAACCGTAAAAAGTTAACACTTTTTCAATAAAATTGAGTCAAATATGTACACATTTGAAAAATTAATTTAATTTTGGTACAGTTAAACTTTAAATTTTCCCACTTGTTAAATTTGTGCTTTTGTTGTAAATCAATTAGAAATGTTTTCTTTTATCCATATAAGCTTTTAATTAAGCTTTTATACAATATTTAAAATTTAGTATATTTTATCGGTTTATATTCGACGTAAGCCCCTTACAAATTAAGCTTTCAGTATTAATTCAAAATAGTATGTGAAAATTCAACTGGTACAAAAAATTATTCAAAAATATACTGAACTACTTTGAAGACTCAGTCAATGTCGTTGTTCTCAATAATAATTCAACAGATACTTGTCATTAGCCAAGTTGATACCAAATTCGACAATAAATTCATTCTCGAGAACACTAGAGAACACAGGCACTAGAACAAAGACCTTGATTTAAATATGTCAAAAGGTAAGCTCCACCTGTTGCTTTAAAACGTCTGACCCAAATTCACAAAAAGTCTTTAAAAATTTCACAACAACCTGATATAAATAGATAAATATTATACACACACACCCGCATATACAAAACATACACATAAGTAAAAACCCAATTTTGAAATTATAAATTACATTACTGGTTTCTAATATACCAGTGTACGATAAAATCACTCAACGATGAAAATCACTCAAACATATTATGGAACATTCTGCTTACTCAACGTGACTTATCCACCACTAGTTGCATACATTAAAAAAAAATAATTGTTTTATTTTTTTAGGTACATACCTTTTAAAAAAACGAGAAAAATTCCACAGCATAAAATTAATAATTTCGACATTTTGTTAAAAAAATTATTTTAAAATTTCGTTTCAAAATATTATAAACTATTTTTCACTCAAAAAAAAAAAATTTTTTTTTTTACACAAAAAAAAAACTATAATTATATCTAAATATATAATTGGAGCGAGAAAATTATCTCATCACTAAATATAAATTTTCTTCGGACAGAATACGCACACACTTTTCACACAGATACACCACTAAAACAACACAACACTTAGAAATTTTTCCGTTTCGTATATATACGGAACACAAAATTCCAAAAACTTGCAAGTAATTCACTAGAAAATATTACGTAAATATATTTAAAAAAAAAAATTCACTAAAATTCTGTAAAAAAAAAATTTGTAATTGTAAAAATTTATTTTACAAAATTTAATTTTTATTACAAAAAACACTGGCGCGCATCGTACGATCTTAATTCGGTAACGGATAAAATTCAACTGATGAATAATTCAAAGTGGAAAAAGGAACAGAAGTTTTTTTGTTTTTTTTTTTATTTTTTATTTTCATTTTACTTATTTTCGTTTGTTAAGACGTTTTTTTTTTTTTTGTTTATTTGTGTGTTCGGTTGGTTGATGTAGTTGTTGTTGTTGTTGTTGTCAAATGGTTAGTGTGTTATATACAAAAAAAAATATTCATTCAGCAAATTTTTTTTTTGCTTGCTTGATTGTGTATCGTGCCGATTCAAAATAAAAATCCCGTGAAAATTTTTTTTTGTATTTTTTAAAACATGCATTTTCACATCAAAAGAAAATATGAAAAAATGTAACAATTACTCACTGTGGAAGTCGAATGAATACGACGATCCGAGAGAAAATGAGAGTTGAACCGAAAACATAATTTACGATTTTCCCCTTTTTTATGGAAATCGTAATGTTTTGTTCGTCGCATGAATTTTCCATAGGTCATGCGCAGACGATAGATAGAATCGCATAACTACAGTATACAAACCAACCAACCGACCGACCGACCGACTGATATTGTTGTGTGAGGGTGGAAAATGTGAAATTATGGTAATAGGTCAGGGAATTGAGATACATTTTTTTTCCCGGAAACTTTGTTGTTGTTGTCATTTTGTGTGTTATGTTATGTTATTTTATTTTTTATTTTTGTATATTTTAAATCGATGCAATATTATAAAATTAAAAAAAAATTTAATTTAAAATTTAATAATGAATAAAATTGAGCGATCAATTTTATATTCTGGCAACATATATCTATATACGCTTCAACAATATAAAATAAAGGTATGAGGTAAAGTGTGGCAAAATATTTTTTATGACGTATGACGTTACTTATGTGAATGGTTTTCTTCGTCGCAAACCACAACATAATTAACACAATAACAATTTCGGAAAATTTTGTGTTGGTGCGAACTTATTTTATAATTAATTATTGAGGATTGTATTTGGCAACAGTGTTTTTGTTGTAAGCCTAGGAAATTTCTAGGAATTTCAAAGAAGTCATAAACCTATATAAGTGGTTTTAATATATAACCTTGAAGTTAATTTTAATCACAATTATATTAAATTGGCTGATTTTTTTATATTTTAAGTTGAGTTTACTTTTGGTGGTACTGGTAACGTTACAACTAACCTTCTTGCCTTTCGTATGACACCTTGAAATCGGCATGTTCCCGATCGTAACGATAAATTGGAAAAAGACACCATCCGTGAATTGGCCTTTTGATTTCGTTATGTTTTGTTTTTTAAGTAACTACTCTAGCCTAGCCATCTGTACCCGAGTAGGCTTTGGTGACTTTACCAAGCAGGCACTGATTTACTGGTAGATTGTTGTCTTTGATTAACACTATGTCGTTAATCCTTCTTTCGACAGCTGCTGAAAGGAGATGTACCATCTCTTCTAGAAGACGAATCTTTTCGACTGATTTTTTTTTTTTTGTAGTTTGCCAACGGTTAAAATGTGAAATAAGTTAAGTCTGGTTCGGGGATCTTAGTTGTGCGAAGTCCAATCAAAAAACGTGACGGAGTAATTGAGCTCAACATGCACTACCTACAGGCCATTAATGCAGTGAAAAATTATACAGAGTAGCTGACAAAATTATTGTGATAATACGTAATCAATATAAAACTAAGTTCAGTGATCTGATCCATCTATATTTCACGCAATCACGTCTCTGCTTCATCCAAGGAATCCAGACACATTTAAAATTGACATGGATGTTTCATGCAATGTGGAACGCTTTGAGGGTGCCCTGAATTATTTGACAATTAATATTGTGGTGAGATTCAAACGGGCTTTAGCTTCCAGATGGATGGCTGATATACCACATACAGGTATAAATGTCATTATCGGAAGACTATCATTATCGGAATTCAATAACCAAAAAATTACATTACATGAAATTTTCGAATATCTACACTCTCGAGAAACTATCAAACTTGTATAACAGTTCAATAGGCATGACTATTCCGTTTTTAGCAAGTTCGTTGTCGTCACTTAAAGTATTCGTTTATTATAATCTTATCAAAAAATACATCGAAGAGCCGGTAGTGTATCATCTATGGAGAGTCGATGGGAATTCATTAGTGCACTTTGATACTTACAGTAATTGCTTTATGACAACCAACAGATAATTTTTCTGTTCCAATACCACCGAAATAATGATAGATCTGAAAATATTTGAAAGTGAACAGTTATCTGTGCCTAATATAACCAACTATCGAACGATTACCTCTTATCTCGTTAATGGCATTAAACAACATGATACAGTGTCTGTTGATGAGTACATTATGGTACATGCGGAATTAATTAGTCTGGTAGCCACGATCTGTAATTGTCGTAAAATGTTCATTTTGGGTGATCAGAATCAAAAACCCTATATTGACAGACTGAACTACATCAACATGCGTTTCTGTGACGCCAGTAAAATCATAACCTGCTTTCAAAAACATTGTACTTAACATTTACCAAGTCTGACAAATGTCAATTAACTAATAAGCTGAAACTTCCGAAATTGAGCCAAATTTGACCATTCATTAGGCTCAAGGTATAACTTCTGGAAATGTAATTTGTGGGAGACTGTATACAACCAAAACATAAAACTCTTTGAAAGCTTACCTCATGTGATAGTGAAAAGTTTCAGTATTTCGCATCAATCAGTTGCTGAGTTTACTAGCAGTGCAATCAAAGTTGTTGGAAGTCACTAACAAGTTGTTGTGGTGTACACTGACTTTGCCAAAGCGTTTGACCCCATTAGTCACTATGTAAAGCACTTGAACGGTTATACTCATTTGGGTTCTCAAATAAATTTGTTGCATGGTTTAAGACATGGTTCTTACTTGAAAAACCAATACATTAAAATTAAAAATATGAGGTCTAAGTCAGTACAAGCGACCTCTGGTGTTCCACAAGGTTCCCATGTAAGCACATAGATTTTACAATTTTCATTAACAAAATTACTGAAGTCATACAACATACAAAAATCTTAATATTTCATGACGATCTAAAAATATACAGGACTGTGGAGAACCTAAGTGATGCCAATGTTCTGTCAATGTTGACCATTTTGTCTTGATTCGTAAGAAATAATATCGAAATGAATTTATTCTTATGTAACGTACCAGTTGACCCCAACCGTTCAACCAAACACTGTATTTTGCAGAATCAGCTGGTTTGGCGTGGTTTTTATTTGACCATCTTGCAACGCATCGAAATAGTAGTCCGCTTCAATAAGGATATCTATGCTGCCCTAGAGATTAAATAGCGGATCACCTAATTTGGTTCCTGACCTCGAAATGAAATTAACTTTCATGTTTTGTAACTTTCATGTTGTCATTAAAAGCGCTTTGATGGAGATTTCGGGATGTAGTTCTGGTTTGATATAATTGTTATCAAACCTTTTGAAGTCTCGGACCCAGTTTGACCTAGCCCACTAATAGTTACTTGAGCATTTCTTCTTTTGAGTCAAAAACGTTAAGTGAAGATTCGGTAATAAATCTAAGAATCGAATTTTGTTATTATAGGATTTCTTATGTTGTCGATGGTTGGCTAGTTTTGGCGCTGCTATCAGTAATACCATCTTGGTGTAGTAGAGTTTTGTGTTTTCTGTCACGTTTTAGACCACATTTCCATTTTTTTTAAAAAGGCTTTCATTCTATTTCTAAGGGGTGAACCTTGTTGTTGTTACACATTGCACATTGGAACATAGATCCTGATTTTCTTGGAGTGAGGGCCTCCAATTTTCTATCTAACCTCCCAGAAGTAACATGACTCTTGAATTAATTTTTTAGATTGGTTTGCTTGGGCATGAGAATGACTGATTCGAGTGTGTTTATCCGTCAATTCAGGAATTATAAGAATTGGGAAAACCCTGGATTAACTTTACTTGCAAAGTGTTCTGCCTATGAAGTCCTTTTATTTTCATCTAACTTTGCACCAAAATATAGATGAGCCATAGGGATCTGTCGGGTCTGCTACTTCACCAAGTGGTTGGAGACCAAAGATCACCTCGTCTGCTGTGTCCATTAGTCGCTTAATGTTTGCTACTGTTGAATTTTGAATAGCTGCCTATTTCGTTTTGCTTACATTCTGATGAAAGTGTTTATTATGAATTTTTGACGATCGTAGTATTCTGTTAACTTATTGAGCACCTATGTAGTTTCCTTCTGTTACAAATACATGTCGTAAAGTACTACTGCTTCTCCTTTAATTAAGGCTTGCGACTTTAGTTTTAGGAACTTACAAGTCAAGCTAATAAAAGCGTATTAAAAAAGAAAGCAGACTCTTTTAAAAACCACCTCTCTTCAGGGTTCCTGGAAAAAACATGGTCTAAACTAGTCAGTCTTGCAATACAATGCTAGAGATGTTGAAATGAATCTAGAACAAAATTTACAGTTTTCAATGTTAAAATTTGCATTGATATGCAATGAAAGTCTTTTGCAAACGAATCTTAGAATTGAGAATTATCAGTAAGACAGTCTTGATGGTAGTTAAATCATTGCCGATTAAATTATTATTCTTGTGTCATTAATGATTTCAAATTTTAATTTTCCTTTTCAGATATGCAACCTGACAGAATAGATCCAAAATGCAGGTTAGTAACACAATTTAATAATATTTTGATTTTGATTTCTCATATTTTACTCTCAATTATGGCGCCAATTTTTTGCGCCATTTTTTACTGGTCATAAAACGGTTAATTTAATTAATTTGTAATGTTAAATCAATTTTTTTTTATCTAATTTGTATTAATTTTAAAGTTTTGTGTCAATCAAAGTGTATATAAATTTGATTTTCGGCGATTACATGACGTATTGGTCATAAAACGGTTAATTTAATTGATTTGTAATTTTGATCAATTTTTTTAAATTCTAATTTCAAGTGTAGCTTCTACATCTAATTTTGAACTTAAATATTCCTCTAAAACATTTTCCTTAGCTTCACGGTAGCATAAGGTTGCATTTTAAAATTTTAATTCGAAATTTTTCCCAATCTGGGTTTGGATGAATCAGATGTTTTGGATCCACATAAAAGCATTACGTGATCCTTCATATTGATATGTTTTTAAATACTTCCGAAGTAACTAATTTGGCGCCCAATAAAAGAAATATGTGTGGCAATTCCAATTCTTTAAATAATTTAATTCTTTCAACTGTGCAAATATATGCAAAAAGTAAAAAACGGTCCATTTATCATGGTGTTTTCAGCATTTGAGATTTTAGTAGACTAATAGCGGAATATTAATCCAAGAGAAGGTAAGGATTTTGCCAAAAATATCACCATAAAAACCTGTAATCAAAGGATTACATATTTCACGAGAATTCAACAAATGGAATTACCAGATCCCAGTTTTCACCTAGCAGGCAAATTTGATGTACTCCTAGAAAGTAAAATAATGTGCGATGCACCTAGAATGAGTCTTTGCACGCCAATTCAATTATTAAACTACATTTAGATGTTAACCTGAACTTCAAAAAATTTATGAGATTGAGAAAATTAAAGAGATCGTCCACTACAGAGAAGAAGAAAAATACTGTCTTGATCATATATCATCCGCCGTCAATCGGGCTGGCAAATTGTAAATTAGAATTTCCAGAAACAGCCTAGAAACAGAAAAAGACTATATATTAGTATTGCTATTGAATATAGGCGAAAACAAAGATTGGCTATCTAGCCTCATAGAAACGATGCTCAACATTTTCTAAGATTTTTTTTGTCCAAGATCACATTAAGAAGGATTAAGATCGAAACGCACTTGGTCAGTGTTTCAAGTGCGTTCGATGAAAGGCTGAAAGCTCACAAGCAGTATAAAAGAACTGGGTCTTCTAATGACTATGCGCTATACTTGCAACTTAGGAAGGAATACAAAGTTTTGAATCAGTTTCTTCATGGCAACTATTTACTAGAAATCGAATCTGATATTAGGGGAAATCCATCGCGTTTTTGGCATTATATTGAGTCTAAACGAAAAACCAGTGATTATCCATTACCCATGAATTATGAATTATGTCCTCGGATACTGAATTATTTGCAAAATTTTTTAGGGCGGTTTATGCTGAAGATGATTCATCATCAACTGCCCCTGACCTGTGCACTGAATCCAACAATACTATCCATGGGATCTCGTTTTCAGTCGATCAAGTTGGTGCTGCTATTGTTGCTATGAACTCGAAGACGTGCGCTGGACCGGAAGATATTCCCTCTATTTTGCTGAAGCAATGTTCTAGTGATTTGGCTTAGCACCTAACACATCTATTCAACTATAGCCTTATGCAAGGCGTTTTTCCAAAATTATGTAAATCCTCGTATATTATCCCAATACATAAATCAGGGCTAAAAAATTGGGCAAATCCAGGTTTCATCTGGCGTACCTCAGGGTAGTCATCTGGGTCCATTACTTTTCATTCTATTTGTAAATAATGTAGTAGACCGCTTTCGGTTCTGCAAATGTTTGCTTTATGCAGATGATATTAAAATTTTTGCGGGGGTACGTAATATCGAGGATGTGCTCTTAGTTCAACAGGATCGAAATGGGTTTTTTAATTGGACTGTGGAAAACCGTCTTGCTCTAAATGTTTCCAAATGTAAATCTATGACTTATTCCAAAAAGAGAATACCTATTGTTTTTTGTACAGGCTCGACGACGTTGTACTTGAGGTAATGTGCGAGATTAGCGATCTGGGTGTCCTGTTTATATCCAATCTTGAATTTTCGAAGCACATAGACAAGATTGACATACACTCTTAAAACATTATACATTTCTTTAGTTAGACCAGTTTTGGAGTACGCTTCGGTTATTTGGAGTTCCAGTTATGGCTGCCACAGCGACCGTATTGAAAACATTCAAAAAAAGTTCTTGCAATTTGCCCTGAGACGACTTCTTCGGTTAACAAAGAGTTTTAACCTGCCCCCTTACGATGTTATTAAACATTGTGAGTTTCAAATCCCGGAGGGAAATTATGCAGGCAATGTTCACTAGAGACGTATTATGTTCGAAAATTGACTCTTCTGATTTACTTTATTCATACTCTTTTGATGTACCCTCTAGGGTACTTCGCTCAAAACAAAATATACTGCTAACGATGAAATACCGAATATTTGGTTACAGCAGAGATGTAAATGGACAATTTCCTTTGAAAGTTAAAATATTGTGTCGGTTGCAGCGATACCAATTCTGGGAATGAAAACTATATCATTGTGATTACATGCCGAAAAAAGTCTTATTCTTGTCATATCTCGTTCTGGCTTTTCTAACACTTAAAGTAGCATGCTGGATGGCATTTGCTCATTGAGTCAAGTGTCAAATCAACGAAATGATTTTTCCATAACATAAAAAGTCGGGAAAGATGACAAAAAAACCCAAAAAGTTACAATTATAACTTTTTACAAATGTACGCAAACAATTCTGGCAACTCGTAAGGCATTAGATAAATATGGCAGCATCTATTAAATAGTTAATCCATTCGTCATAAGACGTTTTCTATACTGTTCGCAATGGTTAAAAACCTTATTGCACAAGTAAAAGCTTTCATTAAGATTGAACCAAGATTTTAGTTTAGTTGAACTTGGTTGTGCTCGCTGGATGATTTGGTTGGTGGACAGAAATTTCATGACACTATGTAATTTAATAAACATAGAAGATACTCGCAAAGAAAGTTGCTTCTGGCAAACTCACAAAACGATAGTTGATAAAATGAACAATCTCCATGCATCTTCATTCTGGCTCTCTATTCGAAGTTATTGCGCTACCAAACCCCTTAAAAATATATTTTGTAGATGTATTTAATGGCACGAAGAGATGTAAAGACTTCAACGTTTATATGTACATTGAACCTACAAAATTTTTTTCTGAGGTGTTTCACTTTTACGGAGGATAAACTCTTAAATGAGACTAAAGAGTATCGGCGACAGAGTATATCTTTGCAGTATACCAGAGCTAATTGGAAAAATTCCTGATAGCATTACTGCATTACTCTAAGAACTTCTGATGTAAGTCACGAGTAGTTTCGTAAGAGTCAGAAAAAATCATCTTCAGCGAGAAAATTTGATCAGTATCTGACTGATTCGAATAAAATCCTCCTTGGTAGTAACCTACCATTTCTGCAGTCTGCCCGCATCTCCGCAGTCTGTATTTTACAATTTTACAACACCGTATTTAGGACTTGTTGAACATTAGGTAATACAGATGAATGCTCCTTTCTGTTGTTGAATGGCGGTAGACCTAGTTTTGAAGGTATGGTCTAGTCCCGGTGACAGATTTTTAAAGAAGTAACGAGATCTACGCTCATTGCTATGTTATTGTACTCTTAAGACTTCAGCCTTCCACAATTCACGCTTTTCCTGTTTACAAATCCACTTAGTGGTTTTCCTTGCCAAGACCACTTTGTTCTTTTTTATAGGTGATGACTCTTCATCAAACCAATGATTTTTGGTTTTAATTTTAACCATACCTAGAACCAAAGATTTCAGTACCTCCCATATAGAATGTGCATCTTAATTTTGCAGTGACCAATTGATGATCACTGCATACAAATTTGACACCCTGTGATGATCTTGAATGACCCGAAACCTTCAAGGATGTGTCAATGTTTCCTAGTAAAGATTTTTATGAGGGAAAAATGTGCTAGCCACAATGAGGTCGTGCGTAATCGCGAAGTACATCAATCTTTCCCCATGATCGGTTGCTAGATCGTTTTGGAAGTGCAGACCTTTGTTTAAATAAGTTTCCACTATGATGCAATGTATAACCTTGGAACACATGATATTTACTTTTTGGCCATCGAGTTTCCTGGAAAGTAAAGAGTTCCAAGCGATACTCTTCCATACCGTGGCAAGTAAAGTCGAAAACATCCTTTGCTCGAGAAACTAACCTTAGATTTAGTATATGCTCCCGTATTAAATTAAAGTCTTCTTGCGGTTGTGACTTTTCATAAATTACTGGTGTTGAGGATTCGAAAGCTAGTTGCGTTTTTAATGTTCGATCACAATTAAAGTCATCTTGTTCTCTAAACTTACTAGTTTTGAGACCAACAGTAGCATGTGACATAGTTGCCATTAGGATCTATACTTAGAAGTTGGCCTTTGTTAAGACATCATGACTCCTCCACCACAATTTATAAAATTCGTACAAAGACATAATATTATTATCTACCTACATGAGAAGCTGCTTATTTATTTAACTAAGTCTTTGGCCACATATATTCAATATACATTGGGAAGTAGCATGTCAAAACACAATGATGATGATAAGAATTACTGCTATAAACAAGACGTCTTTTCTATATGTAGTATCCTTTCGCTATAAGTACGTTAAAGCCATTTAACTCGACCACATGTCCTAAATTTCCACCAAGAGCTAAACGACTTAATTCAAGAATTTATAGTCGAATCGTGATTAACACTTTGATCATAGTTAGTCTCTCTCCCACATTGAAACTATACAAGTGTAGGATACATTAAATACAACAACAATGAAGAAATCATATTAGATAAAATTAGATAAACTCAATTGGCATGTATATAGCTATGTATATAAGATATTAAATTACAAAAGAATAATAGAACAACAACATCGAGACACCACCAAAAGTACAATAGACTAATTTTATTTTTGTTAAGAAGAACTACAAAAACAACAACATAACGACATAATCATATCAACATAGCATACTTATATTATGTTGAACGTATGTTGTCTATATTATATAATATGTATGCGAGTGTAAATTGAATTTGGAAATGTTAAAATATTACCGCGTGCGCAAGGTTTGATCACTATCGCTATGTATATGTATATACGAACCGCAGATGTTACATTCACGCGTGTGTATCCAAGATCTAATCACTTGCAACGAAAACCGTATTAATTTAGTTTTAACTCAATCTTTCTACATATCCATATATCGTCTCGAAATTTCTTAATTATGAATAATTTTTTTTTCTTGGTGTTGTTGCTTCTGTTGATGCGCTCTAAATATACACAGCTATACAGCTTTTGTGCTTAACAATTCATGAAGCACAACAAAAGGAAAAAAACTGTTATATTCTGTTGTGTATGTGTGTGTGCATATGTTTAATGTGTATATGTTTGTGCATAAACTAATAAGAGGTTATGTTAATGTTCGTTTTAAAGGCAAGCGAGGAGTAATTACTTCATTTCACTTTGATTATGTTTAATAACAACAAACAAATACTTTTGTTGTATATGTATGTATTTGTAAAGAGATTTCCATTTGGGGTTCCCCCTATAAAATTAGGATCTTTTTTCAGTCGTTTCAGGACCTCAACAATTTTGGATGAGCCCTGGTAAAAAAAAATGTTTGGATCTTAAACCGTTTAGAGGCCATAAACGTCCCTCACCATAGAGGAAAAATGACCTTTGGAATCATTTATTACGGATTTGTGAAGGTCAGCCCAACGAACGTTTGTTTGCACACAACTCGGACTGTTGCTATACATTCCAAAAACCCTCACATTACCACTCCTTAACGACTAACCAGAATATTACCAGATTCTTACCGAACAAATCATAACCTTCAATTTCTTTTGCCGCTTAGCCTCGTGTAATTACCAATATTACTTTAAGAAGCCCTCTCAGCTCAAGTTGCCATTGTTTTTGATAACTTGTCTTCCCGCCTAATCCTTTTTAAGCAGCGTAGCTTTTTCATAATTCTTGTAGATAAACATTTACTGGTGCCGTGTTAACTCCCACCTAACAAAATATGTCAGATGTTTTATTGCCAAAGCGTGGACATTCAAAACAACTATCAACATTTCCTATTTGTCCATTTATTCACCAAAAAATTAGCCGATTAGTCTTTTCAGCAAGTTGTTCCATCGCATTTACTACTCGTACACATTTTTTGAATGGATCATATTACGATTTTCGTTTTTAATTCTATCCTAACGTTGGGAATACATAGTTAAATGCTTCTTAGCTAATAGTTTCAATGGCGACATTCCCGCTATGAGATACTGAGACCGTTTTAACCAATATTAGCACAATTTATAATTTTTTGCACAAAATGTAAAGCAGTTTATAAAATGACGAATTTGAAAAACAAAAATTTGTTGGAAAAATAAAAAACAACCGTTAGTTAACTAGTACGGGGTCAGACAGAAATTAATTTAGTTTCGTTATTTCTAAATTCCAATAAGGATAAAAAATCAAATCGGCTTCAGGTAACGTAAAAAAATTATTGTTGACAACATTGGGCGCTTTCAGGTCCGCCAACTGTTGGCAACATGTTGAGTAAAATCAACATGTTGAGTACTGAATGCAACCGATATATTCTATAAAACTGTTGAGCTAAATGTCATTTTTTCCATCAGTGTTCGTATGTCGATACATTACGTAGCGAATATTTATATAGTGATGAAAATCGGTTCATTTTATTTTGGCAACATGTATAATCAAATATGATACCGATAGGTACCGGTATCTATGATGGCGAACCTGAAAGCACCCATTGTATTCGTACTCGTATGGATATCGTTGCTATTTACATTTTGTTAACGCATTAGAGAATGTAGTTAATCATGGTGCGCATCTCTGGTTTTGTGTTGAGTTTTATGTATTGTTAAATTATATACATAGCATAACATTATTTATGTACAACCAAACATTATTTATGTACAACCAAACTGGATTTATGTTATATACATTCATATTGTTAATATAATAAAAATCGTAGATTTTAAATCACTTAATTTGTGATCTTCAACTAAAAAACAACATTAAAATAATTTACAGTCCACATTGTTTAATTACTTGTTTTTATTGAAAATCTTCGGCATAACAGAAAGTGCAACTTCGTCGTGAAAACTTAAAGTAGTGCACATTTTTGGTCCTTCGAGCCGGATTCTCGGTCAGCTAAGAAAATAATATAATTATCCACGTGTTTGTGGTTTATGACGTCGTGTATGCGTGTGGAGATTATAAGTTTATCCAGCGTAAATATTGTAACGTTACAAAAAATCATCGAACCGCATTGGGAAAAACCTAAATTTTACAACACATCGTCATTGGTATATTACCGCATTTCTGCTAAAGTTGCAGTTGGACACCTGAACGAACACGTTTCATCAACATTGCTAATTAAAATAAATTACGAAGTTGCTTCGAGCATCATTTTATATTGGATCAACAAAGGGGATATCACACGGGCTCCAGAATAAGCTGGTATACATAGGCGGACAACATAAAGTACAATCAACGTTTGTGAGTATAAGTTGGAAGTACAAATAGTTTATAAGTAGTTTATAAGTTATTAGTTAGTGTATTATACCTCCAGTTTGGTAAAATATTTATAAGTCTTCGAACGGTGTTGAGTTGGTGGTGTGTTTCAATCGAGTAGTGTCGCAACGATACTAGTTGAGTGAGGAAAGTTCTAGTCGAAATCTCACCGTTATGGTTCATTTATCGTAACTCGTCGAATTGCCCTCTTAACCGCGGTCTTTATATTAGTGAACAGTGTGCTCATTTAGCGGTTTTTTAGTTAGTGATACGCTGTTTAGTATTAGTATTAGTAAACAGTTAGTATGAGTTTGAAACCGGAAAACATTGAACGGCTGGAGCTGCTAAAGAAACAACGTAGCTCGTTTAAAGGGCAACTAACAGCTTTTAAAAATAAACATGGTGACGGTGTACATATGACGTTAGGTGCTTGTGAATCGGTGCTTCATCGTATACGAGGTATATATGAAAAATATTGTGGTATGCAATCAAAAATTGAGCTCCTAGATTCAAGTGCTTCGGGTGACAGAGATAGCTTTGAAGATTCATATGGGGATTTCGAAACCATTATTTTAAATCAAATTCACGATATTAAAAGATCTGAGTCGGCAGGTAATTCCAGTGCCAATAACTCTCTAACGGAGGTATCAACCGGAGGTGTCAATTCATTAGGTATACGACTTCCCGAAGTTAAACTTCCTAAATTCAATGGGTTCGAAACTGAATGGTTAGCTTTTAGAGACACGTTTCAAGATTTGGTACATAAACGAGTAACGGATAAGTCAATTAAATTTCATTATTTAGTCTCGCATATACGTGAAAGTAAGGCATTCTCATTAATAGAACACATACCTGTGACGGCAGATAACTACGACCTCGCTTGGCAAACGTTATGTAATAAGTACAATAATGAAATCGCCATTCAACGAATTCACGTGAAAGCGTTATACGAAGTAAAGCCACCAGTAGAGCAGTCATCGAAGTCACTACAATCATTCGTGGATCACATCGTAAAGCATTATAATGCTCTCAAATCTCTAAAGGTAGATGTAAACAATTGGAGTTTGATACTCATACACCATTTACTACATAAGTTGGATAGTTCCACGCGTGTAGCCGTAATCACTGCAACAGATGTGCAAAAGGTATTGACCTTTGAAGAGTTTATTAGAATTTTACACAAAAGAGTTCAGCTGCTAGAAGCCACTAAACCGTATAACAACTCCAATTCAGGCCAGCAACCAACTAGATTCACTAATTCCACTTTAGGTAGAAAGTTTCAACAGTACAAACCCACTACGTTGCTTTCGAATGCACAGTCCTGTTATTATTGCAATGGCGATCATAGTATTTTACAATGCCATTCTTTTTTGGATCGGAAATTAACTCCCAAGATGCGGTTAGAGTTTATCCGCTCAAAGCGATTGTGTTCTAATTGTCTAATAGACCATCATAATGTTCGGGATTGTAAACATCCATCTTGTGGTAAATGTTCATTGAAACATAACGACCTCTTGCATTTTAAAGGGGAAACTAATCAACCTCGGCTCTATAATAATTACAAATCATCGGAAAATTCCACCTATTTATCGAATGACTGCGACACTTCAAATATTGGTGATAAGACCGGAAAGGGGTGTTCTAGTTCTTCATTAACGACCACTTCCCTACTAAACGCTTCGACCAAACAAATAGTGGAACCACCGTTGCACCATCAAGTGTTATTAGGCACTGTCATCATCAAAGCGACATCATCGAACGGATCTCAGATGTATATAAGAGCATTGTTAGACAGCGGATCGCATTTGAATTTCATTACTGATAAAACATGCAGGTTGTTGATCATTAAACGAATAACAACATCAAAACGAGTTTCCGGAATAGGTGGTGGTATCACTTCAATTAAACATAAAGTGTCCGTACCGGTATCTTCAAGAATAAATGACTTCGCATTTACGATCATTTGTTATACAATTCCTAAAATAACTAATGATCTACCTTCATCGCTTGTAAAATATGATAGGAGCTTCGTGCCGTCAAACTTCGCTTTGGCAGATCCTCAATTTTTTGTTCCACATGGTATTGATATGTTAATAGGAGCTGAGTTGTATCATGAATTGTTTTCTGGAAAGACAGTTAGAATCTCAGCCGAACTTCCTCCCTTTCACGAGAGCGTGTTTGGTTATGTAGCTTGTGGCAAGATTAATTCAAATGATAGGTCACAAGATGTCAACAGTTTAATTAGTTCTGATCATCAATCGACGTGTAGTATGGACAGCTTAGATCGTCAAGTGCGAAGGTTTTGGGAATTGGATACAGTTTATGTTAAGAACGTCATGTCAGTCGAAGAAAGACTATGTGAAGAACATTATCAGAAAAATTATAAAAGAACGTCAACAGGTAGATATGTAGAAGCATTACCTTTAAATTCGAAAATTTACGATCTTGGTTATTCGTGTGAAAATGCAAAACGGCAATTCTTACAAATTGAAAAGAGACTTAGTCGTCACCCAGATATCTATGATGAATATCGGAATTTTATGAAAGAGTATTTGCAACTGTCGCATATGGTGGTTGCTAGTGACTCACCAGAACTGAGGTCAGAGACAAATGAGCTCACAAGAGCATATTATCTCCCGCATCATTATGTATTGAAAGAGAGTAGCACAACGACGAAACTACGTGTAGTGTTTAATGCCTCCTCAAGAACTTCAAACCTTTCGCTGAATAACTGCATGATGGTAGGATCAGTCGTGCAACAAGACCTCTTTTCAATAATAATAAGGTTTAGGAAACACCAACTAGCATTTTCTGCAGGCATTGCTAAAATGTATAGACAAATTTTGATGAAAAAACACCATACTGATCTGCAACGAATTTGGTGGCGTGAAAGTCCAGAGGAGCCATTAGCATGTTATAAACTTCAAACGGTAACTTACGGTACTGCGAGTGCACCATTTCTGGCAACTCGAACGCTAAAACAATTAGCGTTGGATGAAATGAAGACTTATCCGGAAGCATCGACCGTTTTATTAAAAGATTTTTATGTGGATGATGTTTTGTCCGGCAGTGACACGATTGCAGAAGCGTTAAAGATAAAGTCTGATTTAATCAGCCTATTGAAATGCGGTGGGTTTGAATTGCGAAAATTTTCATCAAATGGTAGTTGTCTAGCAGATAATAATTCATCGTTAAAGATTTCTTTGATTTTGGGCCTCAAATGGAACAATCAAGATGATACCTTCGAGATGTCATTTGATAAGGTAACATTGAATACTAATTGTACCAAACGTAACGTGTTATCAGAGATATGCAAATTGTTTGATCCGCTCGGGTTGTGTTCACCGATAATTCTCACTGCAAAACTATTTATGCAGGAGTTATGGACAATTCCTAATTTAAGCTGGGATGAACAAGTACCTCACACCTACAGCAAGAAATGGAATGAGTTTAAAGGTCAATTGGCAAACCTTCAGAATATCGTTGTGCCTCGATATATACTACAACCAAATTACCAAAGAGTCAAACTTCACGGCTTCGGTGATGCGAGCATGAAGGGTTTTGGTTGTGTGTTTTATGTTAGATCCAGTGATGTACTCGGTATACATCGCGTAAGATTGGTATGTTCTAAGTCCAGAGTAGCACCGTTGAAGCAACAGACGATTCCTCGTTTAGAATTGTGCGCGGCTTTGCTTGTCGCTGAAATGTCTGTCAAATTAACTGCCATTATGGAAATTAAATTTGATGCAATATATCTTTGGTCAGACTCAGAGATCACGTTGTTTCGTATAAACTCCGAACCACATCGATATTCAACTTTTGTAGCTAATAGAATTACACAAATTCAGGAGAATTCATCAATTAATAATTGGCACTATGTACCTTCTTCGGAGAATCCAGCAGATTGTGTTTCTCGAGGATTATTTCCGGAAGCATTTAATGATGCTAAATATTGGTGGACTGGTCCTGAATATTTGGCCTGTGATAAACATGTGTGGCCTAGATGTCATAATAGCAAGTTAAGCTTAGAGCTAATTAACTTAGAACAACGTCAACCAACAGAAAAATGCAATTACATAGCAGAAGACAACGTTGGGTTAATTGATCGTTTTTCGTCATTCACACGACTGAAACGGGTCACAGCCTGGATTTTGCGGTTTTCGCGAAACTGCAAACTAAAAAATAAAGAAACACGTCATCGAATCACCACTGAATTAGACTCTAGTGAACTAGAGATGGCTCTAAAATACTTAGTTCGCATCGTGCAATACCAAGAGTTCAAATATGATATTGAAACCCTGCAAAAATATACGTTAGTTGGCAATAAAAGTCGATTGAAAACGTTATCTCCATTCATAGACCCAGATGGTATATTGCGAGTTGGGGGTCGGCTATCAAATGCGAACATTGCTACCGAGCAAAAACATCCAATTTTGTTACCATCACATAGTGGATTTTCCAGATTGCTCGTTCGTGATGTGCATAGGCGGTTATTGCATGTCGGACCACAGGCTTTATTGTACAGCATTCGTTTGAATTATTGGATAATTGGCGGTAGAAATTTATGTCGGAAAATTTATAATGAATGTATGCGATGTTTTCGTGTAAAACCAAAAACCATTCATGAAATAATGGCCGACATGCCGGCAAATCGAGTAAATGTGTCGAGACCATTTTCAATTGTCGGCATTGATTTTTGTGGGCCATTCTTAATTAAGAACAACAGTAGGTCAAAGGTTAAGATCAAGGTTTATATTTGTTTATTTATATGTTTTACTGTCAAGGCTGTACACATGGAAATGGTTACGGATCTGTCAACTCAAGCGTTTTTGGCGTGTCTGCGGCGGTTTGTATCTCGTTGTGGATTATGCTCTCAAATATATTCAGACAACGCTACAAACTTTATCGGTGCTCGTCGAGAACTTCAAGAGCTTCGAGAATTATTTTTATCGCAAGCTTTGCAGTCGAAAGTCATGGAATTTTGTTCGCAGAACAGCATTCAGTGGTTAACAATTCCACCGCGTTCCCCCCACTTCGGAGGGCTGTGGGAAGCGGCGATTAAAAGTGCGAAGACGCACATGAAACGGGCAGCTGGTACAACGTTACTAAATTCGGAGGAATTTCAAACATTAATGGTGCAGATCGAAGCCTGTTTAAATTCCCGACCTCTTACGGCAATGTCCAATAATCCTTCAGATTTGATGGCTCTTACGCCAGGACATTTTCTGATAGGAACGTCTATCACTGCATTACCTGAGCCGTCACTTCTTGAACTTAAACTTAATCGCTTATCTAGATATCAACAATTACAATACACATTGCAACAATTTTGGAAACGATGGAGTAGGGAGTACCTAACGGAATTACAACACCGTCACAAATGGTTAACGGTCAACGGAGTCATAAAAATCGGCGATTTAGTTCTATTACATGACGATAATATTCCGTCGTTACAATGGCACATGGGTAGGATAATTGACACGCATAAAGGAAAGGATGGTCATATTCGAGTGGTTACGGTCAAAACGGGTAATTCAAGTTTTAAACGAGCAATCACAAGAATCAGTCCTCTACCGATTGAAACACAAACACCAACATGTTATTGAATATTTTGTAGTAAAATAAATATCGCATAAACGAATAAATTATATTAGTTAAGTTATAATTAAGTGCTTATTAGTCTAAAGTTAATTGTTTGATTAAATTATTTACATTGTTAATTGCTTATTTATTGGAACATATTTTTCTGTATGTAGATTAGATTTATTTATTTATTGTACCATGTATTTATTTATGTAAATTAAATATTTTGAAATAAGTGATTTCAAGGGCGCGGGAATGTTAACGCATTAGAGAATGTAGTTAATCATGGTGCGCATCTCTGGTTTTGTGTTGAGTTTTATGTATTGTTAAATTATATACATAGCATAACATTATTTATGTACAACCAAACATTATTTATGTACAACCAAACTGGATTTATGTTATATACATTCATATTGTTAATATAATAAAAATCGTAGATTTTAAATCACTTAATTTGTGATCTTCAACTAAAAAACAACATTAAAATAATTTACAGTCCACATTGTTTAATTACTTGTTTTTATTGAAAATCTTCGGCATAACAGAAAGTGCAACTTCGTCGTGAAAACTTAAAGTAGTGCACACATTTCGTTTTTGGTTTTTGAATGAAATAGCGGAAAACAAGCTGTACACAAAGTTACGTTACATTTGCTATAGAATGTAAGTGGTCTGCTATTGTAATTTGAAAATTGACAACGACGTTCGTTCTTCCGTTTGTCGAGATAATGTTCTCTTCCATCTAGTCTGACGTTTTCTATTATTTTCGCTTTGGTGGTCGATGGTACACTAGTTGGTCTGCCTTTTAAATAGCTCACTGCAATCAAACGTCTTAACTCCTTATTTGTCATACAATTGTATCCGTTTACTTTTTTGTATAAAATGAATTTACACATACCATATCGATCGGATGAATAAACTCCAATACCATTTCTTTCCTTTTATTGAGATTTTGTTTGATTCAAGAAGCCAGCCATGATGATCAACTCCTCCCATGTTTCTATTGTAATTATAAATGAGCCTTGGTTGTGGAACCGTTAATCTTGATTTGAGTGTACTAATCCATATCGGTGTTATAGCTACTAGCTCAATCGTGTCAAAGTTTGTTTCAACAGAAACACATCTGTTGTCATGCCACTTGACAAGAAGTAAATTATGTTTGCTATCAAACATAAAGTCATGAGTTCCTCTCGGTAATTTTTCTAGCTCCTTGGTTTTTTTTTATTGGACACTTCTACGTTCGGTTGTCTCTAATTTTTCCGGTAGCCTTAAATCCCATTTGTTTTAAGCGATCTAATTATAGATCACTGATTTTTGCGGGCCATCACAAAAACACCACTTATAATTGTAAATAACAAGAATCTCAATTTAAATTTTATATGGTTTGAGCAGATAAAATCGCAAAAAATAACAACTAACCTTTAAAGTCCTTGAAATTATGTAACAAAATATAACTGTAGATGTGTTTTGTAAAATTACGGTAGTTTGAATAATTCACCTGTGACCATAGTGATCGCAAGAACACACTAAATATTTTTTTCAATAGGATTTTTATTTAAACAATACATTGCAGTAAAAATGTGCCGTTATCAATGAGCTAATATTGTTTAAATGTACAAACTATTGTTAAGGCGATTAACCGATAAACAGAAACCACTTGCTGCTTATATGTGCACTTTTTCATATAGCATACTGGCCCAAATTGGTTTGCCATACATCAAAATAGACGTAACAGTGTTACTCAGCAATGATTAGTGACACTGGTGAGCACCTCTCATAGGTATAGTTTCTCATTCTCATTAACCTTTGTGAAAAACTATTTTCGCCTTCTATCAACTGCAAACCCATTTCAGGTACATGGCCTTACCACATTTCCTCTATGTTTTACCACTACTCAGAATCATGCTATGATTATCCGGTTAAAATGATGCACTGTTAATTTTAACCAACTAGAATGATCTGAGTACAATAGCCAACGTCCAAAATAATACGGTAGGAATCCACGAGTAGTTCTCCGATTAACGTAAACTAAATCCAAATCAAATGTAGTTGATCTACGAGTATTTCTGGTCCAGAAAGAAAGGTCCACAGTTCGCTAAAAGATCAAAAATCACCAATATACTTTATGATATCTTGCCTAAGACAATTGTTAAAGAATGTTATAAAGTAGTTGTTAAAAAAGTACTTGCTAAGCGTTGGTAACATTCGGATGTGACCTTCATTCTAATTTGACAATACTTCGGATGTGGCAATAATTCTAATTTGACAATATTGTTTTCATTATAAACTTAATAACGGGTTTTCTAATAAGAGGTTTCATTTTAATATTAAAAAACACAAGTATTTTTTAAGAGAAATCAATGAATGTTTATTTCATTGTAAAGAGGAAGGTATGCCATTAACATTTGAAAACGATATCAGCTGCCCAAATAGCAGGTTATTCAACTTGAGACTTCGTATTGGGTAACTCTATACAATCATAAACTGTGATGTCTTCAATAAGAGCATATAGATTGTCAAGTTTTCGTTAGGCCCCACAAAATTCATTCCATTATCCGAATTGATTTCTAACGGAAGCCCTCACCAAGCAATGAATATTTTTAACGCTGCTAGTAATTCATCTGACACAACCTCCAAATGTGTAGCTTTTGTCGTTATGCACACGAATACCGATATATAATCTTTTATGTGATTTGCGCCTCTGCCTTTCTTAGTGGCGATAGAAATTGGTTTACAGAAGTCCACGCCAACTCGACTAAATGGCCTACAAATTGTGTCTGAGATGTGGGCATTGTTCACATGAGTTGATTGCTCGTAATAGTCCTTTGCCGAACGCATATATGACATTTGTACACAACCTTCCATGGACATACTTCGGCCGTTTACAACCTAAAATTTTTGTTTTAACACAGGGAAAATAATAGAGATGGACCGAGATGAAGGTATTTAAGGTGATGGCGCATTTCTCGATTTGTTAATAAGCCGAAAGTAGTAGCCATGTATGCAATGAACTTTTCCAGGAAGATATACGATTAAATAATCTGTTTAGTGTATCATTTGTTGGCTGGATATTTGTACGTTGCATCCGTTTTTTGCATTCTTCGCTTAGAATAGTTTCGGTACTTCTTTAACTGTTGAGAATTTAGGAGTCATCCATAATGATTCATGCTGCTCTAACCGCATGTAAAACACCACTACATAAGCTGCCTCACTTACGTCCCAAAATCCATGCAATTGAATACATTCGTTGTTCCACAAAGTATGTCTGGGTATTTGAATTTGTTGAAGTTGTTCCTGTTTGATGGGAGTTCATCATTCCCATCTAATTTGTGTAACCATAATTTCTGGACTAGTTTCTTGATAATTACGATTAATGGCGCAAGCCAACCAAGAGGGTCAAACACCTTCGATGGCTGGGAAAAAAGACCTCGTTTTAGATTGCGAGCATCGTTGATGTTTGTTGCGCCTGTTAAGAGATCATCGACGTAAAAATCCTTTCTTATTATATTCGTCAGCTTTGGAAAATCTACTTAATGATCAGTAACGGATCAACGGAGTTGAAGCAAGGATCGAATGGCTAAAAACGATGTTGCAGAAGTTCCATAAGTAACTGTTTTCAGCCGAAAATTTTTGATTGACAACTTAGGTGATTGTCACCAATCGATTCGTTAGAAATTTGTCATATCGTACTCTTATTTGACGGTACATTTTCTCAATATCTACACTGAGTGCGATTAAATGCATGCGGAATCTTAGTATTGTTGGCCATAATGATGGTTGTATCGCTGGAACAATCATTAAGCTGTCATTAAGAGAAATCCCATTTGTGGTTTTGCATGACCCGTCAAATACTGTTCTCGATTATGTGGTGCTGTTCAACGTCTTAAGAGCAGCATGATGAGGCAGGTAGCAATGTTTTTGTAAAAGTTTGCTAACATTGGTAATTAATTCTATATGATCTAGCTTTTAATAGTCCTTCATGATCCCAGAATACACCGATTTTTACTCAGTCTCTTGCCATTCGACGTTCAACTGAGTTTAGTTTTTGGATCACCATCGATATTGACTTACCAAGCTCTGGACGAAGTGGTTTGAATGGTAATGCAACAGTATACCTGCCATTTGATTCTCTCGTGACAATTGCGACAAAGTGATCCTCTATTGCCCTTTCTTCTTCATTTGACTGCAGTGTTGATGTATCATTTAACTCCTCTGATATGTAGAACTTCTTCAAGGTAAAATCAATATTCTCATCAACCACTGCAAGATTTAAGCTAACTACGTTTGAAGTTTGGATCCCTGTTTCCCAGCTAGAATCGCAAAAAATCGCTTTTCGTTGTTTGTCGAATGTGAATTGCTTTTCCTCCAGGCCAGTTAACCTTGAGTCCACCTTCATATTTTCCTTACTAGTTCAACATACGATACAGCAAACAGCCCTTTTTTTCAAATCAAATGCCATATTTTGAGCTAAAGTGCTTTTTATTATTTATTATAACCGGCAGGCTGCACCTGCCAAATGGCACCTCTCCTTTCAAAAATCGCTGAACCATACCTTAAGGAGTGGTTCGCAATGGTAAATGACTCGAATTTCATTGACAATCTCGCATACTCAGGGTTAAACTCTCACACCCATACATGAGAACGAGTCTGATCAATACTTTGTACAACTTCAGCTTATCGGCATTTGGAAAGTATTTTAACTTTAGCAGTGGACATAAGGCATGCAATGTACGGTGGCCAGCCAGCGAAATAAAGAGGTTTAATATCCACTCCTACGTAGTTATAACCAGTGATAAGGGACCTTAGATATCGGAAACTTGACACTCCTTCAAATATGTAGTCACCACTATTAAAATCCATTGCGTCTTAATCTCTAAACCCAGTGATCATACATATTTGGTTTTTGAGTCATTTATTTTGAGACCAACGGAAGCTGAAAATCATACAAGTGGATACAGTAATTTTTTGACGCCGTTGCTATATTATATACACCTATATAATTATCGATTGCTTTGAAATTCAAAAACATCCGTGTTCACCTCGGCCTTTAAAAAAAGGTCATCTCTACTGTTAAGCTATACATATTAACTTAACATACATGGTTTTCACTCTTTCGCTATCTATCACAAGTTTGTCAACCCAGCAACCTGCATCTGCGTAGTTGCCTCATATAATAAGAAAATTTTTGGTTTTATAAGTTCCTATAAAATAATCATTGGTCTCCCCTTAACGAATCACAAGAGAACTTTATAAAACTTTTCAAACAAACCACAGAAGTTTAATAAAGCTGCTACTAGTTTTTGAAAGGCTAGTTTCGAGAATCATTTCCAAAACTGTGATCGAGTAACCCATATTGGAAAACTCTACATATAAGTATATACATTTTAAGATAACACAGAAGCCAGATCTTATATATAAAGTAGTTCTTCGAGACATATACATTTTTTTCGTCTAATGTCTTCCAACTCATGATATATTTTCTAAGAACTCGTATACGTCTATCATATATCTAAATACACGGATACATGGTATATTATGTAAAAGTCTCGTATTATAAACCAAAAACATATGGGTGGTTTGTTCTGTGTGATAACGATGTCGACGACAACGACAAACGATGAAGAGTTTGTAGTATGGTGGCGTTAGCTTTATTCGTACACATATAGATAACGTACATAATTAAGAAATATTATGTGGAGATAGTATGGTTGCTCTTATTTTATATCTCTTGTACATAGTTGCAGTGTTTGTTGCTTTTTTTTATTATATTGTAACGTTACATGGAAATTAATTACAGTAGTTTCATGTAACGGTACACACAAAAACGAACAAAAAAACTCAACATTTTGTTTCTAATGGCAGAGGATTTTTAATGATGGAGGATCTTTTACGAGATGTATAAAAATTTTTAGAGTTGTTTTTTTTTTTGGATGTGGGTTTGTTGAATATCATAATGAGTAAACGATCATTTTGTGGTCATAATTAATTGGCTTAAATGTGTGTTACCTAATTTATACGCTCGAGCAGATTTGCTCTGTAGTGATCAATTGATTTAAACCTTCGTTGGTGCTCATTGTCAGGTCGGTAATGAATATTTGATTAAGAATTTCCCTATAGCTTGGAACCTTTTAGAAATCCAACAGATTTTAGAAAGAATAGTTTTAAGTTGGTAATAGTGATTATCATCTCGAATCTGATAATTTAGAGTTTTCACAAAATTTTAAACAATTCGAGGAATGGCTCTTAAGCAGTTTGCTTCTGCCCATCATTGAATCAGGATGTAGTCCACTGAGTTTAGTGAAAACCTATTTATCTGTCCAAAAATGCCTGCATTTCAAAATCTCTAAGTCCTAGCTAGGAAATTTCCGAGTTTCCCTGGACCGCTTTCAATATATGTTTATCCATTTAGATATGATTCCCATCGTTGATCGTTTCATCAAATTGCCAGAAACCAGTTGTATATGTAAGACATACGAGAGCAGAGTGAGAAGTCTGGCAAAAATTAAACAAGGAATAATATAAGAGATACACTTAGTCCAACGTTTTTCTAATTCTTTGATCCCTTCCGAATAATACGATTTCTCCAACACTTCAAAATAGCCGTTTGTTGTATCGATGATCTCCTTATTAGAGCCGAATCTTTTTCCGCCGAGCCATTTTTTCAAGTTTGGAAACAGGAAATAGTCGCAAGGGGCTAAGTCTGGATATGGAAGCCATTGAAGCGTAATTCATGGATTGTGGCCATGGCAACTACACACTTTTGCACTTGTGCATTGTCTTGGTGGAAGAGAACTTTTTTCTTCGCCAAACGCGATCGTTTTTCTTTCAAAACGTCGTTAAAACGGTCCAATAAGTTGCAGTAATATTCACCGTTGACTGCCCCCTTTTGAAGGTAATCGATGTGAATTATGCCACGTGCATCCCAAAAAAATGTGACCATGACCTTGTTGGCCGATTAAACCGCCTAAGCCTTCTTCGGCGCAGATTTGCCAGTAGAAACCACTGTTTAGACTGTTTTTGGTCTCCGGTGTATAGTGATGTTGTATCCACAGTTAAGAAACGACGCCAAAACTCCTTTTTATTTAGGTTGAACATGGCTAAACCTGCCTCTGAAGTTGTCACACGTGTGTGTTTTTGGTATTGTAATCAAACGCGGCACCCAACGTACGAATAGCATTTTGATATTCAAATGTTCATGTAACATATTGCGCACACGTTCATCTGAGATGCCTACTATCTCAGTTATCTCGCACACTTTCACTCTGTGGTCTTGCAATACCATATCATGGATTTCGTCAACTATAAAAGAGAATTTAAAATTTTCCCCAGCTAAACTTGCCTTTGGACAGACAACGAAGCTTAAATCAAAACACTTTTTTGAGTATGGCACTTTTGGAGAAGGTAAATTCACGGTCAATACAGGTATGCCAAAACTACAGGTGGTAAAATATCTGGCACAGCAATCAACAATTTTTGCATTACATCGCTTACCAGTTAGAGTAACAATAAAAAACATGCACAAATGTTAATAGAGTCACTGCTGTGGACGGTTACATCCCCTCGTCAAACAAGGACAATAGCATCCCATATACTATAGGGTCCCTCGCTACAAGAGCATTAAAAGGTATTTTGAAATATTTCGATTTATGCTAAATTTTCAGTTTTAATATGGTGGCTGCCCATACGTTTTGTCTGTGATCAGTATGGAAATAATGATGCCATGCCATCAAAGTTGGGTTATTACAGCTTTTAAATACCAAAAAAAATTAAACAGATTTAAATCGATCAAAAGTGCTGAAATCAAAAAATTGGTTATGTTAGTATAGTGGACTGATTAGGGCGAATAATAGTGAGTTGGATAGTAAAACCACTGCCGAAAAACTTCACACATTAAATGGTTTTCCCAAGCCAGTAAAATATTGAACGCAGATGCTATAGAGGAAATAATTAATTCGTTTGTTTTTACGTTAAGGCATTGTTTAGTCAATCGTGGAACCAGATTTATAACAGGTTTAAAGCTCAAAATATGTGCAAGATACAGTTGACTAACAGGACATAACAGAATAAAAATTGAGTTTAAAATTTGAACCGAAAAACCTTGACCGAAATCTTATTAACATGTAAAGTCATCAATTTTTGTAAGCTAGGTATCCTTTCAATAAACGGCTAAATTTTTGGACCTCATTAGTAAGATTTGGTGCTGGTATGAATCAGGACGTAATCCACTAAAACAATTTAGAAACAATTTTTGGCCACACTAATTCCAAAAATGAGAATTTAAGCATTGAACCAGGATGATTTTAGTGCATCCATTTAGACATTTTGGGATCATTTCCATCATCTAATGGATCGACTTATTTGGTAACATTGTCTGAATTTTTATAGAGAAAAATATTTCCAGATTCGGGATACCGGTAAACATTACCGGTTTATTATGATTTTGAAATATTTTTTCCGTGTCGAAGTGTCTATGCCATGAGATTAAAAATAAATTTTACAAACTTTTAACTAAAGCAACGTTTTGACAAAAAAATGCCTGAAGTCCATCAACAACTTCTAAAGCAAAACTAAGAATATAGGCGACATTACGCTTAGAAGTTAAGAGGCGAAAACTGAGTATGTCAAATTCAAATTCGACTAACAAAGCTTGGAGGAAAATCGGTCCCAGTAAATTTGGACCGATTAATACAACAGAGCTGGAGAGTAAAAAAGCTCAAAAAGATTTCCCCAAAGAACTGCAATCTTAAACGTGATAATGATACAGGGCTGCTTAATTAAGTTTGTCGTTTAAGCTATGTTTTGCGAAACAAAGCACCAGAAGTAGTACAGGCAAATTTGAATTCACAGCTAACACAAAAAACTAACTGGTGAACTGGATCACGAGATAGTATAGAATATAGAGGTAAATTTTACAACGAGTGCCTCTCCTGCATACCTACCTTAAAGTATCGAACAAGTAACAACGTGAACAAGTACCAATCCAGCATCCAACATTATATCAGATAACATCCAAATCCGGTAAAAATTTTCAACACGTTTTTCTTAGTGGTACCATAGCTGATTCAATCCCCCAAGAGGATTTGAGCGAAGCAATTGACATCGCAAAGAACGTTTGACAGCACAAAACAGAGTGCTTTGGAATGAAGATGGATATCTACGTATTCCTTCCGGGAAAAATACCGTGTTTTCGAGTATCATATTTGACGAGCATGACTAAGAACTTTTTTTCCCATCCATCTATCTCGATCAATTTCGAGCCAATACTTGGCTCGAATTCAGATATACAATTTATCATTGAAGAATATTTGTGTGCGGCATACGTGGTAGAGTATTTTAATAAGACAAATCGGGGATTAGCAATCATCAACGTAAAATTATAGAGACCATGTATGAACATTCCGAAATCGATATCGTTGAGATTACTCGACTAATTATCGATATGTTCAACACAGTCGAGATTACTAGTCAAGAGAAGAGGCGTGGTATCTGCTGCGCCTACCAATGTGAACGACCAGTAGAACGTCATCACGTTAGAAAAACAAAAATATAAATAGAAAAAGAAGACAAGAACTAAACGGGAAATCAACCGGGGTGTGAAAAGATAATTGGTTTTGTAAATATCAAAAAGAGTTGGTATGACAATCTCGAAAATCTGACTCTAGCACAGGCTCCTTCATGCTACACAGTGGTAAAAACAAAAAATGGAATAAACATGGCAGTTCTATAGAAATATTCCGTATCGGAACTACTCCTTTATTAGTATAAAGAACAAACCACCATAATTTCAAGTAAGAAATAGTTTTATTGTATCTACCTTTTCGTGATGAAGAAGTAGAAATTCTGGCTGCTATATGAATATATGTGGAAAGATGTGTATGGCTGATGAAAATCCGGACAGTGAATTAGTCAATGACTTGACTAAGACTATCAGCACAAGTGCCTGAAACAAACTGTTCTAAAAATCTTTTTATTTATAAAGATGCCTCTTTCGATGGAAGTCGTTCTAAATGTTCGATCTCTCTTTAAGTACGTTTACTCTGTTATTATTGATGAACTTTTGCAACAGGTTGATTTGCAACTCAAGCAAATCACGGGACTGTGTGTTCCATTTGGTGAAAAGGACATGTTTCTAAACCGTGAGCTGAAACAACTACCTCCAGCAACGCTATTTTGATTTACAAGCAAATTAGGCAGTCCTTTGTTGGTCCTATGTGGCGAGAGGCCCAATTTTGTTAACTAAAAGAAGTTGTGCAATTAAATACCGAATTCTCCAGGGTGCTTACGAAAATTGGATCTAATCAGATGCTTGATCTGCCTAAACAGCAGATAAGCAGATAAGAAGCTGTATTTGTTTACCGTAGGTAACCAAATCGACCTTACTTGATCAACAAATATTGACGTGACAGATGGACTAGTAAATGAAACTATGTATGGGCTGTTTGTCGAATTGAGGCATCGGCTCTGAATGGATTTCGATACGAATTAAAAAGTTGGCTATAGAAGGTCAGACGGCTTAAAGCTGAATAGGCGGAAAAAAAGAGTATTAACTGACTTTTGGAGCACTATTTTTTAGAAAAAACTCAACTGTTTATAAAAACAACAATCGCGGGCAGTTAACGTTAAGCGTAATTATTTTCCAGTCGTATACCTACGTGTGCTATCACAATTCATTCATCACAGGATGGTACCTGTTTCAAGATAGTAGTGAAATTCTAGGAATAACATCGTTTAAAAAAATCTTTTACCAACGATGGGATGTTTTTCAACTCGATCAAAAGCGGTAATCTTTAAAACCGCAGCGCCTATAAATGTATAATCCTATAAAGGATTTCTGCATCGCCTTTCTTCATCAAATATTTTTACACTTAAGTAGCTTTGGCTTAAAATTTAAATATTTGACAAAAAAATCATTGCCCTTGACGAGCATCGAACCCGGGACCTTACGACTCAATATTTTGCTTTGAATACCATCATCACTATAGATAGTAACCCAACATTAACGAATGTTCCAATAAACTCAGTGCTTAACACAGTTTATCGACACATAGTTAATATTCGAAATATCAAAGACTGAGAGATCTGTAGTTTCAATTTTTACTCAAATTTACTTGCTTTTACCAGCCAATCATCAAATCGATTCAGTACACATCAGTACAAAATAATTTGTTTAGTACATTATCAAAGGGTTAAAGGTAAAATATAGATATTTCATTGTTATCTGTCCCTGTATGTGTATGTTCGATGCAAAAATCAAAACTTGTTTTGTACACAAAAAAAAGTGAAACGACCAACGAAGCAAACATTTAATCCGAGTTCAGTCGATTATAAATTTTGGTCCAGTGACGAATGCGTAAAAAATGCTTTGCGTCGTGCATAATTGTTTATGGTAATATGAAAGTAAAAGTTTTGTAAAAAGTTTTCTTTAGTTAAACTTTGGTAAAGTAGTGTAAAGTGTAGTGTGTGCTATAAATAAGTGTATATGATAAATATTGAAGTGAAAAAATAGTGATACCGGTGAAAAATCGAAAAACTTTTTAGCATCATGCGAGCCATATTGAAATATATTGGTGAGTACGCAGCACATCATTTCATATATCGAGCTAACTGACCATACATTTTTTTTTGTTTCAAGTAGGGAAACTACTGTATCGAAGGTTAGCTTTAAAATTTATAAAAAAAGTTTAAGATTAATTTTATATTTTGATTTACAAAAATATGTGACGCACCCATTTTAATTAAAAAAATTCATACTTATACGGTCGGCGTACAGTCTCGTTTAATGTTCGTATAGGTACAATGTAGTGGTGAGTTGATAACGGTTTTTAATTTATTATACATTTAAAAGTCAAATAAACAGTTTTCCAAATTATTTGGCTTTAATCATACTATACCCAATTTAACATCTGGATCATTTTTGTTGAGATAATTATCAAGTTGATATACAAGTTTTTGATTATTTTTTGGGAACTTACAATATCAGGGTGAACAATAAAATCGATTATAATAAAAAAAATGTTTGCGCTGGTTAAGTAAAAGTTTTGTAGTTTTTTAGGTATAGTAATATAAATAATAACCAGGCAGAAGATTTTTTGTTTTTAATGAAGCTTGGATAGTAGTAAATAATTGCACTTTTAAAAGGAGAGTTACCACATTTTCAGTTACATTTAAGCAGCAGAAGACCAAGAATATAAGAATCATATAAACTCTGTGATGTATATTGGTAATCTATAGTTTTGCAACTTTACAACTGCATCAAATCAAGTTGACCAATAAAAAACTTTTCTCATTGGTATTTTTATGTTTACCCGAGAGAGGTCTATAAAGGGCCCAGCCTTCTATTGTCATATGACTTTGACTGGAATTTATCGTTGATTTGCAATTTAAATTTTTTTAGAACACAAATATAATCTTAATAATTAAAGACTGGATTCATGCATTATTGATGAATGATGATGGTATGTTTGATTTCCTTGCAAATAATAACTGTCGTAAGGCATAAATCCAGTGGTTATGTGAAACGTGACGTTTTACGAAAAAATTGCGAATGGAAGCTAATTGATCCAGTAGGTTGGATCACCATCCTATGTCTTTTCTAATGTTCTGTTCGTTTGTGGATTATACGCTGTTGAATTGAATTTTTTCATATAAAATAATTTATTTACTATATTTACCTTGTAAACCAGACCTAATTGTGTTCATCGAGCGTTGGAAAGTTTAATGCGCATTCTTCAAACCAAATCCTATATATTGGAATTGTCATAGCCTACTATTTTTTATCGGATGATTTCATCGATACTTGGTTATAACCTTTAGAAAGATCAAATGTTACCACAAATGTAAAATATTACCTAAAACCTAGTTTTTCTAGAATTTCGGTTATATTTGGTAATGGAAACCCAAACAAAAAAATGGTGGGCTTTTTTGTGGTAATTCGGACAGATTTATGTGTTCGTGTGATAGGTCGACGTTCAGCAAAAGTCAATATACCATACGCGGGTTTTAATCTGTCTATTGAAATCGGCTGCAGTTTGACTCGACGAACCACTTTTTATGCGCCTTCATAAGGGGGTTGTAAACCAGTTTGAACTTTATCAACCCTCACGAAAACAAAGCCACAGTTGTCCAATGCCTTAGGGACAAATATGTCACTTTGCGTGGATTGACGAGTTGGCGTTAGAATTATTGTGTGGGTAAAAGTGGAAGAGTATTGTTGACAAAGAACTCATCAGGCAGTTTGATGGTTTGTCCGTAAACCAATTCAACTGGTGAGCACTTTATATAACTTCTTTCAAGGTAGCTTGGATTTCAAGTATGATGATTGGTATTTTCGAGCTCCAGTTAACGGTATCACCTCTGGCATTGAAAGCAGCAAGCGTTCAACTATGCCGTTTGCCTGAGGATGATCGGTAGTGATGTTGCTAGGAACGCCGAAAAAAAATATCCTTTGGATGGTGGAAGTGGCCCCATGATATCCAACTGAATATGTTCGAATCAACCTAGTGGAATCTCGAATTGCCCGAAAAGCAATTTTGCATGCCTTTGAACTTTCGATTGTTGGCAGTTTAAACAGGATTGGGTCATGACTTTGTTTATGCTGGGCCAAAAATACCGATTAGTAATCAATTACGTGTGGCACGGATCCCTGGATGGGAAAGATTGTGCAAAGTATCACAAACATTGCGGTGTAGAGGCTCTGCGATGTATGGGCGATCGGTGTCCGTCGATGTTTCGCAGTATATTTGCATGCCTGGAAGTTTAAAAAGCTCTTGTTTCGTGGTGAAACTAGCATGACGTCCGGAATCAGAAAATAAATTCTGAAGTTCTAAGTCTGTTTTATGTGCTTCGATGATTGTTTGTAAGTCTAAGTGGATTTCGACTTCCGCAGTTTCCAATTCGGTTGTGCGTGAAAGCGTATCAGCGACAACGTTGTTTTTTCCATGAACATGCTGAATGTCATTAGTAAATTGGCTTATATAATCCAAGTGACGCGATTGTCTTCGATTTCGTTCAGTTTTGGACTGGACTGCTCTAGTCAGAGGTTTGTGGTCGGTAAAAATAGTGAATTGCCGACCTTCATCAAAATATCTGAAGTGCTTGATTGACAGATAAATTGCGATTAATTCCCGATCGAATGCTGAATATTTTTTTCAGGATTCGATAATTTCTTGGAGAAAAATCCCAGTGACTCCCAACATTTGTTATTGAGCTGTTGTAGGACTGCTCCGACGGCCATATTCGATGCATTATTTGTGATGCTAAGCTTCGAATCGGCCAGAGGATGCGCCAATAACGTTTGGGCTTTTTGAGTAAAACTTCTATATGGGTATGAATTGGCGCGAGTATTTCATCGAGTTTTCGTATAAATCGGTGGTAATAGTTGACCATGCCAATAAATAATCGAATAGCGATCAGGTACTGTGACTGAGTTTAATCGTCGAAAGTCCCCACACGGTCTTCTATCTTGCTCCTTCTTCTTTACCATATATAAAGGGCAAGAAACTGGTGATGACGATGGTCGACAAATTTCTAATTCCACCATGTGCTGAAATTCAGTGTATGCTGCTTTGTGGCGCACCGGATCTAGTCTACGTGGTCGTTTTACTGGAAAATATCCTTCAGTAACGATGTGATGTAAGACGTTATGTTTTACTTGTAAATTGTAATCGGGCAGGTATTAATTGTTGTGCCATTGGCGGCTGATAAAACTAGATCAGATTTGTGAATATAATTCAAATTTGACTTTGATGTCCGATTGACAGAGAGCACCGAAAGGTCGGCTCTTGCATCTATTAGGAATTTCAGATTATTCGCCCTATCAAAAATGAAGAGTCGGCGCGTAATGTTTGGAGATGTGATTATCGCCGACTCTATCGAAGTTTTTATTCGTTTTTTTGTATCACAGATACAGATTGCTCGAATCTACATGGGGATCAGCACTTCTTTGCAGCATTACCATAAACGTTATGGTACCAGCATACATCATTTTTTGTATGATTGGATTTTGATCGTGAGCGTGATCGACTATTGTTAGAAAATCGAGTTTGGGAGTTCGAACGTGGTAATGGGTTTGAGCTTGAATGGTACCGGGGAATTAAAATAACTCCTCCCTCTTGAACCACTTCGATCGCATGTGGTTAGATCGTAGATCACGACCTCGAGTCTTCCCAATCCTTCGTTTAGGGTCTCCCTACCAGGCTGTGGTTTTGTAATATTATGAAGTTTTGAAGTAATGGGATTTTTCCCAATTTATCGGTTTTTGTTGATGACGGTTGGGCTGCCAACGCGATGCGTAGTGGGTCAGGGACTCTTTGTAGCCACATTCTTCGAATGACATGGTCCATAAAATCTTTCCCGGCAATGTCAATAATTTTCTGCAGCAGGTCGGTTGGGCTTCTGTCACCTAAATCCTGGCCTATGAGAAGAGCGTCAAGATGTTTATCCTCTGATGGCTCTAATTGTTCAATAATTGCATTTTTAAGTGTTTCAT
Source organism: Tipula confusa (assembly GCA_963556175.1). Classification (NCBI taxonomy): domain Eukaryota; kingdom Metazoa; phylum Arthropoda; class Insecta; order Diptera; family Tipulidae; genus Tipula; species Tipula confusa. The sequence goes on from OY744476.1 coordinate 34,258,263, forward strand.
CATACGTTTGGGTCTTGGCAGGATCATTGAAAAATTTCTTCAACGCAATCGCAGTGGCTGATTCGAGGGCATCAATCGCAGTGGCTGATGACCAATACCTCCAGTACCTGCAACACATCACTGATAGTAATAGTCTAATTTTCTAAAATGTACTCACAATGTGAAGCATCCTAGAGCTTCCTTTGGCCTTCTTCTTAACTACCAATAAAGAGGAAATTCCAAGGAGATTGACTTGACTAAAATATATTTTCTACTAGCATTTCTTGAACTTGAGTTTTCATTTCTTGTTTTGCAAACCAGGTGGTTGATAATAATAAAATTCGGGTTGTACAGGCCATTGATAGCTCGTACCGCATCAATATTCTGGACTCGATCCCGAGCTTATTCCTGATCAACTTCCTGATTTCGGGTGGAAAAAAACTTGATTGGTGCGCGGTTTGTTTTGGGCTGATTGATTTTAACACCAACAAATCGCTGCAGTCAGTCTTTGACAATATTTAAATACAGCATTTAACACTTAACTTGTTGAACTTGAAGTAAATCAAAGAAATGATCCTTCCAAGTGTTGAGTATTGTCTGGTCTCTAAAGGCGATAAACTTAGGTCTGAAGGTATGTTGCAGTATGGTGGTTCCTTTAAAGAAGTTACGAAAATTTGGCTCATTAGCTTACCTCTCGTAGAACCTCCACATCACCAGAACGATGGTTGGTTTCCATAATGCTACTATGCTAACAAGATTTTGATATTCTGTCATACCCATTACGTTCATACATTTTTTGCCAAAAATGCAGATTATTCCAAATGTGAATTAATTTAGCCAATCAATTACTTAAGTGTTTAAACAGATTTAAAATTTTCCACCTGCATTTTATTATTCCGATGAACTTGTTAACCTCTGCTTCAATTTGTTTTAAGTCTGTGCACACACATTCCACATTTCGAACAAAAAACACAAAAAACTTCTAAATTATGAACTATTAAATTCCTAATCTAATATACTTTACTAAAAAAAAAACTACTGTGTTTGGGATCGATGCCAAAAACTAGTTGGTTCTTTTTTTAGTATTCCCGTTATGAATTTTATTTAAAATCGAAAATTATACCAAAAAAAAAAAGTTAAAAAGTGAAAAAAAGACCAAAATTTATGGACAATTTTTTTTTTGTTTTTTTCACATTTTCCTAAAAACGAACGAAATTGGCCATTAAACTTTGCAATCTTTAAAATTGGAAGAATTTAATCATCTTTATGTATTTAGTTGTCTTAAATGTCTTGGATTAAAAGTTATAGATTTAACATAATCGACACTAAAGTTAAATCATGCATGATTTATACGAACGATTTGCCATTTGTTTAGAATGTAGACAAAAAAACAAAAAAAAGTTTTGTCTTGTTTATATGTCTCGTAACTTAATTTGTGTGTATGTGTTTACCAAAGTTTTGTTGAAAGGTCATAAATTTTATTGGTCGTAATATAATTATGCAAAACTGTAATTTAAGGCGCATTAAAAGAGCATACATCATGTCATAAAATTTGCAAGATAAATATTATAACGAATTGTCGCCTATTTTTCGGATTCGTTTAAGATTTGGCAACTGAAACACTCGAATTTTGGTTCGTGACAAATGTATGATGCTTATAATGGTCTTTCCTTTTATTGATGGTTCTGAATAGAATCTGTTCTGTTTTTGCCATTCAACCAGTAACAAGTAGTTGTAAACCACTTGTCTCATTATCCGAAAGCGCATCGGTGCATAATCCACTGTAAGAGATAAAACTCGGTAATGCTGCGATGAAATTATGAGTATAGTCAGCAGGTTAGTAGTGCAATTTACAATCACACTGGGGTGTTCGATTATTGGTATTGTCATTGGCATATAAACTAAACAATCCTCAACGTGCCCGTAGTATTAAAATTTGTTGAATTGGTGCTAATGTAACCGGAGTAACAAGAACTTCTTTAAAACATGTCACCGTCGTACACTATTGCGTATTTTTACAGTCACAAATATCCTGCTAATCTAAGCCTGCTAACCAAAAAAAAAATTTACTTAATGTCGAAAAACAAAATCTTCGTTTGTAACATGGAAGAATCGATGGTCTGTAAAGTGTAATGACTACCAAAAAACGGATTGAGGAACAAACAGTGTCAAAGTTAGACAAATCTCTTTAATTGGACATTTTCCTGGAAAAGTCAACAATCTGTAATGGTGTCATACGCAATTGCCACATACCGCAATGACCCTTTCAGCCTTGAATAACATCTTCAATGTGCTCTACTTCGTCAAATGAAGTAATCAAAGATGATATATGTAACATGACCAGAGACCACGACAATAATACAGTTAATTGGGCTGATTGTAAGACTTATAATGTGAATTCAATCAAGATGAATGATCCCATCGTGCATATAATGAGAATTGGATGGAGTTCACGAAATTTAAATACGTGCACGAAACACCTTCATTAAATACGATACCAAAAGCTAGTTCAAACGTCGAAAAAAAATATGTTTGACATGGGAGCTGGCATATGTCTGGTTAAAAAAAGTTTTATTAAATCCGATACACTTTGCTTCCTAATTTAAAATGCTCTCTAAAAGGTATTTCTGATAAAATCATTTCAACGTTGGCTATTTGTGATAAAAAAAATTGAACTTTCCGATTCACATCACCTTGCTCATCGTTTTAAGGTCATAAATGATGACTTTTCGATATCAGGTTGCGGCATTTTGGGGAAAGATTTTCTCTCTAAATTTAAATTCAACCTCGATTTTCAGAAGAATGCTATTAAAATTCCCTTTGAGCAAAGCATGTTCTCTTTAAATTTATGTTCTGACCCATTAAATATTATTCCTCCTAGATCTGACTCAAGTTGAATCAAGAATCAAGTTGAATTAGTTCAACTTGATTCTTGTTGTAACGTAAATCAGGAATATTTATGCTGCTCAAAAGAAATAGCACCTGGAATTTATATCGGAAACTCTTTAATTAAAAATGACACAAATTCCATTCAAATTTGTATTGTAAGTACCACGAGTGAACCATACAGTTTTACAGGTATCTCTCTTAATTTGCTTTAATAGCAACTCTTTGTTGTATAGTAGTTCAGTTAATATTCGTCCATATCGGAAAGCCAACTCCAATCTCAAAGATCGGAGATTAATACTCAACTTTCAAAAATGTTAAAAAATAAAATCATTGAACCAAGCAAATCACTATGGAAATTTCTCCTTTTTGTGTTCCCGAAAAAATCGAATATAGAAGAGAAAAATGGTGATCGTTGTCAATTATCGAAAGTTAAAGGGCGTTACGATAGGAGACAGTTTTCATCTACCAACTTTTACCGATATTTTAGATCAACTCGGGAAAATTTCATATTTTAGCTCTGTCCAGCGGGTGGTTATCATTGCCAATTCACTCGGATGCCATTTGGTTGAAAGGTGCTTCGGTGACATTTCAAAGTCTGATGAATTGTGTGCTAAGTGAACTCAAGGGGATCAAATGTTTTGTTTACCTGGACGATATAGTCGTCTATGGGTACAATTTAACTGACCACAACTCGAAAATTTGAGAAAAGAAATCCTTTTTAAGAATAGTTGGATACTATCGTCGATTTATTTACAACTTATTTTTCTGAGATACGAAAACATTTAAACCAAGACGTTATCTTCCTTTGGGATGCATTTTGTGAAGAAAGTTTTAGCATATTGAAAAAAACACTTTGTTCTTCACCAATTTTAACAAGGCCTGATTACACAAAACAATTTACTATTACATGTGATTCAACTTGATAATTATGGACCCTATAACAAAGATGATAGAAGCGCAAAAACTGGCAGGATATCGCCTTCCTCAACTCGAAAGTACTCACAATGACCAACTTGGACTGAATCTGACTTGCAAACAATGCAACATTAAGAAACCAAAAAGCTGATTTCAGACCAGGAAGAAGTTCCGCTTGTTACATTAACGCAATTCGAATCTCCGTTGATTGTGTTGGCGCATTTTGGGGAGCAAAGAAATAATCTGAACTTTTCCTAGTGCTGTATTCTATTGGATAGTGTCATGCGATATCTATAGATATCCGAATACACATATCTACTGACACACGAACTTTACGACGTGCATCAAGAACTACATCGGGACTCAACACACTAAAAACGCACTGATGCACATCAACCAAACAACAAATTGAAGGTGAAAACTAATTTGCATTTTGAGTGTCCTGTAGAATTTTTGTGACACGATGCTTTTGCTACTATATAAAACGGAATTAGAATCGTTGTTAGTTTTTGTCGTTTCGTTGAATTTTATCTTGCTGCTAGTTCTTTGTTCTCGATGTGTTAGATGTAACCCGCCTTTACAGATCAAACAATTTATGTTGTTATTACAGTTTGCTATTGGATGATCTTGCGACACACAAACTCTATATAGATTTTGTATAGCATTACCATTAGACTTCTTTCGTAAGGGCTCAAGTCCTTGAAGTACCAACATGTTTCAATGCCATGTATATTTTTACAAGCTCACGCAAACCATGTATGCATTCTGTGATTGGCTGTTGTTATAAATGTCTAAGGCCTTCTGAAATTTGTTGGGGGGTTTGAATAAGTCTTTGGTCATCTATAGTGGGATCTTGTGCAAGCGGCTTGATTCCTAATGAAATTTTTGTAATATTATCAAAACGACAAAACGACACTCCGTTGTTGTGTCATGTAAAGGTTTTATAACATTGGCTGATTCTGCGATACTGGATGATTTAGTTGGTCATCAACTGTTTAAGAGCGGGAGATGACTCTGCTCACAATACAATCAATCGAATTCGACAAAATCGAAAAATATTTTAAATGTTCACCAAATATCGCGAAAGTTTCATTCAACAACGGGACACCAGTAATTCTGATTGGACAAGACAACTAGCCTGTGATTGCCAAACGTAAAATCATATACGGTCCCTGGAACGGTCCTACCATGAGCAAAATCCTTCTGGGTTGCGTAGCCCATGGAAATATTGACGAGCCCGATGACATTCCGAACTGCACCGGAAAATGTCTAAATGATTTTTTATTATTTGAACCCGACTTGTACAATTCATTACCAAACATCCTGATTGATTCCCGCATCCAACCAGTCGCATTCGTCGCCAAACAACGGTGAACAACTAAATCTCGATGACAAGCGACAAATATAGCGAACTTTAGGAATATGGTGGAACTATAAAACTGATAATTTTTGGTACCCCCTAAACTTCACCAAAATACAACTAGACAACATCAACCTGTCGAGACGACCGACGAAGCGAGAAGTATTGAAAATAATTATGTCGATTTTCAATCCAGGGACTCCTGTCAAATATTCTAACTGGCGGAAAAATTCTCATGCAAAAAATATGGGAAAGTGCTATCAACTGGGATAACAAAGTCACCATACGACAGTATGACATGTGGGAAAATTGGATTCCTCGAAGATACACGTCGTTCGCAATAACCGATAGTCAAATATAGAACTTCATATTTTTTGTGACGCATCTCAAGATGCATTTGCTGCTGTTGCATTTTTGCGGTTCAAACAAGAAGACGATGTGCAATGTGCATTGGTAAAAGCAAAGTCCCGAGTGGCACCTCTTAACCCGTTGTCTATTCCCCGACTCGAGTTACAAGCGGCTTTTTGGGGTGCGCGTTGGCCACGTCCTTAATAAAATCGTGGAATCTCCACATAGATGCGACATGTCTTTGGAATAATTCAGAAAATACTATTCATTGGATTAAGTCACACGCTAAACGATTTAAAGTTTTCGTCGCTCAGAGAGTTGGTGAAACTCAGGAGTTGACATACGCATACGAATGGTATTACGTACCAAGAGCCGCTAATGTGGCAGATGATGCGACAAAAGAACAAAGTTACGAAGAATTCGACAACAATTCCAGGTGGTTCAAGGGCCCCCATTTTTGTACTTTGGACCCTTTGAAGTAACCGTTACACGAAGCCAAGTGAAACGTTAAGGTATATTTTTTACTTGCATGGTCACACGTGCGATGCATTTGGAAATAGCACACGACCTATCAAGTAACGCTTTCATGTTTGCATTTCGACAATTCGGCAGTCGACGAGGATTTCCTGAAGAGATGTATTCAGACAACAGGACAAACCTTAGGAAAACCGAAATGGAAATAGCCCAAGCAATTTCTAATTGGAATCACGATAAAATGCAAAAAACGTTTACCATTAAACCATTAACACCGAACCATTTTTTTATTGGACCGTCATATGCCAGTTTCCGGTTTGCACAAACAACTGACAAAGACTTGACGACATGTCCCGAAACATTGAGTTAGGAGACCTCGTTATCGTGATGGATCCGGAATATCTCCGAAATTGTTGCCAAAGGGAATTGTTGTTAAAGTTTACCCCGCCAAAGATGGATGAGTGTGAGTTGTGGACATGTTCTCTCACTCTTTTTATTTTTTTCCTTTTCAGTTTTTTTATATAATTTTACCTTTTGTTTTTTGTTTGCTATTCTTTTGTTAGAAAATATATTAAGTCAGTCGACTTAAGCTGTTGAAGAAAAAACATCCGACAAAACTCAATAACACGACTGTTTATAGTTTTATAGTATGGTTTTCTATCCCTGCAGTTTTTTTCATCTAAATCTGTTATCTGTATTATCATCTTTTCCAATTTTTTTTTTTTGGTTCATCCCGCTCCGGAATATAATCACATATCTAAATAGCACTGATTGTAGCATTTTTGGATATTTTTAACGCTCAGCAAATATTCCACATAGTCACGGTTGCTCCAATTTGAATGTGGATAAGACCCACATACTTTCGAGTACATCACCAAACTATACTTGGTATAATGTAAATACTGTATCTAGAGTGTGTGTGTCTATCATAAGTCATACATAAGAATAGAAATTTTATCGAAATGTATATTTGAAACTTCTGGAGCGTACAACCTAAAACCAACAATAACAACATAAACAAAAATAGCAACAAATTGGTAATAATAAAATGGTAAATCACCATTCCGGAACAAAAGTCATAATTCTCCGATAACAATCGTAAAGTAGCAGCATTGTTCACAATACATATACATAAGAAATACAAACTATTTTTTAACCACCTTGATATATAATATACTCGATGTCTTAAGGTATATATATATATTGTTGTTGTCTTCTACTTAGTCTTAGTTTCATCCATTTTCTTACATAAAGCAGAATATTATAATTATTTAACCGTTCGTCATGCTCTATCGAATTTCAATTTTATTTCAACTGTATATCGCGTTCCGATACAGGTATGGGTATATTGTCTCCTTCATCTTATTGTGTGTGTATGTTGCATTTCAAATTTAGATTACAACATTGTTTACATTAATGTCATATTCTTAAGTACAAAAGAAGATCATTTTTTGTTTTGTTTTGTTTGTTTAACTTCTTAAATTTCATCCCGAAATGTCATCAACATAATGATAATAATACTGTTATATACTTAGAACTAAGCAGATTAATCCGACAGAAGATCATCGATCCATGAGATTTACGATATTATATCAAGCAGCTTTGTTGTACATGACAAAATTTAGTAAACACACACCGATTTGTTTGATTGTAGGCGCTGCGTTATTACATTTCCGGATGTATATTTTTGCGGAAATTTCATAAAGCGGTGCACATAACCTAAACGACTCATATAATAAATTGAAACTACTTTTCGTCATTGTTCGGTTCATTTTATGTATATGGACACATATAAATTGTATAAAGTTTATAGCGAAGGGAACATATGTTCATCCTGACATTATATATGTATACACATAAACATACAAAAACATTTTCGGTCTGTTGAATCAGGAATAAAAACAATGAAACCATTACACCTTCCAAATGCAGTTACTTGTTGTTTGTATGTACAGATGTATATAGCAGATATTACTACTGGTGAAATAGAGAGATGAACTCGTATACGGATACAATAAAAAAATAAAAACGAAATAGGACTGTCGGAATTTAAATTAATATTTTTATTGCATATATGTATGTATGTGTATGCGTTTATGTGTATTTGTTGGAATGACCTTTTGTTTATTGTTATATTATTGAATCGAAGGATATTTGGTGCATCTGCATAACGAAATTGTTTTTTTTTTTTAAATTGGTGTTTGGAAAAGGGATAGTTTATCAACATAATTTGAATTGAACCTATTTAAATATAAAGGGTTTGACACTTCAAGTGTTATCAACTTTAATCTGGTGTATTAGTTTACAAACCTCTTGAAACAAAGTAGTACTGAAATTAAATTCAATCGAAAAATTAAAATTGTGATTGACTTTTATTTCCAAACAAATCACAATCATAATCTATGTACCATCGTGGTTAAGGAAACCGCTGCTGCGATGGTAATCAACAAAAATGATTTAAATCGATTGACTGTTGCTATTAAAGTTTTCGTGGCCGAAATAAAATCAGATATCAATTTTTGGTAATTCTTGGTCAGAGCTGATTATTCTGAAAGTGCAAGATGATTGAATATATTGAACGGTAGATGCCTTAGTTCTAAAAGTAATAAAAACAAAGTACAAATAACCTTGGAAGTGTTGCAAATCAGTTGTGAATGATTTCAACTCATTGGGTAGGTTATTAAATATTTTTGAACCCTAAATTAAAAATGAGAATTGAAAATGGGTAGTCTTGAATTTCTGGAGATGTAATTGTTGTTTATTTTTTAAGCTCACAACTGATTGTGCTAGCATTAGTAATATTAGATTTTCGCCAAACGTTTAAAGTCATTAATAATGGCCACGATTCCGTTATTTTTGGTTTATTAGTCATAATTCTTATAATGTGTTTCTGAGCAATAACGAAAGGTCGAATTCTAGAATTATAAGTGCCCCCTCCCCAATATACTATACCATAGGACAATTTAAAATCCACTAAAGCATAATACATATTTTTTAAATAATTTTAAAATTATTCAATTTCATTAATAGTCGTAACTTTTTGCTCATTAATCTCAATTTCCTCAATTATATTTCTCTGACGCCGAAATTCAATGGGTTCTTCAAGAAATTGCCAACTTTTTTTAATATTACCTTGGATATTTTTAAATCTTATACACCATAATATTTTGATTTAGCCAGATTAGTTTCTTTTTTAATTAATTTGCTTAACGCAACAACCCGATTTCTTAGTTCAATGTTTAAAGGCTTTTTAGCTGAAAATTTATATATATATATATATATATATATATATATATATATATATATATATATATATATATATATATATATATATATATATATATATATATATATATATAAATATTAGGGAAAGTAAAATTCTTAAATTTTATCAGAAACGGATCATCTCCTTGCCATACATACACTGATTTGCATTTAACACTCTTTGATATAATACTTATAAGACGTTATCACGGAGGTTGCCATTCTGACTCCAAAATGCAAAATAACTAGAACTAAATATAGACAAATATATACTTTTTCGCCTGCTCAAGGCATAAGTCACTGTGGGGGAATTCTAAAAATAATGTTTTGAAGTCTTTTACGATGCAAGGAAGAGACCCCAACTACAGGAACCAAGCAAATATGGATTTATTATTTTTAAACTGTTTGATACTTGTTATTGTAACGATGGACAGTACTTGTGATCATTTTTCACTTTGTTGCTACTGTTTATTACATGGTAACATACTTAGTTCGAAAGCCAAAAAACTTATATGTAAATAACTTAAAACATTTAACAAATAATTTTGGATAAGGGCATTGCTTACAAATTAGTTTAGCCCATTAAAAGATTTAGATTAAGTTCTAAAAACAAAATGATAATATCTAATATTTCTTCTGCCACCCTTCACTTAACTCACACCATAAATTATTCAATTTAAGATGAAAAAAGGGTGATTCAATTAGATATTGTTTACATTAGTTGAAATGTTCAGAATTTATTATATTATTATATTATTATATTATTATATTATTATATTATTATATTATTATATTATTATATTATTATATTATTATATTATTATATTATTATATTATTATATTATTATATTATTATATTATTATATTATTATATTATTATATTATTATATTATTATATTATTATATTATTATATTATTATATTATTATATTATTATATTATTATATTATTATATTATTATATTATTATATTATTATATTATTATATTATTATATTATTATATTATTATATTATTATATTATTATATTATTATATTATTATATTATTATATTATTATATTATTATATTATTATATTATTATATTATTATATTATTATATTATTATATTATTATATTATTATATTATTATATTATTATATTATTATATTATTATATTATTATATTATTATATTATTATATTATTATATTATTATATTATTATATTATTATATTATTATATTATTATATTATTATATTATTATATTATTATATTATTATATTATTATATTATTATATTATTATATTATTATATTATTATATTATTATATTATTATATTATTATATTATTATATTATTATATTATTATATTATTATATTATTATATTATTATATTATTATATTATTATATTATTATATTATTATATTATTATATTATTATATTATTATATTATTATATTATTATATTATTATATTATTATATTATTATATTATTATATTATTATATTATTATATTATTATATTATTATATTATTATATTATTATATTATTATATTATTATATTATTATATTATTATATTATTATATTATTATATTATTATATTATTATATTATTATATTATTATATTATTATATTATTATATTATTATATTATTATATTATTATATTATTATATTATTATATTATTATATTATTATATTATTATATTATTATATTATTATATTATTATATTATTATATTATTATATTATTATATTATTATATTATTATATTATTATATTATTATATTATTATATTATTATATTATTATATTATTATATTATTATATTATTATATTATTATATTATTATATTATTATATTATTATATTATTATATTATTATATTATTATATTATTATATTATTATATTATTATATTATTATATTATTATATTATTATATTATTATATTATTATATTATTATATTATTATATTATTATATTATTATATTATTATATTATTATATTATTATATTATTATATTATTATATTATTATATTATTATATTATTATATTATTATATTATTATATTATTATATTATTATATTATTATATTATTATATTATTATATTATTATATTATTATATTATTATATTATTATATTATTATATTATTATATTATTATATTATTATATTATTATATTATTATATTATTATATTATTATATTATTATATTATTATATTATTATATTATTATATTATTATATTATTATATTATTATATTATTATATTATTATATTATTATATTATTATATTATTATATTATTATATTATTATATTATTATATTATTATATTATTATATTATTATATTATTATATTATTATATTATTATATTATTATATTATTATATTATTATATTATTATATTATTATATTATTATATTATTATATTATTATATTATTATATTATTATATTATTATATTATTATATTATTATATTATTATATTATTATATTATTATATTATTATATTATTATATTATTATATTATTATATTATTATATTATTATATTATTATATTATTATATTATTATATTATTATATTATTATATTATTATATTATTATATTATTATATTATTATATTATTATATTATTATATTATTATATTATTATATTATTATATTATTATATTATTATATTATTATATTATTATATTATTATATTATTATATTATTATATTATTATATTATTATATTATTATATTATTATATTATTATATTATTATATTATTATATTATTATATTATTATATTATTATATTATTATATTATTATATTATTATATTATTATATTATTATATTATTATATTATTATATTATTATATTATTATATTATTATATTATTATATTATTATATTATTATATTATTATATTATTATATTATTATATTATTATATTATTATATTATTATATTATTATATTATTATATTATTATATTATTATATTATTATATTATTATATTATTATATTATTATATTATTATATTATTATATTATTATATTATTATATTATTATATTATTATATTATTATATTATTATATTATTATATTATTATATTATTATATTATTATATTATTATATTATTATATTATTATATTATTATATTATTATATTATTATATTATTATATTATTATATTATTATATTATTATATTATTATATTATTATATTATTATATTATTATATTATTATATTATTATATTATTATATTATTATATTATTATATTATTATATTATTATATTATTATATTATTATATTATTATATTATTATATTATTATATTATTATATTATTATATTATTATATTATTATATTATTATATTATTATATTATTATATTATTATATTATTATATTATTATATTATTATATTATTATATTATTATATTATTATATTATTATATTATTATATTATTATATTATTATATTATTATATTATTATATTATTATATTATTATATTATTATATTATTATATTATTATATTATTATATTATTATATTATTATATTATTATATTATTATATTATTATATTATTATATTATTATATTATTATATTATTATATTATTATATTATTATATTATTATATTATTATATTATTATATTATTATATTATTATATTATTATATTATTATATTATTATATTATTATATTATTATATTATTATATTATTATATTATTATATTATTATATTATTATATTATTATATTATTATATTATTATATTATTATATTATTATATTATTATATTATTATATTATTATATTATTATATTATTATATTATTATATTATTATATTATTATATTATTATATTATTATATTATTATATTATTATATTATTATATTATTATATTATTATATTATTATATTATTATATTATTATATTATTATATTATTATATTATTATATTATTATATTATTATATTATTATATTATTATATTATTATATTATTATATTATTATATTATTATATTATTATATTATTATATTATTATATTATTATATTATTATATTATTATATTATTATATTATTATATTATTATATTATTATATTATTATATTATTATATTATTATATTATTATATTATTATATTATTATATTATTATATTATTATATTATTATATTATTATATTATTATATTATTATATTATTATATTATTATATTATTATATTATTATATTATTATATTATTATATTATTATATTATTATATTATTATATTATTATATTATTATATTATTATATTATTATATTATTATATTATTATATTATTATATTATTATATTATTATATTATTATATTATTATATTATTATATTATTATATTATTATATTATTATATTATTATATTATTATATTATTATATTATTATATTATTATATTATTATATTATTATATTATTATATTATTATATTATTATATTATTATATTATTATATTATTATATTATTATATTATTATATTATTATATTATTATATTATTATATTATTATATTATTATATTATTATATTATTATATTATTATATTATTATATTATTATATTATTATATTATTATATTATTATATTATTATATTATTATATTATTATATTATTATATTATTATATTATTATATTATTATATTATTATATTATTATATTATTATATTATTATATTATTATATTATTATATTATTATATTATTATATTATTATATTATTATATTATTATATTATTATATTATTATATTATTATATTATTATATTATTATATTATTATATTATTATATTATTATATTATTATATTATTATATTATTATATTATTATATTATTATATTATTATATTATTATATTATTATATTATTATATTATTATATTATTATATTATTATATTATTATATTATTATATTATTATATTATTATATTATTATATTATTATATTATTATATTATTATATTATTATATTATTATATTATTATATTATTATATTATTATATTATTATATTATTATATTATTATATTATTATATTATTATATTATTATATTATTATATTATTATATTATTATATTATTATATTATTATATTATTATATTATTATATTATTATATTATTATATTATTATATTATTATATTATTATATTATTATATTATTATATTATTATATTATTATATTATTATATTATTATATTATTATATTATTATATTATTATATTATTATATTATTATATTATTATATTATTATATTATTATATTATTATATTATTATATTATTATATTATTATATTATTATATTATTATATTATTATATTATTATATTATTATATTATTATATTATTATATTATTATATTATTATATTATTATATTATTATATTATTATATTATTATATTATTATATTATTATATTATTATATTATTATATTATTATATTATTATATTATTATATTATTATATTATTATATTATTATATTATTATATTATTATATTATTATATTATTATATTATTATATTATTATATTATTATATTATTATATTATTATATTATTATATTATTATATTATTATATTATTATATTATTATATTATTATATTATTATATTATTATATTATTATATTATTATATTATTATATTATTATATTATTATATTATTATATTATTATATTATTATATTATTATATTATTATATTATTATATTATTATATTATTATATTATTATATTATTATATTATTATATTATTATATTATTATATTATTATATTATTATATTATTATATTATTATATTATTATATTATTATATTATTATATTATTATATTATTATATTATTATATTATTATATTATTATATTATTATATTATTATATTATTATATTATTATATTATTATATTATTATATTATTATATTATTATATTATTATATTATTATATTATTATATTATTATATTATTATATTATTATATTATTATATTATTATATTATTATATTATTATATTATTATATTATTATATTATTATATTATTATATTATTATATTATTATATTATTATATTATTATATTATTATATTATTATATTATTATATTATTATATTATTATATTATTATATTATTATATTATTATATTATTATATTATTATATTATTATATTATTATATTATTATATTATTATATTATTATATTATTATATTATTATATTATTATATTATTATATTATTATATTATTATATTATTATATTATTATATTATTATATTATTATATTATTATATTATTATATTATTATATTATTATATTATTATATTATTATATTATTATATTATTATATTATTATATTATTATATTATTATATTATTATATTATTATATTATTATATTATTATATTATTATATTATTATATTATTATATTATTATATTATTATATTATTATATTATTATATTATTATATTATTATATTATTATATTATTATATTATTATATTATTATATTATTATATTATTATATTATTATATTATTATATTATTATATTATTATATTATTATATTATTATATTATTATATTATTATATTATTATATTATTATATTATTATATTATTATATTATTATATTATTATATTATTATATTATTATATTATTATATTATTATATTATTATATTATTATATTATTATATTATTATATTATTATATTATTATATTATTATATTATTATATTATTATATTATTATATTATTATATTATTATATTATTATATTATTATATTATTATATTATTATATTATTATATTATTATATTATTATATTATTATATTATTATATTATTATATTATTATATTATTATATTATTATATTATTATATTATTATATTATTATATTATTATATTATTATATTATTATATTATTATATTATTATATTATTATATTATTATATTATTATATTATTATATTATTATATTATTATATTATTATATTATTATATTATTATATTATTATATTATTATATTATTATATTATTATATTATTATATTATTATATTATTATATTATTATATTATTATATTATTATATTATTATATTATTATATTATTATATTATTATATTATTATATTATTATATTATTATATTATTATATTATTATATTATTATATTATTATATTATTATATTATTATATTATTATATTATTATATTATTATATTATTATATTATTATATTATTATATTATTATATTATTATATTATTATATTATTATATTATTATATTATTATATTATTATATTATTATATTATTATATTATTATATTATTATATTATTATATTATTATATTATTATATTATTATATTATTATATTATTATATTATTATATTATTATATTATTATATTATTATATTATTATATTATTATATTATTATATTATTATATTATTATATTATTATATTATTATATTATTATATTATTATATTATTATATTATTATATTATTATATTATTATATTATTATATTATTATATTATTATATTATTATATTATTATATTATTATATTATTATATTATTATATTATTATATTATTATATTATTATATTATTATATTATTATATTATTATATTATTATATTATTATATTATTATATTATTATATTATTATATTATTATATTATTATATTATTATATTATTATATTATTATATTATTATATTATTATATTATTATATTATTATATTATTATATTATTATATTATTATATTATTATATTATTATATTATTATATTATTATATTATTATATTATTATATTATTATATTATTATATTATTATATTATTATATTATTATATTATTATATTATTATATTATTATATTATTATATTATTATATTATTATATTATTATATTATTATATTATTATATTATTATATTATTATATTATTATATTATTATATTATTATATTATTATATTATTATATTATTATATTATTATATTATTATATTATTATATTATTATATTATTATATTATTATATTATTATATTATTATATTATTATATTATTATATTATTATATTATTATATTATTATATTATTATATTATTATATTATTATATTATTATATTATTATATTATTATATTATTATATTATTATATTATTATATTATTATATTATTATATTATTATATTATTATATTATTATATTATTATATTATTATATTATTATATTATTATATTATTATATTATTATATTATTATATTATTATATTATTATATTATTATATTATTATATTATTATATTATTATATTATTATATTATTATATTATTATATTATTATATTATTATATTATTATATTATTATATTATTATATTATTATATTATTATATTATTATATTATTATATTATTATATTATTATATTATTATATTATTATATTATTATATTATTATATTATTATATTATTATATTATTATATTATTATATTATTATATTATTATATTATTATATTATTATATTATTATATTATTATATTATTATATTATTATATTATTATATTATTATATTATTATATTATTATATTATTATATTATTATATTATTATATTATTATATTATTATATTATTATATTATTATATTATTATATTATTATATTATTATATTATTATATTATTATATTATTATATTATTATATTATTATATTATTATATTATTATATTATTATATTATTATATTATTATATTATTATATTATTATATTATTATATTATTATATTATTATATTATTATATTATTATATTATTATATTATTATATTATTATATTATTATATTATTATATTATTATATTATTATATTATTATATTATTATATTATTATATTATTATATTATTATATTATTATATTATTATATTATTATATTATTATATTATTATATTATTATATTATTATATTATTATATTATTATATTATTATATTATTATATTATTATATTATTATATTATTATATTATTATATTATTATATTATTATATTATTATATTATTATATTATTATATTATTATATTATTATATTATTATATTATTATATTATTATATTATTATATTATTATATTATTATATTATTATATTATTATATTATTATATTATTATATTATTATATTATTATATTATTATATTATTATATTATTATATTATTATATTATTATATTATTATATTATTATATTATTATATTATTATATTATTATATTATTATATTATTATATTATTATATTATTATAAATTGATATATAATTCTCTTTCTATCTTCAGTTCCTAGATCGTGTCGGGAGAATGCATCTATATTTTCAAATAAGTCAGTCTGATTTTTATCAGCTCTAGTAATAAAGTCATTCGATATTGATCTCATCAGATCATCCCAATTATTGTAAAATGAGTATCTATTTTTAGGTTGGCTTATCAGTAAGCGCACATATACGATCATCGTATTCCACCTGGGGTCTAAGAAAAAACCAACTCCAAGATGGCCGAGGTCATTTTCACTGTAAAACAATAGAGTTAGACCTTTGGACACATGGTCTACTTTGTTTAATGAACAGCAACGAGTTCCAAGCAATACTTTTTCAAGGCTGATTTAATGCCATGAAACACGCCTGGTTTTCTAAGTGACTGCATGTTCCACGTACCAATCTAAAACTGCGAACATAAAAGTCAAATTTTTGCGGTATCTAAATTTTCTTTTGTTCACTTGTTTCTTAATTGTGCGGGAGTGAGTTCACCAATCCAAGCTTTATTAAATCGCCTCCAATGAAATTCGAAAAATAATATGGTCACATTTAAACTTTTACAAGGCATGTGAGTGCCCCTAACTTGGGGGCTTCTTGCAACAATGTTTTTCGTGGCTCATAATCATCACATTACCCTCACTTTAATTATGTTTGTTTCGCACAGCTTCATCTTCCCTTCCAGGATTGTAACATCATGTCGATGTTACTTTATTACTTTTTATCCTGGAGCCATGTCAAATCGTCTTAATTACTTTAAATGGTCATTCCTACCTCTGCTGAAACTTTAGAATTTTCCGTTTCTTTATTTTTGGATTATCTAGCAAAATCAAAACTTCCCGCCACAAATCCAGTGCTATTTGGCCATAATTATTGTCTGGTCGTCATGTAATCGCTTTCGACCATCCTTTACTTTATTGTCCCTTACAGAAGCGTGAATACATTTAATTATATTATCTTTCGCTTTAGGTTGAGGACGTAATCCTGTTTGGTAACTGGTTTACCTTCGGGTGATACAAATTTGATTTTGAATAAATTTGATTTTGCTAAAGACAATCATTGCTGGTAAGTTTACTATCGTGTCACGAACTGCATTACAAAACGCCATCAAAAACAGGAGAATGCAACGATTCCTATTATTCTGGTTGCCGTAGATGAACTTCTAATGTTCTATTGAATCTTACCACCATTCTGACAGGATAATGATTTGACATATTCCTGGAAAACAGATGGTTCGAAGTTTCGTTCGTAATCAGAATGCAGATTCAGTAGTACTCCGAATCTGCATAACCAGTTGTTCGTAAAAGCCCCAAAATTTTCCGACTTTTTTTTATTTGGGGTCGTTTTGCCTTTTTTGATCCTCAAATAGGATCCAGAGTTTCTATTACAAATTTCCTGCAGGAGCTCTTTGACTTGGTTTGCTGGTCGTGCAATTTGCTGTTTAATGTTGTTGCCATCAGCTCCATTACCAAAGCAATCTAATTTATAGTTTTAGGGTCACTCTTTTCCTCTTGTCTTACGTAATGCTTACTCTAAACAGCACTCGACTTCATGGACATTCTATTAGTGTTGTTGAGCAATAATGTTAACTTTATGTTTGGTTGTTTTTCCCGATTGTCAAGCTGCTTTATCGTTAAACCGGTTCAAAATTTTTTAAAATTCCTGATAAAGTGACCTAGTTTTCATCATTTGAAAGAATTTGACTAGAACTTACATACGGTGGTATGTAATCTTTTCGCGGTATCAATCATGGCCTGTATTTGCGCAACATCTCTTAGTTCTAGTATTGGAAATTTGACGGATTTGGTGGATAAAATGGTTTTGGCTGCTTCTTATTCCAAGGCTGATGCTAACACTTAGTTCATAGATTTCCCTTTCATCGTCGTTTTAAGATGAAGTTTTATCTTACCATCTCTTATGACATTGATGAAGGCATCCCTGGTTAATTCATTATTTTTTTGTTAACATATTAAATGTGTTTTCCCTGCTGCTGAAGCTATTCCTGAGCTATTCCTGAGTAGTCCATCCATTATACTGTATCGCGGCCTGAAACTTTATTTTAAAGGTCTCTATTGGAATTTGGCTTTCAAATTATGAAGGTTTCAGGATTCATTTATGTCCTTCAACAGCTAATGCATGTAGTTAACCTTACTGCAATGGATTGCTTAAAATCTTGTATTTTTCTCTTCAGGTTGGTTTCGCTTGATATGGATGTGTCCAACACGTGCACCTTTTTATGATGGGTGTTTCTAGCTTTGGTGTTCGTCTTGTCACATCAGCCATGATGATTTTCTCTAACTCTTGTATCCTTCTTGCACATGATCCAAATTTCCATTTCAATGCTGCGCGTTTTGTTTTATTTCAGCGTTTAGTTTATCAGACATACGTTTTTTTTTAGTTTTTATTCCATACAATCTGTTTTGAAGCCAAAGCTCTTCCAACTCTTTCGCGGTTAATTTTTAACGTCCAACTTTACGTCAGTACTAGCCAAATCGAGGACGCGCGAATACAGGTTCGGTTTTTTTTTATATATCCATCTGCACATTGCATTGCTATAGCCAGCCTGTACTGGTTGGACTATGGATTCTGCACTCTTACAGGGGGTCATAGTTGCGTTCATCGTCATCACCGATCGTAATCAGATGATGAAAAATCCCTTTTGCAACCCTCCCCCGTTGGGATTCGAACCCGGTACCTCCCATCCCAAACACCGCAGCTTTAACCACTGCGCCAATTGCTCGGTAAACATACGTTATGTGGATCGTAGATTCGTAATTGTCACAATATAATCATTCAGATTTGAGTAATACAATGTGTCAATTATCTTCAACACTTAACAATTACTTTTGCACTTTTGATGCATTGATTGCATTCCTAAAATATATGCCTTCCTAAAAATTATTTAGATAAAAAAATTCTAACAAAAGTGGGTTTCGAACAAAAAAACCAACATAATTTCGACTCTGGTTTCAATATGGTTTTGTATTGGTATGAGATTCAACAGTTCATTGCATCTCATACCAATACAAACCAATATCAAAAAAGATATCCAATTAAAGCACCCTTTATAAACAATTCATATATAATTTAGTTTCCATCAAAGAGAATTCGTTTTATTGTCTTTTTATTCCGCCTTTTAACTCCAATTACTTAAAATTAGAGAACGAACTAAGTTTGTACACCACACAACGGCATAGACGATAGTACAGTAAAGTGTATATAGAACGATAAAAAAATAGTTCTAAGCAATAATTCAATAAAACTACGATTACTGATTGTACGACGACAGTTATATGTTTTATGTGTTTGTGTGTGAGTACACAAACGAAACCACTGTCATACTATCAAACATTCATAAAATGTGGGTGCGCGTTAAGCTAAGTATATGTGTTTACCCACATACACGATAAAACTATCACCCAACCAATTTTTTGTTTTGGTAATACTACGCCACTATCAATTTTCGGCTGTTCATTAATAAAAATAGAAAAATGTTAAGTTTTTTTGTTTACAAAACGGCCATCATTCTTCATTATGTGATGTATCTGTGTCATGAATATTATAACCCATCAGGATTGGTATTTCGTCCTCGGCGTATTTTACCATAGCATATAATATTTCGTTTCGAGGAATATTCGAATGGTTGGTACGTGATTCGAATATATCTATACAAAAAAATAATTTTATCTTAGAATTTCTTATCATTATCATCATATAGCACTCTACCATCATCTCTCGTACCCAATTTCGTTTTAGACTTGGTTTACACATTTCAGTTTTGTTTTGGTCGATTTATTTTTTTTTTTGTTTTTTTTACGTTAATTTCTTCTTAAGTTTCGAATAATTTGTCGATTAGTTATGCATATTGAGCTCAGTTGCGCATTAAGTAGTCACACCGAATTATTTTTGGAATCCTTAATCACAATCAAGTGAAATCTATCTAACAGACCAAAGCTTTGATTAATTGTAATTAAGAAATTAAATTTTATAGTGGTTTTAGCGTCGGGGGATCAGGGGGTATTCTGACGATTTCTAAGAGGGTGAAATTGGAAGATGTATTTTACGCGAGTAAGGCAGCATCCCGTCGTGAACATAATACATGTCGCATTTGCTAAAAATTATTGAAGGAGTCATCGAGATAGACCAAGCTTTTAACAGTTCTACAAACACTCTTGCGATAGTACCAAATAAGAAGTGTTCGGTGCACCCTTGACTCCACATGTGGTTAATTATGTAAAACCAATCGAGAATAGTAATAAGGAATCAGAACATAAGCTGAAGACTGATAATACTATTACTGTTACACATTAAATAAATTTTTTGAGAGCAGACACATCAAATCAATTTTTGACAAACGTGGGAAGAAATCACCTTGAGATGTGAGGCACGTCCTAAATTCTTTAAGCCATATAACTTTCCGTTTGGTTTGCAGAAAGATGGAAATTAGAGAATTCCGTAAAGAGACATTGTCAAACCAATTAAAGTTACAGAGATTTTAAAGTGACCATCAACTCACAAATCAAAAATGATCGATATCCGATTTATTTCTCAAATAAATCCTCAATGCGTCGAAACGGATTGCAAGGCTGTCAATTTTTAAACAAAGTTGTGCCTCTCTACAAATCTAGTCACTAAAAAATCCTGAAATGTACATGGTACAACAGCTGGCTTTATCAAGTAGCAGCAGTAACCTTTTGGTGATTTTTTTTACAAATTCATAAATAGTAGGATAATAATACATCCTTACTATGAATATTTTGGCACATAAACACTACAGCACTCCTAAACGGAAAAATAAGGATAAAATAGGAAGAAGTTAAGAAAGGAGCACAGGAAATAAAAGTTTTCAGGCTTCTGGTTTTTTAATTTTGATATCAAGCTTGGCGAATTGAATTTTCAGATTGTATCTATGCACAGGCCGTCTTAAATTAATCACGAGCCAAAATCCATAACGGAGCAGGCAAAAATCCATAAAAATCCGATTAATAATGACCATGCAAGTATTTTTAGATCATGTATGAAGCATGTGGAAGCTTATGGGAGAGTAAATCGAGATTGGGTATTACATTTTTGTCCGCAATCATTCGATATGCTTGATTTTAGAACCAATCGAAAGCAGTCAAATGAGTTTTTGATGCACTTCCTTTCATAAGAGATAAATACTCGAACTTGTACCTCGAATAAAAACCTCAAGTGTCAAAAATGAATAAATATGAAAAAGGGTCGTTAAAAGAACGGATCACAGAGGGACATAAGCGTTTAAAACATATAGAATGGAAGTCGCATCATCTCCCACCACTTGAGGTTTACGACAAAGAAGGAAATCAATCTATAAAACTAAATAACCATGAAAGCCAACTGCTGCCCTCAGTTTCCACAGCAAACCTTTGAGCCAAACGCAATCGAATCACTTTAAGATATTGAGTGCAATAACTTGTAATTCACCAGATTGATGAATGCTCCTGTTTCATTGTTCAATGACAACATTAATTAAGTCACCTGCTGGCTGTTTTCCGTGTAAAATCTTTCAAATATTTCATCAGTTGGAAGTTTATGATAACCTTGAGTACTTTTGGCACAGGATATATGTTAGCAATTATCCGGATGAGGGGAAATACTTTACAACAACATTTAAAACACTTGAGGAATACAATCCAGACTGTTGATCGTTGATCGTAAAGACTATACTTGAGGACTTTTTATAAGCAAGAGTTGCTTAACTCAAACAAGATGGCTGGCCAAGTGTACTCGGTAGTATAATCAAAAGTATGCTTTATCATTTAAAGCATATTGTGCTCTCCTTTTAATAGAAAACAATCCTGTTTTTTTTCTCTAAAGCAATTCAGTTCCAGGACCTTGAGCATCCATACCAGTGATGTTAGGGATCACTTAGATGAAGCAAATTTCCGAATATTGACAAGGACACAGGACGTGTTTTGGAACACAATTTCTAGTTGACCGGATGTAAAACATCCATGCCCATTCTTTAGCACAATTTGGTTGATCTATATTGACGCAAAAGTACCAAAGTGCAGGTCCTTCAAACAATATTTTCCAATTAAGGTCTGCCAGTGACAATAGTGTTTGACAATGACACTCAATTCACGTCAGAAGATTTTTCGGCTCTTCTTTTATAGTTTCATTATGATTTCACTAAAATTTCACCAAAACATCACTAAAATTTTACTAAAGTTTCTCTAAAATTTCACTAAAATTTCACTATTATTTCACTATAATTTCACTAAAAATTCATTCCTTCGTGTAAAAAATTCCTTACCCTCTTCTTTTTTTCTAGGGCAATATAATTTTTATTAAGCATCGATTTCTTTGATATCAGCTGTTCGACAAGGAAACATGTGCCAGCACAGGCCTTTTAACAAACCACTTATTATTATTCTTCAATTGTTTTACTACAATTTTGCTTCAAGACATTTGGTTTGTGTTTTGGTTGCAAGCGGGGATATTATTTTGTTAAGAGATAAATATATTTTGATTAAGAATTAGAGTTTTATGGTTTTAAATTGAATTTATTGTTTTAATTTTAAATTAAGAATATTTTCATTTTTGTTGTTTTGTTCGTCTGTATAGAATATTATAAAATTTTAAGATTCATGTACGTACTGTAAAGTTGTTTCCCCAAATCGAATTAACTCAGTTCACGTGACCTAAAACGATTTGCAATGATTGTTTATCGACTGTTTTTTTTTTAATGCCAAATTTAGTGACTATTTGACCGGAATTTGTGGGATGTCATTGTTTTTGTGGAATTTTTAACTTTAATACTTTAATAGTCTAAACCTAACAGGGACTTCTTTACAAGTGGGTGAAATAATTCAAGCTGACTACCGATTTGAGATACTGTTGAAGAGATAACATTTAAATAAAATTAAAAGATTTCCAACTATCAATGGCTCAGATTAGTTTAAATAAGAATAACAAAGCACTTTGACGAAATCTAACCAAGTGGTTATCAAATTAATGGTAAATCAAATTAATGGTAATTTTCCGAGTACTTGATACTCAACGCAATTTTACTTTCGTATATGTATTTTAAACTGTCTTACTTTGACATTAAATAGCGATGAAAATTAAGCTTCACATTCTTGGATATAATCACTACTCCGACCAACTTATCTCTAATGACATGACAATCAACTTCATCTTAGATGAATATTTGCAATCAATATGTCGCCAATCAAAAAGTGGCTTGATACTGACACTATCGTACCCACCATTGTTTCGAGTTCAGTACGGTTTCTATGCAGCATAATATGGAAGTCATAATTTCGAATGTTGCGTTTATACCTCTAGTCATTTTGTTTAAGTCACCAAAATTTGGACTTAAATAGGTGGGATAGGATGAAATGCCAATCACTCAAATTAAATTAAGTGTAACAAATTCTCCAACTGATCTGCCAAACTTTTTGGATAAGGTTAACTGATCTGGCATTCTCCCTGCAGCCATTGATGCCATCCATTTTAATCTTTGTCTTGGATCTATAAAAAAAGTTGTATTGTCACTGTATAATTTATCTGGTATTCCACATCTCGCAGTGAAGCTTTGGCGTAGTCAACTTCTGTGTTCAGAACTGCTCAACTGCAAATTGACAAAATTTTTTTTGGTAATTAATCTTTTTATTGAACCCCAATGACAATGTTGTGGAATGTATTCCACAATATTAGCACCTGCTGTCAGCACATCATCCACGTAAAATCAGCAGCAGTTAGTATCCATCAGTTTCAACGCTAAATAACTCACTTTATTCTGATTTGCCAAATCATTTAGATATCTTGTGGCTAGAAATGATGTAGGTTTGGCCACATATGTGACGGTTGTTAGTTCAAAATGTGGCAATTCATCTATATAATATCAGCCACTATTACGTATTTATGCTCTCGAAATCTCAAAATTGTTTCCCACAATGTTTGTGGCACTCTTCGACATTTCAATAAAACATCATTTAGCAGCTTACCGCAGAGCTTGTCTCAACAAACATTATTTTTAGACGCAAAATATATATATGGATATATCTGGATCATCCTACATTCTCGCTCGAGTGCAGTTTTAACTTTACCATCCTTTTGATAGTTAATGTGTTATAGTAACCTCTCTTGAAATACACAAATTACAGGTTAATTGCGGCAATTGAAGCATTTTAGAAAAGCTTTTATAAATAAAAGCCACTTTTGGCGTACTATTCTAACTTGGTTTTTTGTCAAGTAGTGCATATACTCGTTGATCCACCGTTTCCATACGTAATTTGATATCCTTTGTATAATATTAACCAATTACGATACATAACGCACGATCCGACAAATCAATGTTTGCATACGGCTTTGATCCATCAGACGAACCGTGTAAGAAATGGGTCGGTGTTAGCGCTACTCCATCAGCCGCCACTGGCAAATAGGTTAATGGTCTCGATTTAATCACATTTTCGACTTCTGCCACTTCTGTTTGCAGTGTCTCGTCATTTAGCCGCTGATTTTATATTGCTTTAAACAAATTTCGTTTCACACTTCGCACCATTCTTTTCCATACTCCTCCGAAGTGAGATTTTGCTAGTGGGATAAAGCTCCACCTAAATTCTGACATACGTTCGTGTACTTTTTCATATTTTAAAGCCGAAAGCACATTTTTTAGTTATTTTAGGCACCCTTGAAATTGGTTTCCTCTATACATGCTCTAAACCGAATTAAACTTTGTATAAAACTATCTATTTCTAGGCTTACCGCTATTTCTACATGTATTGCTCTCGTAGTCAAGCACGTAAATAAGACTCCCCAGCGTGTTTCTTTAGGCGTGTGACGGTTACCCTTATTGGACTGAAATAGTCTATTTCTATATAACTGAATGGTCTACAATACATTGCCAGTCGTGCCGGGGATAGT
Source organism: Tipula confusa (assembly GCA_963556175.1). Classification (NCBI taxonomy): domain Eukaryota; kingdom Metazoa; phylum Arthropoda; class Insecta; order Diptera; family Tipulidae; genus Tipula; species Tipula confusa. The sequence continues at coordinate 34,285,604 of OY744476.1, forward strand.
GGTGCCATCTCTGGTGGCCTAGGTCTAGTTTTTTTAATTTTTGCACACCTGGCATTGTTTTATTACTCTTTTAACCGCCGGTCGAAGATGTTGGCTACAGTATAATTTCCGAATTTTGTTTATTGTTGTCTCATAATTTTGATGATTGAACCTATAGTCATAGCACGGTTGAAGTACACTTGAGCCCTCCTTTCAGTTGTCCAAGACAAAATGCTAGCTACGTTAACCATTATTAATGTTGGCACTATGCTTCGGTTATAGTGTATATTAATGCGCAGTTTCTCCGTTACATATTCCTTTTCAGCGTTACTACTGAGCCATTTACTTTGCTCCTCATACAAAAATGAAGGTCTTTTAAACTATGTTGAATTAGCCGAGATTTTAATTTTGTATTTAAACTTCGTAGCTTCATCGGCATGTTCATATCCAATGCCATTCATTTTCGGTTGACTTTTTCCAAACACTCAGTTATTCTGAACGCCTCGAATTGTTAATATTATCGGGCATCAGACTTGAGCCAGTTTAAAACTGTCTTTGAGTCTGACCAAAAGATTCGCAATTCAAACATAATATTACGTTCGATCTCAATTGTTTCGGCCAAACGCGTTCCCAGAACTGCCGGCCACACATCTAAACGAGAGATTGTCATTATAATGGTTTGGTTGGCACCACACGTGACTTTGATGCTATAAGTGATTCCTCCACGCCACTATTTTGCTGCGATTTGATATAAGCTAAGGCTGCGAATGCTCGCTCGCCAGAGTCTAACGACCATTGCCATTTGCTGCTGATTTCGTCACTGATGGGTTCATCCCACTCTATACTGCGCCATATGTCTTGGAGCACAATTTTTGTTTGTATCGTAAAATTCGACAATAACCCCAGTGGATCCAACATTGATCTGACTATGCCGAGAAATTGCCTTTTGGTTGAGGCCTTTGATTAATCCATTAATGCCGTATCAATACGGTTTTTGTTGAACTTGATTTTTAATCGATCATTTTAAAAATCTCACCAGAGGCCCAATACCTTCTATCCGATAGAATCTTTATTAGATATGGTTTTCCGGTATTTTACTACCGTCACCAATCTGTTCACTTGCCGTGAATTACTCAACCATTTTCTTATTTGAAAGCCGGCGTTTAAATGAATTTGCTTTACTTATTGGCCTATCGCAGTAGTTGCTTCTTCTACCGTCAAAAGGCTGTCTAGCCAGTCATCGACATAGTGGTTTTCTATAATTATTTTTACGGCTCTTGAATATTGTTTCCGGAATTTTTTAACGTATTGCGTGATGGCTGACGAGCATGTTGCGCCGAATGACATGACCTTCATTAAAAATGTTTCCGGCTAACTATTAACATTCATATCACTCCACAGAAAGCACTGAGAATCTTAATCAGTCTTATTGATTACGACTTGATGTAAGATTTCGGCTATGTCTCCTGTTATTGCCACCCTCTCTTGCTTGAACTAGACTTTTCATAAATTCGCTGTTTAACGATACGCCATTCACTTTTGCTGCAGCATCTCAAACGAGCCGCACTTTCCGAGTTTGTTTGGATTTGTAATCCTAAACATTGGCAAGTACCATGATCTTGGCTTCAGTGGTAACTCATCATGATTTAGTTCCCGTTTATAGTTTTCACATTAAGTCTTTTCACATTTTGTGCCAAACTTGGCTCCTTTGGTAATTTATTTTCGAAGTCTGGTAACGCTGCATCATCAAATTATTGGGTAATTCAGCTGTATCATTTCTCCATAACAGAACAGCATGATAACGTTCCTCCTTATACCTAATACTTTTTGACAATATTTCACGTGAATGTGTTAGCTCTTTTGAATCAATTTCACGGCCAGAACACGAATCCAAAGCATAAAATGATTTCACCATCTCGTGTAGTTGGTCGTTTGTTATCTCGCCATCTGCTTCAATCTGTTGATGCACGATGATTTGCGTCGCCTGTTTTATCATCTCACCGTAAACGGCCCAACCTATAGTTTAGTTTTTGTGGCGATTAGCGAGCCTCTTCCATTTTGTCGTATTTCAGTCGGCACTGTTAGCCAGGCTTCGTTTGAGCTCAGTAGCATCATTGGCTGTGCAGATTGTCAACGTTGGAATAACCATACTACTGGGTAGAATATACATAAGCCGATATAAATTTAGGCCATTCCACTGGATTACCATTGAAAATTGGTAGATCTTTAAACGAAAACACCATTATTGCCATTACTTGGTCATAAGCTAATGGTACGCCTGTCTTTTATGCATTTTCTGCCTTATTATATAACCGACTTGTTTTTGTTTCATCAAGAACTCCCACATGATTCATGTATAGATGTTGATTATGTTGTTCGCTGAAAACTGTGCGTTTTATAATGTTAGCGTTTATTTCACAAAATCTTGCTTGCTTAGTTTTATCAACGAGCTCAGTTGGATTAGAGTTGTTATACTGGTATACTCGTCACTTGCAACTGTACTTTGACTGAAAATTAAATTATGACTCGTAATTGAACCTTTTAACGATGCAATTTTCTTTTGCAGTCCACCTTTTCGCTTTGTGAATTCGATCCCTTTGATACGAACGTATCAATCGTTCTCCAGTTTATAAATTTCTTCCAGTTCTGCCAAATCAATTTGCTTGCGAGTGACGTACGATGATTTTGATCCAGTTGTATGCGATACATTTTTGTGCCCTGATGACATTTTACTACATGTGTTTGGGGTTATGACGTCTATACGTTTTGATTTATTTTTGTGGCGTTACCTTGAATAGTATTATGCTGTACTTTTATTGGATGCTGTTTTAATACTACTTCCCGTTCATAATCACCGTCACCTTTTTGTGTTTCTTCACCAAGGACTTTCGGAACACTAACTCGCCTTAACGTACTGTGATTGTCGTCATTTCTAATAATATACAATGCGTCTAAATTATCGGCTACCTGTGTTGTATGAGAATGTTATTTTGGTGCTTGAAACTCACCGTTCGCGTTCATGATGTTTATTAGCCACACTAGACACGTGTCTTCATTTATTGATTATATTAATAAAATTTAGTTTTAGATTGTTACAAATTTGCTATTAGCACTAATTATTAATCGTCGTGGACAAATACACGAATCCATCTAAATTTATTTTATTTTATTTTAATATGAAAATTAACGTAGCGCTTAAACTAAATTTGTCTTGATTCTGGCTTTTCAATTTTTTTTTTTTTGTTTTTTTTTTTGTTTTTGATCATTTTCGCCACGCATACTTAAATTATGATAATGATCAATAAGTTTTAACAACGTTTGGCACAATGAACTATCGTTTTTCTTAGTCACAATTTTTTTCAGTTTTTTGAATAAATTTTCAGTTTGAAAATGAAATATTAACATAATACTTGAAATACATGAAAAAGGACATTGCGTTCATAGTAGAACTAGTAATATTAATATTCGCTGCCAGCATACAATTTATAGAAGACTATTTTATCAGATGTAGCAGACAACAATTAAGTAACGGATGTTCAGAACGGTTTTTGAAATTTGTTTTTTTTTTCTGAAGCTGTTCAAACCAAAGATAATGTCTCATTTACAATGGCTCAGCAAGTGCCCATTTTTTAACCATCATTCGGATCAGTAAATATAAGATAACTTCCTATACCGTCAACAATGACACGCTAAAAATACTTCTAAGACTCACACCGGTATGACAATTAGACAAGGACTATAAATGATTAATTATAATCATATACTCTGATTTGGTGTTCAAGCATCCCCGATGCGTTGAGTACACGTTTGTAATGTAAATATTATTTTCATTGATTTTATATAGTTGACTTCCGGTTGTTAACCCTTTTTATAACCAATAGTAATATTTTTATAATATCCTAATAGAGATCAATATGTAATTATAATACAATTGACATAGCCGTCTTGTTATATTTTTTACTCCCCGGGATATATTAAAATTCTTAGCATTGTTATCATTCCATCACAGCACTCACCACCATACCTTATTAAACGATATAGTTGGATATATAAGGTATTTAAGGGCACGAGACATAGCACAAACAGAAATATATTTTGGTTTATATAAACCGGAAACAGCTGAGTTTATTTTATGCATATTTAAATATTGTTCTAGGTTGTGTAACGACACATCCCCTCTGTTTTGTAAAAGACGTATTTCTTCTTCTTTGCCATAAATTATCTTATTGCGTATAAATGAGGTTTGTTCTATAATAATATCAATCTATTGCATGTGTATAAAATATGTCAGTGGTTCGCACCCTATATATACCATACTATAGTGGACATTTTATAACAATTCTTTCGGTCTTTCATGCAATAAATGGTTTCGCGGTTCTCCATTTAACCATCACTGTAAAATTTAATATAAATTATTTTGCATTTACATAAATTAAAATAGAAATTAAATTGTTGTTGTTCTACGTATATATATATAAAAGAAAATAAATTTGAAATCACCCTTGTGTAACTTACCTTAGCTTCCGGTTGTGTGTACATATATGCCTTAAGTTCGTTATATTCCATATCATCATCATCCGTCTATTTATGTACACCGCGTTTGTGTTTTATTTGGAATTGGAATCGATTTCCATATCTACCAACAAGTTTATGTAACTGAATTCCATTTTATACTGGAGCAAGCTGCATACATATATATATATATATATATATATATATATATATATATATATATGTATATATGGTGTAAGGTTTTTGAAAGTTCGACCGATTTCTTGCACCATTTTAGGGGTACGTGATTTATTGTAATCGTAGGCGTCGCTATATTGAATGTAAATTATTTAATTCTAATTCATGGTTTGTGGATTTGATTTACTTGGATGATTTTAATGAGTTTGTCTTAGCACAATCATTGAATTTGTAATTTATGAGTGTGTGCGTGTGTTTTGTTTAAATTTAAATTTTTTGAAAGTGTTAAATATTAATAATTGGTGATTTTTGGGCCATATGTACCATATCAAAAATAAGGTTATATCAAGCTTGATCCCAATCCATCTAGAGATCAAGAAATCATTTAATTCCTATATATTTCATAACCAACAGTCTCGGTTCCTAGATAGCAATACTATACACCATCTCCGTATATACTAACTGTACTTGTAACGCAAAATCTAGTCTACTTCTTGTCATCTTCGACTACTTGTCGACCGTCTCAAGGGTGAAGCCGTAACAAGTTTTTCTAAGGTTATGGATCTCAGATGTAATAAAGCAACTGTGTCAAACGAGCTCGTGTAGTACATTATTCGGTTGCATTTCAGCTCTTGTCTCCTAATGATTTTCGAAGGCTGTTTGTTTTCTGTTTGTACATCTCGTTCTGCCAAATCATTTGCTTGCAAAATAATTTGACTCTTAAAAGGTGATATGACATTAAGATGGCAAAACTTTAAGAATGTCGAGTATAAACAGTGACGTTAAAGGCTCATGATCTGTCACTAGAACAAAAGAGAGCCCAATCGAAAAGCTATGGAAATTCGTCACCCAGAAAACTATTTCTAACGCCTCATTATCGAGCTGGCTATCAATAAACTCGTGGAAACGAATGTCAACGGTCGATTGCCTTTTTTAGTTACTTAGCTAAGCAGTGCCCACTCCAAAAAATATGGCATCGTTCGTAAATGGGGTACAACTCCATTCTTGGGTAATAATGGCTTAAAAGGTTGTCCACACTTAGTTCCTTTTTGCATCTTCCAAATGCTTCGTTCCGCTGATCATGATCCAGATAAAACTCACATTTTTTTAAGTCGTTGAGTGGCGACGTCATGATCTGCATTAACTTTTGGTGACAATTTACCAACCTATTCAAAACTCTAAGTTGCCACAACTTGGCAACTTGTTAATAGCCACAACCTTAATTGGGATTTGTCTTATTCTACACCCACTAATAATGTGGCCTATGGATATGCTACTTCACGTCTTTTCAGCTATCAGAATATTATCGAGAGTGAATATTTTTTGGCCACTCCTGAAGAATTCGATTCATTATACAGGGTAGGAGCACTTGAAATACCATAAGTAAGGCGCGTATGAATGTGAAAAATTAAGAATTTAAGCTAATAAAACTAATGTTGGTATGTGCCAGCCAAATCCAAATCTGTGAAATAGTTGCTTTCTGAGAGACTTGCTAAAATTCGTCGAGTAATGATGAAAATGAACCGATTTATTACCTCTTACTTTAAAATTCACAAAAATCCGGAGTACTGTACCGGAATCAACACTACACTACACTACCTCGACTTTTTTCCTCACTTCCACTTCCACCTTTGGTTTCACAGATTTACGTCTTTTTTCAAAACAATGGTTGCTCTAAAATGTTTCATGGAAGAAGACTTTCTTGAAAACATTTGTACTCCTGTGAAACTGAAATTTGATTATATCACCATATAATCAAATTCATATTTGCCAGATTCTTTTTTGAACAAATACTCCTTACGAAGCAATATAATTGGTATATCTCATAAAAACGCGAAAATTATGAACGCCCAGAATGTCCACAGTTGGTTGACCAATAAATTTCAAGAACCGAGATTATCTCAGATTTCCTTCAGTATTAGACTGAAATTTCCGATCAAATTCTGAATATTTCTTTTTTGTATTTATTTGTATCCTTTCGGGGAATCCTTTAGCGGAATCCTTTGCAAGCGCCATTTAACGGTTTAAAATAATCGAATACAACTTTAAAGGATATTCGATGGATCTGACAAGTCTTACTCAGAAATATCTTTGAATGAACGCTTAGCAGAAGAGCTCAACATGCAACCTAGTATTTTGCCATCATTTAAAGTAACCCTAAAGTAACTTCTCCGATGGTATCGCAAAAAATGTAATAACCAGTAAATGTTTCATAAGCTGATACATCAATAAAGAGTCTGGCGATTGACTTTTTTTACGCATTTCCTTACTTTCCGTTATTGACACTTAGGGGCTAAAACATGTTTGCTAAAGCATGTGTTTAAATATCATATCCGCTGAATTTGTTGCTGAAAAATTTAACAAATGGCATGCATTAGACTATAAGATTTGTCTGTAAAATTGCAAAACTTAAATAACTTAATTGAAACTTAAATACCTTCTGGAACTTTAAAGCACTTCCAAACTATGCCAGAACGAACTAAAAAAATATTCAAGGATGACATAGAAGTATTGCAATTGAATGTGGAAATCAAAAAACCCGTAGCCACTGTTCTTTAAATCCATTCATAGTTGGATTCATCACAAGGTAGTTAAAGACTGCAGAATGGTCTAGCTCTGTACTCTACCAAATATTCTTGCATAGTGTATGGAAACACAAAATTCATTATGATAGTTGCGACGTAGCGAACTATCTTCAAAACAAACATGCAGATTGTCTTGTTTCGGTCATCATTTTTCAAGAATACTGAATTTGGTCAAGAATCATTTGTCAAGCATACTGGAACGAAAACAAAAGGATTAAAAAACAAGTAAGTAAATTAATTTACAGCAGCAAATACAGCATTTATAGTGTCAGCAGCAGCTAATAAGCAACTAATTGTCAAGCATTTGTGTCAGTTAAAGCAGGAACCACAAATGGTCTAGTCAAGGTAAGTTTATTTTCACGGTACAAATAAGACAATCACGATAAATGCTCAAGTCCTTACTAAAATTAACATCAATGATACCAACGCGTTTTTATGAGCTTCAGAGATGGAGAAATATATACAATTTCTCGAACTCGCCGATCCAACGTTCAATAATTCTAATCGTATAGACATAATTGTTGGATCCGATTATTTTTTCAATACTTTAGAAGCCGAAACAATTACAAAAAGGACTTAATCATCGCTCGAAAATTAATTTTCAGGCAGATTCTTGGCTGGACCTATAAACAAATCACAACAAAAACACCAAAAACCAGCTCATCTTACTGCATTTCAATCCAACATCGAAGCAAATGTAGATCAAATTTAAAACAATTTTGGATCTCTGAAGTATTGAGTGATATTCGGTTTTATACGCCAGAAGAAAGGCACTGCGAGCAAACTTTCGTAAACACCACCTCTAAGGACGCGTTCGGGCGTATTGTAGTTCAAATTCCTTTCAAATTAAATCCACTACTATTAGAGAATTCACTTCAATCAGCGATATCCAGATTATATTCAATAGAAAGGAAATTTGCCAAAGATGAGGGATTGAAAAAGGATGGTTTGCAATTCGCGTCTGAATATGAAAGTTTGGGCCATAATATACCAATTCCACCAAATGAAGTACATAATAAACCTGCTGAAAATGTTTCTATATGCCACACCATGCCAATAAAAAGAAGAACAATACGACAACAAAATGATGGGTTATCTTTGATACGTCATGTCAAATCAACTTCTGGGATATCCCTAAAGGATACTATGCTAGTAGGTTCGATCATCCAAAATAGTTTGATCAATATTTTAATAAGATTCCGGAAACATATGTTATTGTATTTACAGCCGATAAAATATTTCGGCAAATTCGTGTCGACGGAAAGCATTGTGATTACCAACGCATAGTTCGGCGAACCTGTCCATCAAACCCAGTCACTCATTACTACCTACGAATTGACAGCTACGCGATCACTATAACAGTTGGTAATTGAGACAGACCAACTTATATTAAACTTCTTGGTATTCAATAAAACCCTCTACAGGACACATTTTCATTCAAAATTAATGTGAAGTTCTTAGAAATGCACATAAAAATAAGGCCCAACACAAATCAGTGCGTATGGGTAATTTACCAACTCCTCGATTTCAAGCCTTTAGACCATTCCTTCATAGTGGCGTAGATTTTGCTGGACCGTTAAACATAAAGCTACGAAAGGGACGTAATGCCTCCAAAATTCCAAAGGATATATGATGCTTTTTATTTGCTTATCTACCGAAGCAATTCATCTTCATGTTGCAACCGATTTGTCGAGTCAAGTGTTTTTAGCAGTTCTCAGAAGATTTACTGGAATGCGTGGAATCCCCTTGGGTGTGTATTCCGACAATCCTACAAATTTTGTCGGATGCAATAAATTTTTAAAAAAACTTTTTGAGAAACATACAAATTATATTGAACAAAGCTTACATCAAGATGGAATCAACTGGCATTTTAACCCACCACAACCGCCACACTTCGGCAGGATTACTTTCGTTCAACGAACTATCAACTTTACTTGTTCAAATTGAACCACTTTTAAATTCTCGGCTCTCATTTCCTAATTGGACAAGCACTAACTCTGATACCACAGAGCCAAATCTATTATTGAAGTCTTTAATTAAACGTTGGCAGCAGCTACAACATCTAATGCAGCACTTTTAGGACCATTGCAATTATAATGTTTTAACATGCCTTAATCAACGGCCAAAATGGCGACATTGTTCACCAAATTTATGTGAAGGTGACGTCGTGCTGTTGATAGACAACAAAGAGCTGCCAGGCCAAAATGGCCATTAGGCAAAATCATAAAATTCATTGGTTCGAGTGGCGCCAGTCAAAAATAAATCAGAGAATTTAAAAGAAACATAACCAAGCATAACCAAACATAACCAAAATTTACTCACAAATAATATTGATTTATTTCAACCTTTGTTAAGATATTTCTTTATTCTAGAAACCCCAAATCTGTCAATAGACAACACAGCACGTTGAAATAATATTCAAGCGGGAGAAGCATGGACTCTCATCATCATCAACTGTCTAAATATTATTGAAAATATTTCTTTAAAAAAAAAAATAAAATAAAAAAAAGACGAAAATTCAAAAATATTCGACTTTCGAATAAAGTTTTTAATTTCTTTTCTGGAAACCGCAAACTTGCAAAACTTCACCTTCATTTTGGAGGCATCTTGGAAGCCGCTATAAAATAAACCAAGTTTCACCATAAAGAGTGGTCGGTAAAAGCATAGTGACACTCGAAGAAATGTACTCACTCAGTGATCTGGTCATTCATTAAAAAAAACTGACGTCCATCCTGATTCCTGGATTAGATGTACAAACCGTTAACATTTTAAATGGTATAACCATAATGTCTTTCCTTGGTTTTAAAAACATTTTAAAAACGTCCTATAAGGCCTTTTAACCCCAAATATAATTATTTAAGTAATTTTAACGAATTTAAATTTTAAAATTTGTTTTCATAATGAGATGCATTTTCTACAGATATATAAAACACGCATACAAATCCAAATCGTATAATATATAAAAATACGTGACTAATTAAAAGCGTACATGACATCTCATTGTCTGTTACGTGATTTGATAGTAAATTGCGTAGATTCTATATCCAAAAAATACATAGAAGGTCGACGCGGGACCGTTAAAATTTCAAAAAAATAAAAATCTATTCCCAAAAATTTTATGTCAACACTTAAAATAATGTCGTAAAAATCGTAATTCGAATGGCGGAGGATTTTCAAACAGTTCAAAGAAATTTCTGAACCGTTTCTAAATTTTTATTTACGTTTACGATCTCGCATAAACGTACAACAATCAAAAAGAAACTTCACTCAAAGTGCCATTAACTCGTTTTATATGTTTTTGTTGTATGGATATATTGTAAAGATGTCAATCATCTTAAGAAATTTTTTTGTCTGTATAAAGCTACAAAATATGGCTATGAAAAACATCGAGATGGGCACTAACCATTCAAACAATTTTTAAGGTCAATTATTTTAGATATTATATAAAATATCTCGTATAATATTCATCCAAGCCATAAAATATAACAATACAATGTATAAACATTTTTTATCTTAAGTTGGCCCTAATAACCATCATCATAATGCCAAGAATAACAAAACAAAAATATTTTCCTATTTTTAAAAGGACTAACTGGTTTTACAACAATGGCAACAACAAATAAATTTTCGTGTACACAATACAAGACGAAATTTGATTATCCTCTCTTGGCTAGACGATGACAATGATAATGATGGCATTCGCTTTATTTTATACATTTTATTCATGTTGATATGATGGCCGTTTGAAATTTATTTTTTTATTATTATTCCACTAGAAGTTTTCTATAGACAAAGAGCGAGTACCCCTCCTAACAAAATGCCCACCGAACATAATATAAAAAAAAATATGAATGAATATCTTGCGAGAGGAAACTCATGATTTTGGCAATATATGAATTTTGACTGAATTTTATGAGGTATAAAAATTTGTTTATCGTTTTGAATGAGTGACCACGACAGAATATTGATAAGGATCGAAATATAAAAAGGGTTGGCAATAAATTTTTAACATCTAGTTCAGGCAATATTGCAAACACCTTTTATTAGTTCAAACGGTTAGCAATTAATTTGATTAGTAGATCGAAACGGCAACCAGTACTTTTTTCCAACTTTTTCATTAAACTGCACAAGGTGGTAATAAAGACAGTGGAAATTATTAAAAAAACTACCTTCATTTGCGACAGTGCATTTAGAGCTTAAACCTGGGCCTAGTGAAAAATTAACTTATAATTAAACGATATGATGAAACAGTCAGGAATCGACAAATCTTTGTTGAATGGTCCGTACAGTAACAGACAAAACGGTTTTTATTTTCAAACCATTTCAGAACCTAGGAACCTTCCCTGGTATATTTAAAAGGCCTTCCTCGAAGGTATACCAAATCAGAATCATCCAGAAATATATTGCTGCGGTTATCAAAGCTGGCGAACCGCAGTTGACAAATATTTCAGCCTTGCCGTTTGTTTAGGGATGAAATAGTGCCATTATTACTTGCTCGATGCCTTTTTCCCAATGCACGTCTTAACAATACAAATTGAGGACCATTGACTAAAGCGTTGGTGACGCAACGATTCTTACACAACGTTTGACTTTTAGGTTGTTGATGACTACATTTTAATAGCTTCTAGCTACTTGAGAAATTTAACAAGGAACACCAAGTACCAAAAAACATTTACAAGGCCATTAAAATCAATTTGCAACCTCGACTAGTGGCCTTTTGGTAAACATCATGCCTGCAATGTGCACTTCATTGGTGTTTTTGCGTTCACAGCGTAATTTCTAGAAGTTCATCAACTTCTCGAAGTCTTTGCCATTAATGAACAGTAAACCAGCTTCATGTAAGCCATCTCAAGTGGGTTTTGGTGTAGCTTGACATCACTGAAGCGACTCGGAACGATAATGCGATCACAATAAAAAATCGCACCTTCGTATGGCCGAGGAAAATAGAGGATTTTATCAAAGTTTTGCACGTGCTGGTTTCATATTGCAGATCCTCAAGTATTATGGGCAGCTTATTTTGCTGTATCGATTGCGAAACATCCATATACGCAGCCTACTTTTTGCAAACTTCCAATGACAAACTCTTCATCTAGTTTTACGTGAGCGGCGTATAATCGCAAAATAAAATCTAGATACGCCAAACTCTTCGTGTCCATATATTCAATGGTGAAGTTATTAGTGAGCATGATAAGTAAGTATCATGTAACAGGCTAGCCATGTTCACCGAAATGCCTTCCCAAGATCCAAAAATGGCATGCGATTGGTCTGAAACTCAAGTTTGCAACCGAAAATGCATCAACAAACCTTTTTTAGAGCAACATCAACGCCATAACCTCTCGCTTGATCTGTGAGTAGTAATTTTAGTTTTCGCAAATACCTATGCGGTGTGCATAACGAGCGCGTAGTACTTTCGGCCCTTTCCTACATCAACACAGCCTTTATGCTAATAGTGGGTTAACGTCATATTCGCCACAAGCACTTTCCGCCCCAAAGGTTTTTCACTCGTTTTACAAATTCACTGTACCATGTAACGGCTAATATAGAAACGCCTTGTTGATGTATTTCGTTGCGGAAATCTGCCTCGGCATCTCGATTTTCTTGAAATTGTTACGAAAGCCAATTCGCCAACTAAGTCATTGAAAAAATCTCTGGCCAAACTAACATTTGTAGAGCTTGGGCCCAAATCCGTATGCCCTTGGATGTACTTCAAATGCTTCGGAAAGATTGTCTCGATGATCGTTTACGTGATTTCCTCAACAATAAAAGAGTCAATAAAGGAGAAAATGCTATTAGGTCCAATTACCGATTAATTTTTCATGCATTTTTTTGACTTGTCTCTCTTGGACATTTTTTCTTGATTTTCTCGCTCATTTTTTTTATAATCTTTTTCTCAACCTTAAGTTTGTCCGATAAATCTAAAACTACCCTCCAATCACTTACTAGTACGTTCAAATCTAAATCTGCCATTTAACATGCACTTTCATCTTCTCGGTCATGCAGTTTCACTCATGCGACGAATTTTCCAAGCTTTTTACTGGATCCTTCAAAGCGCTCATTGCTTGCTCTCTGCATGTAATCAATGCCGCCGATCTTATCAACTTCTAGTTGCTTTCGAAAAAAAATTTCCAGTCAGTTCAGGAATCGAGTTGCAATTTTCATTTCGAGCTGACGGGTGTTGACTCGGCAAACTTCAGTAATCGAGACGCCAAAAGCACCCACAGTAACGCTTTGACTTAGCAGCTCCCTTTAAAGATTTTTTTTTAAATCATCAGGTGTACAAATTACCATATCGAACTTTTCAGATAACATCAGCCATTAATCTTGCAATCATCACGTCAGATTTTGCTGTTTTCATTTGTCGTTCTTTGATTTTTATTGCCGGTCTTTTAGCCATTATTTTCTGACTTTCAGCTATCATGGTTTCAAAAAACTTTTCGCATTAATTACAGTTTCTAAATCGAAGAGGTTCCAGTTATGTTTATGTCACCTTAGGTGTTGCAAGTATTCATTGGCTGAACTCACGAAATATACTCAGATGAAAAGTTAAGAGGTTAATGAGATACAAAGTTGCAATGTCAAATGAGATAGGATGTACTAGATATTTTAGGAACAGTTCTGTTCATTATAAATGATGGTAATGTTGCTCATGATAAAAAAAAGTGTTAGTGATTAGGTTCAATTCACTCATAACCTAGATTCAAAACTAACTTTAACTGCATTGTAAATAATCCAATTGTATAGCTTAGACAAGATAAACATTTTGACAAATAAGTGACCTCCAGTGATAACATAACAAGTACGTCATCTTTGCCGCTTGATTGTTAATGCCATATATGCAAAAACCTATATTTAAATTTCTAATTTTAGTTTACAAAATAATCAAATTAGTTATCTGTTTCTTTATTTTGTATGTGCTAAATGTCAAAAGATGAAAATAAGCTAAAAGGTCAACACTAAAAATAATCGAAGGTGATGTTACTCAAAATGTTATAAGTGGGAACTGGCGTTCGTACAACGGCAATATTTTTGAAGATGCGTTTTTTTCTAAATTTGGATCGTTCGTCGCAATATCTGTCGTATCTATGTTTAGCAATATAATAATTTGTAATTACAAATGAGCCAATAGGTTAAGAGCCAAATCTTTTTCCACTTTAGTCATTATTTGAGTTTTGAATCTTGAAATCGTAGTTGAAGTAAGTGAAGTAGTTGAATCAGGAAGGTAAGATGGATGGGAAAAGGTTTTACAAGTACAAAATTATTGGTTGTGAACATTTTCAATTTATTTTTAGTCTGATGTATATTGTAATGGTATCCAGAAGACCCATACCATAAATTGTTTTAACCAATATTAGGGAACCTACAGCTTTGACAAACAAAGTTTCCTCCATTCTTACCAACATCAAAAGTTTTAGCTGATACCGCCTCTTTGAGTATCTCTCTTGCACACATATGGTGACCTTAAGTGGATATCTATAAATAAAATCTGCAAGAAAATCTGCAAGAAAACACATGAAATCAGCCTTGATCGTGGTCCAAATGTCAAATAAAATAAATGAGAGATCTTTACTCTAGTCCTAAACTAGATTCGTTTAAGAAAATAGTGGTAAAACTATCAATGTAGTTAGCTTCTAAAGCAGATTGCACTTAAGTTAACTGCCTTGAGCACTCATTATCTCTAGTGAAATATTTAACTTTAAGACGTACCGGCTTACCAATACATATTGCAGGAAAGTTACTACCTCGAATCCGTTAAAATACTAGTCAGTGTGTGAATCTATCCACTATCGTAAGGATATAATTGTAACCATTGAAACGGGATAGTGTCTCAAAACTAACGATATTGATGTGTTTAAGGCGGCCAGAATGCAAGACATATACAAGTAACCGATGGAATTTTAAAATGAAGAATTTCGTTTAGTATCGACTTATTAATTTCCAAACCACTCGGCAATCAAGGAAAATAGTCGATCTCTCGACTACTTCAAGTCTAGAAACAGATGGTCGATAACTCTTAGTTGACTCAACAACACCACTCATTCTTAGATGATTAGGAGACTTTAGAACGATTGAGGAAAACTGATAGCGTAGATGAACATCACTACAACATCAATAAGTGAAGTAATACTTAAGCGGATATAGATATTTTTTTCGGCAGATTAAGTTCATGAAAATGATCAAAAATATCAACAGATTTTATGGAGAATGCCTCCTAATAAACAGCTACCGTAGCCACAGGAACCTTTACAATGTGGTGTAAACCTTGCAACAATTAACGATTGATGAAACTTAAAGACATCCAACCGCTAGAGAAATAGCTAAATGATATTTATGTTGACGATCTTATGTCTGGAAACAACACACTGGATTATCAGCACAGAAGCAGCTTATAGAACTGCTCGCATATATAGAGGAATCTATATATAGAATCTCCGCAAATGAATTGCTAACAACCTTCTAATTACGTACCAACTATGTTTCAGAATATTAGAATTTTAGGGTTCCTGCTTGACGACACCTGCCACAGAAATTTTGAATTTTACATCTCAATGCCAAAAGCTGACAATAGAAAACCCACCAAGAGAAGAAGTGTACTTTCAGAGAACTCAGAAATGTTTGACCCTCTAGGATGGATATAACTAGTTACCATAAAAGCTAAACTAATCATACAGTACCTACAATACTACTTGTACAGCAGATGTTAGCTACACAAGAGCATAACTTTAAATCTTACTTCTTTCATTAAACTTAATATCAATCATAGATGGCGAATTTGAGCTACTAAATAATTTTAATAATTTTTATGATAGTACGAACTTTGTTGGCGCTTGCGTTTAATACTCAATAAAAGAAGCAAGATTTTTTAAAAGGCTGCCCCAGAACTTCAACAAATTTTAGATAATAATGACACGAAATGGCGTTTTATACCACTATCAGCACCACACTTGGTGAGCGATAAGAGACAGCAGTCAAATCAATGATGAAGCACTTAAAGCAAATAATCGGGAAAAGCGCAATAACATACGAACAACTTTGAAAAGTGATCTCCTAAATCGTGGCATATCTCATTTCTATATGACAGTGGCAACAATATTGGAGGATCCATCTAAAGTAGCACTAACACCAGATCATTTTTTTATTTCTTAATCAGTGATTTACTCTAAAATTCTAAAACCAGAATTATTGATGCAACCATCAGCTACTTATGAAAAACAAGGCAGGAATAATTCAGCATTAGCATTTGAAAGTCCTACAAAATTTAATTTAAGCTTTTCTGGCTACTCACAAAATGGTAGTTAGTACTGTCATTCTAACACCACCATAATGATTACTAGAAGAAATCATCAAAATGCATGGACTACTGGATGTAATTCTTAGAGGACATCAGAACCCTGATCAAATAATAACCGTAAACCAACTGATGTCTTTCAAAGTACTCCTAAATGGTAAGGATATAAAGCAACCAGTACTAAACAATATTAAATAATAAATATCAATTGTTTAAACCGTTACATTTTCCAAAACTTAGTGCTAGATTCATATAACCATCAATTCATTGTTTGGCCACATTCATGCATTATAGTTTCCAAGAAAGCCATGACTACGTTTACTCTTTCAATAAATGAAAAAATGTCACTGAAAAAAGGATGCTCGTTGAAAGTTGCATTAATTAGTTACACGAAAAAGTCTCAAAACTATCAAAAGCAGATTTAATTTCCCATTCAGTACTAGCGGTTAACCTATTAAAACTCCAATTATTACATCATTCGTATCCTTTTTGCGCATTCACCAGCTGGTAAGCAAGTAGTGTCACTTGATCAAAGGCAATTGATGCTTGTGAGTCCATTTATGCGTTTTGAACCAGGTCACCAATATGACGATTCGTAATTAAGATATGCTGTCAGTACAACATCATGAAAATATATGCATTTATGTAAACAGAAAGTTATTTTTTAATATCAGTCCAACCAGGTTCTGATTTATGAAAATCAAATCTGAATAGTTTAAAGAAATTTCCTGAGCCAATAACTCTGATCTGGTTTTTAATGATAAGTTAGGAGAAAACATCACTATAGTTAAGTGTTTCATAGATCATACTGTACATTTGTTAACCAAAACTTTCAACAAATGTTCTTTTCTCATGTTTCAATGACATAGTTTATGGGTTTGTGAAGTCGTATAGCTAAAAAACTAACAAATTTCAAATCAATGTACTTTCTTGGCACAAATTGATACTGTGTAAACGTATATATATAAAAAATAAAACTCAGTATAATGTTATTTTAACCTTAAAAAAAATTTAAATATATAAATTAAGCACGTAAAACGTAAATCGTGCATTACAAAGTTTTAAGTTACAAAAAAAAATAATAGTTTAGTGTGATTTCATTTATACAGAAGAAAATCACAAGAGCAGTAAAATAGAAAATTATGGCTGAATTATCACAAAAAAAAAAACAATCGATTTACGAAATCGGATCGAAGACATTAACCGCAAAAACCTTATTGTAAATGTATTCGTATGTGTAAAACTATAAGATGTATTCAAAAAGTAATTAAAAGCTCATCAATATACAACAAAAACCATACAACATGAAGAAGAACTTGGAAAAAAGCTCGAAACTTTTTTACCTTTTGTTACACATTTTTTACGCAAATAAAAAAAGTTGTGAGCGGTTTTTAGAATTAAATTCTTTTGTTTAAAGTTTAACAAATCAATTAAAATCGATATCAAAAGCTTATAAGGCAAAACAAAAACCACATAATTATAGATCTAATAAAAAGAAAAACTTAAAGACGGAAATTGTTTTACTTTCAATTCATTAAATTAAACTTTACATTGTAAATGATGTTGACAGATTATTTCCGAACAACAAAGTATTATTACAAAATAAACAACCCAACCTTTTCGTATTTATTCTGTTTACAAAGACAAGTCGACGCCGCATTAATAAAACGTTTTGTTTTTTTTTGTCTTATTGAGAGGTCGAGGAAAACAGTAACAAGTTTTTCTTGGTGGTAATGGGCTTTTTTATTTTAGTTGGGAAATTGGAAAAGGAAATTTGGAGAAATGTACTCTGTTTTTGATAAATCTTTAAGTTTCATAAACAAGCTCTTAACAGTATAATTAACTGTTTTGCTTTTTCTTTGTAAAGTTCTTTATCCCTATTCCTATTCCTACTCCTATTCCTATTCCTATTCCTATTCCTATTCCTATTCCTATTCTTATTCCTATTCCTATTCCTATTCCTATTCCTATTCCTATTCCTATTCCTATTCCTATTCCTATTCCTATTCCTATTCCTATTCCTATTCTTATTCCTATTCCTATTCCTATTCCTATTCCTATTCCTATTCCTATTCCTATTCCTATTCCTATTCCTATTCCTATTCCTATTCCTATTCCTATTCCTATTCCTATTCCTATTCCTATTCCTATTCCTATTCCTATTCCTATTCCTATTCCTATTCCTATTCCTATTCCTATTCCTATTCCTATTCCTATTCCTATTCCTATTCCTATTCCTATTCCTATTCCTATTCCTATTCCTATTCCTATTCCTATTCCTATTCCTATTCCTATTCCTATTCCTATTCCTATTCCTATTCCTATTCCTATTCCTATTCCTATTCCTATTCCTATTCCTATTCCTATTCCTATTCCTATTCCTATTCCTATTCCTATTCCTATTCCTATTCCTATTCCTATTCCTATTCCTATTCCTATTCCTATTCCTATTCCTATTCCTATTCCTATTCCTATTCCTATTCCTATTCCTATTCCTATTCCTATTCCTATTCCTATTCCTATTCCTATTCCTATTCCTATTCCTATTCCTATTCCTATTCCTATTCCTATTCCTATTCCTATTCCTATTCCTATTCCTATTCCTATTCCTATTCCTATTCCTATTCCTATTCCTATTCCTATTCCTATTCCTATTCCTATTCCTATTCCTATTCCTATTCCTATTCCTATTCCTATTCCTATTCCTATTCCTATTCCTATTCCTATTCCTATTCCTATTCCTATTCCTATTCCTATTCCTATTCCTATTCCTATTCCTATTCCTATTCCTATTCCTATTCCTATTCCTATTCCTATTCCTATTCCTATTCCTATTCCTATTCCTATTGCTATTGCTATTGCTATTGCTATTGCTATTCCTATTCCTATTGCTATTGCTATTGCTATTGCTATTGCTATTTCTATTCCTATTCCTATTCCTATTCCTATTCCTATTCCTATTCCTATTCCTATTCCTATATTCCTATTTTTATTCCTATTCCTATTTTTATTCCTATTCCTATATTCCTGTATTCCTATTTTTATTTCTATTCCTATTCCTATTCCTATTTTCGAGTCCTTTAATGTTGATATTTACAGTTGGATTCTTTAAATTGCACTTACACTGTTCTGACTTCACTTTCAGACTCTGGTTTTTCACTTTGGTTCTTCATCGCAGGATATTACATCTTTTAAAATTTCAGGTGTGCTATGGATCACTTACGTAGTTTTAACCCATAGCTTAAGCATTTCCTAACTTGATTTTGAAAGAAATGGTTTTTGATTGGTTTAGCGGTAAGAAGAGGGACCGGTAAGTTGATATTGTTTGTCCCGACCGATTTATTTGTTTTCCGTCAAATAATGTAATGTAAATCTGTCTTTACATTTTGTCTAATTTGGACGAGACTAAAAACCGGTGGATTTAGAATTGAATTGAAGTGTGGTTGGTCCGGCAACTAACTATTCGTTCAAAGATATGCCAGTATTTCTTTATGAAAACCTTTGTGGCCATATTTCTTGATTTTAAAACTTCCACCAAATTTATCATCTTTGACCGCAGTGGTAAAGTAATTTTGGTCTTTTGATTTAGAGCTCAAAATTCTGCCATTAAAACTTTTCCAGTGTTCGCTTCTTTTGAGTCTTTCGACTGCTTACCCAAGTAAAAAAATTTTTAAACTTTAGTAACCAAGCGACTTTTCTTGGATATGTTGTGTCTGCTATGCTCTTTTCAGATATTTTTTTTTTAAATGATAGCTATATAATAGTATGTAGCTATCATTGTGTCGTAGGTTACGATCGTGGGTTGGTTGTTTGCTGATTTTGCTCTACAGGCTTCTTTGATAGTTTGGACAATTTCCATGTATAACAGTTTGGACAAACACATTCCTACTGGCTGTGAAAACCTATTTGTGTTTTTGCAAACACAGTAGTATGTTCAACAAGTCTTATTAGAGTATAGGTCCATTCAGCATGATATCATTTGTTTCTATGGACGTTTTGGCCAATGCATCAAAGATGACTCTGATTTTGATAGTGGAGCTTGCTTTTTTTATTACGGTGTGGTGTGGTAAATAAAAATGATCGACTTCTGTATCATTCTCCTTTGATCTCTTTTATATGTCCAAACATTTCATAGATTCTCATCCATAAACTGTTGGTATTGTATAATGCCAATTCTAAAATTCTAAAACGTTAAAAGGCATCTAGAGCTTTTAAGTCACATTACTAACGCACTCCAGGGATTGACTACCTAAGTTAATTAATGCCTGCGGATATTCGCAAGCATTGCCATGCATTGCCCCTAGGTCTCTAGCTATAGCTTTTGTAGCGGTGTTTATGCAATTTATCCACTAGCTTTTTCCCTTTTATTGCAGGTGGTATTTCCTCATATTAACTATCAATTATGTAGGATGAGCCATCTGCTTCTCTATTTTCAAAGTGCGGTTTGACCTGCTGTTTCGCTTTGACAAATTGTCCTTTTGCCTCAAGAAGTAAAATCTTAGTTTCTTCGTATTTTCCTTTCATTTGATTGTAATAATTTTGTACTCTAAAGAGGTGATCGGCGGGTGAATTAGTTCTGCACATTCACTTTTGGAAAGTTTTATTTTTTTATGCTCGTGTTATTTGTTACCTGATTGTAGGCTATCCTAAAAATGTTCAAATGAATGCAGTAAAAATATGTTATTTTGGTCATACCATTTTAAGAGTTTCTCGAGTGCAACAATTTACTTTTTGTCGGTGATGCTGAAGTGAAGGAGTAGTCCGCAGCAGCTTTGTCTTGAAAAAAAATTTTGAAGCCTTTTGATATACCGATTCAAGTGACCAAGGTCATAAATCAATGAAACGTAGATCTTTAAAAGACTACCATTCTATATTATTGCCCAAAAACAGAGGTATATTCAGTTTTGGTTAGCTCATGCCGATAAAATCATTACAAAAATGCTATTTGTAGAAAGGACATAAAAAAAACCACTTCTATTTTGAAATTATGTAACAAATGGTTACACAGTGACACACGTCTTTGTATATACGATCTGCCAACCTAATTAATTATAATGATCACCCCGTTTCACCAACAAAAAAAAAAGCAATCTCAAAATTAAAAATCTCCATTTCTGTTATTGTTTTTTACTCTATTCGTTCAAGTGTAAAATGAAAAACTTCGGAAAATTTTTAACAAAAACAAAATTCATAAATGAAAAAGTTTTAAATTTCAAATTCGATCTGAGGAGAAATATTTTCAACGTTCGAATACATATACAGTATATAATATAGACACACTCACACACTCATAAACTTATATATATATATATATATATATATATATATATATATATATATATATATATATATATATATATATATATATATATATATATATATAATAAAAAAGCTCTTGAATTTTTTTTTTAAATTAAATAAAATAAATTGAAGTTTTTGGAATTGAAAATGCAAAAGATTTTTTCCAAATTTACAAACAAAACAAAACGGAAATTTCATTTCAAAATCAAATTTAACTCAATTAGATAGAGCGCATATGATGATGAAGTTTTTTTCTCTTTCGCTTTGTTGTTGTTGTTGGGGTTGTTATGTATAAAAGCTCTGATTGAAAAGTGTCGTCAACAGAACGAGTATAAAGTTTTCTTTTATTAATCCTGCATCGAAAATAAAAATAAGAAATGCAATCAAATTAAAATTTCTATATATGCAACGGGAAACTTTTTGAAACAAACATTGGAATAAGTTGTTTTGATGCACGAAAGAAAGGTGCAAGATTTTTTTATTGTTTTGATTATAAATAAATAAGTTTTTTATATCAGATCATTATTTGACACTTAACGAACACTTATAAATGTTTCTGCTTTATTATGAAACGACTATATGGTCTGCCTCTTTAAGTGATTCGTTTCTAAAAGAACCTTTCCTTGCGTAATATTCTTTTATCTTCAAGATAAGTGCCATTCCATGTTTGCTGTAACTCACAAATTCGCTTAAAAGTTTCATGAAAGTTGAATTCTTCCATATTATTGGCACCACACTACTTGGCGTCCTCAGTTTTGGTTTTGGTAGAATTAAGAGTTCTTGTCACCACCTATCCAAATTTAGTGTTTTGTAAAACGTTTGCTCGGTAGAATTCTGGGTTGGCTTAGACATCTTGAAACTAGACATCTTAAATATTTACGTTTAACAGCTTCGTTATTCGTTTTAGAAGGAATGCTTTGAAAGTTGAATTATTTCCGGAGGGAGAGCCGAACTATGGTCCATGCCAGTACATACTAGATCGATATTCAAAGGAAACCTGTATTAGTGCGTCCTCGATTTGGCTGGAGACGCCGTAGACTTTAAATAGGACATTAAACTAACCGAAAAAGAGTTGGGTGAGCTTCGCTGCCAGAAAAAATTGAATGGTTAATAAAAAACAAAAAAAAAACACGTCTCGCATTTTTAATCACTTCGCGTTGTTTGTCTTTAAATAACAAAATTTAAGAAGAGTCCTTAAATTAAATGACCTTTAGCTCAATAAATGGAACATTGAATGCCTTATATTGATACTTGCGAGTATGCGAGTGATGTTGATTTTGTAAAAATAGTAGGTTTATGCTTACTGGAAGCTCGGATGCAGTCTATGGCGTCATCTCGAAGTAACAGAAAACCAATAAAATCTGCATAGTCGGGAAGCCTTTGTCAGCTTTTCTTTGACCCACAGGATTTTGTAGATTCATCGTCCAATTTATACACGATTAAATAAATCAACCAATGATCTCGATCTTCCAATGAGGTCTAATGGCCTTCAAACTAATGGATGTGGTTGGTTGATAATAACTTCCGAATAAATGAGTTCAAAGTATGGTGTTTGAGGTAATATCTCTGCCTCAGTTTTTATATGACTTTTATCACCCAAAAATGTGGGAATGTTTAACTTTGGGAATCTAGTATCAGCGTAATATTAGCTGGAGCGTCTTTGCTTGAATTCATGTTTGCAATTGTTAATAAAAGCTTTCGAAACGTTTTGTTCAACTTTTTAGGATTGGTATATATATATATATATATATATATATATATATATATACATATATATATATATATATATATATATATATATATATATATATATATATATATATATATATATATATATATATATATATATATATATATATATATATATATATATATATATATATATATATATATATATATATATATATATATATATATATATATATATATATATATATATATATATATATATATATATATATATATATATATATATATATATATATATATATATATATATATATATATATATATATATATATATATATATATATATATATATATATATATATATATATATATATATATATATATATATATATATATATATATATATGGGTCATTCCATTATAAAACAGACGATTTTTAGCATTTTTCGAAATTCACCTCTTAGATTTCGATTTTTTTATTTTTTTCACTTT
This sequence comes from Tipula confusa, assembly GCA_963556175.1. Classification (NCBI taxonomy): domain Eukaryota; kingdom Metazoa; phylum Arthropoda; class Insecta; order Diptera; family Tipulidae; genus Tipula; species Tipula confusa. Next base: position 34,309,624 of record OY744476.1, read on the forward strand.
CCTTATTAAAAATAAGTAGACCCCTATTTTTTTTTTTTTTTTTTGTACCTATGGTTGTCCCGTTATTCGAGTTTTTAGTTTTGATAGTTTTCAAATTTTGATTTTTGACTCCTACATTAAATATTGTATCTTCGGTTCTAAAATGAGTATTTTCATAAACAGTAGCATTTTAGAAAGGTATTAAGCTGTTCTATATTATTTCATAATTTATTTTTATAAAATACCTTTATCTTTGGAGTTATGGTTAGATATATCTATGTTTATACTTCCACCGCTAGAGGGCTAAAGATACCAAAATTTAAATATACCCGATGCACCATTTGATAGGCAATTTGTTCACCTTTTATAAAAAAGTAAAATTATTTTCGTCCACGGCTATAGTTTAGCCGCCAGAAGACTTCAAAGTTGAAAAAACGTGTTTTTTTAGAAAAAAAAATTCTATTAGTTGCGAAATGAGAATGAAAGTATACACTTAACTGACATTTTTTGTATAATTTTGATACAAAATACAGCAATAAATAGAAAAACGGCCAGTTTTGAAATATTTAGGTTAGAACTCGTCTCCCAGAGGGAAGATAAATTGAAATTAACTAATTTTTTAAGCTTTTTCCTGCCAAAATTTGCTGTAAATGTTTAGTTATTATGATTAAATGCAAGTTTTTTTTCTGTTTTTGTATAAAATAAATCAGTTATTCAATTAAGTGCATATTCGCAAATGTTTGAGGAACAGATAAACCGCCAGCGGGTTGGGAAATGAAAATAACCATTTTTTTCAGTATTTTTGTGAAACGAATGATTGAATTGAGTACAAATACCTGGTATGTGTACATGCAACCAATTTTTATTTCTTTAAATCTAAGTTGTGTCCTTTTTAATTTACTCGTTTTCTCGCCAAACAACAGGTAGTTATCTAATTTTGAAATCACTGGTATTACAGCGATGAATCATCTTGCATATGTTTGCACCCATTTTTGTTTTATTGCCGCCTTCTTTCAAAACAGCATTTATAAATTCGTCATTTCAGGTATAAAAGCCATGAGGAGCACATATTTTATTATTATTTTATTACCTAGCGCTATTTATTGTCCCTATGTAACAGAAAAAGGAGGTGCTCAGTAATTTTATGACTATACGGCAAATAATAAACTAGGCTCATATAAATAAACGTACAAAATTTTTGGCTCTTCAGTTAATATCTAAAAGTGGACTATAAAGTATCTCTTTCGTAAATTTATTATTTGTGTGAAATATCGAATTTAAAATACAAAATGGTTAATCCGGAATGCTGTAATCCTTTTGATTCGGAAAACCATAAAAATTTGAAAAATAGTTCTAATGCTATTAGTGTAAAACTAGCTGAAAAAGCTCAACAATTTTTAAATCGTGAAATAACAAATAAAAGAATTTGTAACAAATGCAGAGCTAAATTGTATAGGTTAACCGAAGTTGTAAGTTTACCAAGTACACCGGCAAGCTGTTCAACATCCTCGTCCAGTATATCACCACCACATGAAATTCTATCGGAAAATTCATCACCACCACATGAAATTCTTCAGTCGGTGTATCATGATATTTTCACCGAATCATGTGAACGATTGGGTGGATCTCCTGTAAACAAATACAGGCTCACAGAATCATTGTATCGCCAAAAGCAGCTGGAAAAAGTGGTCAGGCTCACTTGTGAAAATGTTTTGTGCGTTCCGGTGCCCAAAATATCACCAATAGATGCTGATCAGTCAAATCTTCATGATGATAACGGAAACATTCTTAACAATATTTTGGAAGCATTTAATCGCGAGGAAAACTACGACAATCGTGTATTGCTGCTTACTTTAATACCTGAAAATTGGTCAGTAACCAGAATTATTGATAAGTTCCAGGCAACAAAACACATAGTATTAAAATCAAAGAATTTAATCAAGGAGAGAGGATATGGCAGCTTACCTGGGCCAAGAAAAAGGAGGTCTGGAATTTCTTCAGAAACAATAACCACAGTTACGGAATTCTACAAAAGTATGGATATCAGCCGACAGCTTCCCGGATTAAATGACTGCATAAGTGTTCGTGATTTTAATGGAAATCGGGTTCAAAAGCAGAAACTACTTGTCTTGTGCAGTTTATCTGAGGCTTATAAGGCGTTTTTGGAAAAATATCCATCTGACAACATTGGATTCTCCAAGTTTGCAGAGCTTCGGCCAAAAGAATATATATTAGCGGGAAAAGCCGGAACGCATAATGAATGTGTTTGTATAATTCATCAGAACCACAATTTGTTATGTCCAGTTATAACAAAAATTTTACAATGCGACCCTGTTATTAATAATGAAAGAGAACTGTTAAAAAGAGTATCCTGTGAAAATTTGACCTGGGATTGCTGTAACGGTGATTGTGAAGACTGCAATGTGTTATTAAATGATTTCCTGAAACAAATAAAAGCCGCAGCAGACGCTGAAGAAATGAACGAAGTAACATACAGTTATTGGAATCCTGTTGAAAATGTGTTTAAATTGCAGAAGATTATATCTTCTGTTGATGAAGTCGTCGAAATTTTATCAGAATCAAAATATGGCCTAGCAGTACTGCGTAAACACGATTTTATCACTAAACAACAATCAAGTTATTTAAAGCTCGTAAAAAATGATCTGCAAGTTGGAGAATATGTTGTTGTTTTGGATTTTGCAGAGAATTATAAATTTTTAACACAAAATGAAATTCAGGCAGCACATTATTACACACAACAAGCAACTTTATTTCCAATTGTGGCGTACTACAAATCAGCAGCAGGTGTAATAAGCATAGTTTCCTATGCAATAATATCAGAAGAGGAGACGCACGATGCAGTAGCTGTATATGGATTTCAAAATAAATTTATAAATTTTCTAAAAGACAATGAGTCAGAATTTCCAGCGCCAAAAATTTTTTATTATTTTTCGGATGGGGCTGTGTCGCAGTTCAAGAACAAAAATAACTTTATCAACATCAATTACCATCATCATGATTTCAATATTGACTGTGAATGGAATTTTTCGCCACAAGCCACGGTAAGGGACCTTCAGATGGTGTTGGAGGCACCATTAAGAGAGCCGCTAGAACGGCTTCATTGAGGTGTATTAACGAGAGCCTTTTTAATACTGCAAAAGGATTTTATGAATGGTGTAAAGATAAAAGCACCATACAGTCTATTCGTTTCGGTTATGTAACCAAAGAAGAATATGCAAAAACTAAAACAAAACTTAATAAAAGATTTTCTAATATTAAAACAGTGCAAAATACCCGGCAAACTCATCAAATAATGCCGAGCTCTGATAAAACATTTATTAGAACTAAAATGTTCTCAAATTCTCTTACTGTAAATATATGTTCTTTGTAAAAATCGTCATGAAAAAATATAAATATTTTGTAAAAACAATTGTAAAAATTACATTTTTTTTTATTTAAATGTATCGTCTTTTTGCCGGTTTACTCTAAAACGCCTAAAAAAAATTTGTTAATTACAATTTTGCGGTCTTCTGATGGTTTACCTGTATCTGGAATAGTTGCAAATAGGCGCTTAATTGAATAACTGATTTATTTTGTACAAAAACAGAAAAAAACTTACATTTAATCATAATAACTAAACATTTACAGCAAATTTTGGCAGGAAAAAGCTTAAAAAATTAGTTAATTTCAATTTATCTTCCCTCTGGGAGACGAGTTCTAACCTAAATATTTCAAAACTGGCCGTTTTTCTATTTATTGCTGTATTTTGTATCAAAATTATACAAAAAATGTCCGTTAAGTGTATAATTTCATTCTCATTTCGCAACTAATAGAATTTTTTTTTCTAAAAAAACACGTTTTTTCAACTTTGAAGTCTTCTGGCGGCTAAACTATAGCCGTGGACGAAAATAATTTTACTTTTTTATAAAAGGTGAACAAATTGCCTATCAAATGGTGCATCGGGTATATTTAAATTTTGGTATCTTTAGCCCTCTAGCGGTGGAAGTATAAACATAGATATATCTAACCATAACTCCAAAGATAACGGTATTTTATAAAAATAAATTATGAAATAATATAGAACAGCTTAATACCTTTCTAAAATGCTACTGTTTATGAAAATACTCATTTTAGAACCGAAGATACAATATTTAATGTAGGAGTCAAAAATCAAAATTTGAAAACTGTCAAAACTAAAAACTCGAATAACGGGACAACCATAGGTACAAAAAAAAAAATAAAAATAGGGGTCTACTTATTTTTAATAAGGAAAGTGAAAAAACTAAAAAAATCGAAATCTAAGAGGTGAATTTCGAAAAATGCTAAAAATCGTCTGTTTTATAATGGAATGACCCATATATATATATATATATATATATATATATATATATATATATATATATATATATATATATATATATACATATATATATATATATATATATATATATATATATATATATATATATATATATATATATATATATATATATATATATATATATGTATATATATATATATATATATATATATATATATATATATATATATATATATATATATATATATATATATATATATAAAAGAAAACATCATTTTATTTATATTTTATTAGAAAATGATGATGAACGATTATTACAATTTGGTTAACTTTTATTTCAGAAATACGAATATGTAACAATGTAATATTTTTGGTAATATGTATATACATACATTCATTACATATTTTATGGATGTTCAAATACATATGAAATTTTTTTATTTTATTTTATTTATGGAAAAATTATGTTCTTCGTACAGTTAACAATATGTTTCTTTGTTTCTTACGTATATATGCTGGTCTGACTCTCGGGGATAGATTTTCAAAAATTCAATTTTCCCAAAAACGAATATAATTTTCATCTCTTACGTTTTTTTTTTAATGTTCATTTGAATAAACAATGAAGATATTGCATACATAAATATGATTTATCTATAATTTTGTAAAAGGACTATAATAATTTTTACAAAAGGCTCTCATTCAAACCAATATGCATATTATATTTATGTATACGAAAAGCTCTTTCGTTGGATCTTTTATGGTATGTATGTTCAAATGATATACCCATATATATATATATATATATATATATATATATATATATATATATATATATATATATATATATATATATATATATATATATATAATGTCTAGAAAAAGATATGAAAGCAACACACGTCAGATATTTTGAATTTTTCACTAATCCTTAGAACCATATAATCCTTCTATTACATTACATTTGAGGACAAATTACATAAAGCTTAATGATAAAATACCTGAACAATTTAAATGTTTTTATAAAGTACGAGCGAAGGTATATGCAATTCGTATACACATAGTTTTTAATTTGAATAATAAATTATCATTATTTCAATGTTGTACATATATAAACGTACGATGCCAGAACAGTTCTACTCTGTGTACATAACTTTTTGTATATTATATACATGTGTACAAAACAAACCATATATGTATATAGCAAAATTATATTTAAAGTTTATAAAGAAATTAAAATATTTTTTAAAAAATAATAATAATAATAGTAAAAATTATTAAGTGTGGTAATATGTGGGTATGTGTACCTGATTTTATGGCAAACAAAACTTTCAGTACATATTGTTGGTTTAGTGGATTTAACTGGGGTAAAAGTAGGAAATAACTTTGGATTTTGTAAAATGTTTTTTTGTATACAAAGTTTGGTGTCGACTACATGACTTTACGTTTATATGATTCGAAACTTTTTTGTTTTAATTATTTAAGTACATACACTTATATATGAATAGATTATATATATATATATATATATATATATATATATATATATATATATATATATATATATATATATATATATATAATCTGGGAAATTAAATAACAACCGAATGACAGTACGTAAATGTCCGAAATGTACTCCTTTTCAAAAACAGGTCTGGCATAAATTTATTTTTTCTAAGATTACCCTATCCTTTAAAAAGTATTTAACAGTTATGCAACGATCAATTTTAGGACTTTCAGAAATTTTGTATGAACTGACCAATATTCAGAAATTCATGGAATTTGTATTTCTTTACGATTTTAGCTCTTTGTGTTTTCTCGTTTTGACTCTTTGAAAAAAATCGGATGATAATACAAACTAAGTTAGTCATATTCATAAATACTATCTTCATCTATTTAAAATATATTTTATCCACACCTTTAAAGCATTCAACATTTTCTAATTTTACTTATAAATATGTTGCTTCGAGTTAACTATTTCATACTATCACATTAAATAAAGAGGGTTTCTACAGGTAAACCTATCATCTCACAATCGTTTTAATTGGATGGTTAAAATAATTAATCAAATGAATCAGTCGCTAAGAATACCAAGCCAGTTTGATGGCACTATATCAGCCATGAAAGATTATTGATTGGAACTCGTGGTTTAACAAAAATCTCAATGGCCAAAAATCTAATTTTTGACCACGTGTCCCAAAGCTATACATTGATTTACAGTTGAGATAACCTCGGTAATGGTAGTTTTGTTATGAGGCTTCTTAGGCACAAGGCTGTTTTGGATTTCAAAGCACTTGATAATCGTATATATAAGCTACGTTTATGCATGCCACTGTAGCCAATCTGTCAATCATTTGTGTTCATGCGCCCACTAAAGTAAGTCCTTTAGATTGACTTACTTTAAAAGCCTCAATTTAAAACTATTTAGATGATCTGATGAGATCCACACCGGAGAACGACCCCTGAACGCAGCTGATAGAAATCAGACTGACTTATATAGAAACATAGGTTCATATTCCCGACGCGATATAGCGACCGATAATATAAACCTGGACACATCACCGAAAGACGTTCCTCTGTCAAATTAACCATTTTCTATGTTATAAAGGAAGGTCTTGGGCTCATCCAAGACAAGATCTTTACAATCAACTGTCAAATTTGTAGGTAGTGGTTATCAAATGGTCACTGCAAAACTAAGTTGACAGTTAAAAGTAATTTGAGGATATGGTAGTATTCTCTATTGCCTCACTTAAATTATATTTGATGAATCAGAATTTAATATTAACGCCTGGTTAAGTCCGGCAATTATTTTATAATTAATCCGTAGGTAACTTAAGTAAACCCACCTTAATACCACATTAGCTCATCAAGCCGTTACGATTCAAGACCTCGTAAAAGTAGCTTACTATCGATGATAAAGAGGTTCACCAACTTATAGTATACAATTCAGAAAGATTCTACATTTAATTAGACATTCAGTTGAACCAAACCATGCATTTAACCTGCTTACTGAAACAATTTTTTTATTAACGCCACCTATACAATCGAAACATTATTTCGTCATGATGCCCGTTTAATAACTTTAAACCCAGCATTATTCGATGCCATCGATGCTGGAACCATCTAAGATCAATTACTACAAAAATCAATTAAAATTCAATTTATATACGCCTGAGAATTAGAAGAAAATACTTCTTTCTACGACATAAATTATTGAAACGTCATTTAGGCGCAAACAAGAATTCTCTGATTAAGAACTTAAATTACAAAAAAAATATCCATCGCGATTCATTCGACAAGCCCTTTGTCGCTGTATACTTCATTTTCTGCCTTCTAGAATATTTTGGGTCTTTTTATTGCTTTTCGTATGCAAGGTCCGGGTTTTTTGTGTATAGAACCTAATAATCTTAATAATCTTTGAAACTTCCTATAATTTTTAAACAATTTTGTTAACCAGCCCTCAAGCATATATAGTTTTTTTAAAACCCTTGGATCCTCCCAAATTTTTTGATGTTCCAATTTAAATATTTTCATTTTAACGTTATTAGCATTATCAAAATCAAGTCACGATTTTTTCTTGTTTTTTTTTTTACAACACAAAAAAAGCTTAAAAACAAAAACACGAAGTTTGTTTAAAGCTTTTTTTTAATTATTTTACATTAAAATTTATGATTTTTGATAATTTTATTTTGTTTGGTATGGTATATACATAAAATATATATTCGAAGGACAACCGGAAGGATAAGAGTTTTGTGTAACAAAAAATACGTGAAACTTTTATTATTTTTATGTGTATCGTTATTGTTTGTTGTGTTGTAAGTTTGTGTAAATGTTAAAGATATAACATTGAAATTTATGACTCCCTCTACATCCATCAGGTTAAAATGCATGTACATAAAATAATTTTTTTTTCTAAATGTTAGCACATAAAGCATAACGACAAGGATCTGACTACGATTTCATATTTAAATAATTTTCATGGTATAATACTGAACAAAACAATAAAACTGAACAGAGGGGGTTGGGAGATGGTAAATTAAGGTTGCTGCAAAGTACTTTAATGTAAACTTGAAAATCATTCGATATGTTTATATATATATATATAAATATATATATATATATATATATATATATATATATATATATATATATATATATATTTCGTAATCATTGCTATACAAGCTGTACATTTTAAGATTAGTCAACTGTCTCACTCTAAACTACCCACCCTGTATATAAATTTACGATACCTTACACAGTTCTCCCGTTAATTGTACCGACAATATTGAATGTAATTAAAAATTGAACAGTAAAATAGAAAAGTTTTTACTTCGAATTTCTACAAAATAATTTAAATAAATTTTTCATTTTGTTGCTGGATTTCCAACCAGTCTGTTGTTGTTATTTTTGTTGTATTGAATTATTATCCATTTTCTTTTTTGTTGGGTGCACTTCGATTGGAAAAATACGGGAAAAATTAAAAGTTTCCTCATTAAATTGTTATGAAGTAGTATTGTATATATAGGAAGATATTTATCTGCAACCAAATTAAATATCATCATTTCGGTTCATTGAAGTATTGAAAATATTTTGTAGTCGATGTTTTCAAGAAAAGTTTTATTGTCATTGATTTTTATTTTTTTATTTTCCCGAAATGAATTATTGATTTGTAACTCTTGTTAATCTTGTTGTTGATCAGAATATGTTTTGTGACAAATTTTTTTTTTAATTTACCTGGAAACAATGTAACTGATATTTTGAAACGCTCGATATACTGTGGCTTGAAGCAATTAATTGTTTCCTGGGTTGACTTTATTAGATTAGTTAGTAACACTGCAGCACAAAGTTCAAGTCTAAATTTATCACATTTGCGTGACTAAATACTTTTAGGTATTTAAATCAGTTTATCATGCTGTAATTTTCAGTAATTTACAGTAATTGTTTGAAATTTTTATTGGGAAGCTGATCATTCCAGTTAAGATTATAGGCCACGACCTTTGAACAAATATCTTAACAGCAACAAAATAGGAACATCCATGGCTTCTAGTGCAACTTTTTTATCATAAGCGCGAACAAATTCAAAACCCCGAAGTTCATCCCAGAAAGGATGTCGCACCAATTCGTGTGAAATCAAAACAACAGCCGCGCTGGAATCAACAGATTGACCTGAAGGATGTATTCTGGCAGATTCCGATGGATCAGAAGTCCCGAGATAAAACAGCATTTAAGTTCCAAGGCGTTCGCTTTACCAATTGAAAGTCATGTCGCGCTTGGGTTATATAATGCCCCACAAACAATGTGCAGACTTATGCATAAGGTGATCCCCAATTAACTACAGGACCAATTATTTGTTTGCTTCAGAAATTTTCAAATCCCAACTTAATTACTAAGAAGAGTTGTTGCGTTATAACAAGATGCTAGGTTACCAGTTAGCCTATAAAAAAGCAAATTCTTACTGAAAAGTATACGTTACTTAGGATTTATTATCTCAGATGGAAATTTGCAAGTAGATAATCAAAAAATGGAAGCAGCTACTAACTTTTCGATACCAAAACACCATAGGAAAGATACGGAAGTTTTTGGATTAACTGGGTGGTATCGCCGTTTTTTCCGCAGTACATTACAAGCACCGCTCCATTATCTGATCTTTTAAAGAAAATTCAAAAATTTGTATGGACCTCCAAAGCTCAAGATGCCTTCGATATAAGTCGTATTTATGTATAAGTTAAGTAAAAGTTAAGTATATGTTAAGTATAAGTTTAGTATAAGTTAAGTATAAGTTAGATATAAGTTAAGTATAAATATAAGTAAAAGTTATACTTTACATGTAATTTCAATTTACAAAGCAATCATGTTAAAAACAAACTATTTAGGGATCATCCAGAACGTCTGTGTGACGCATGTTCAGTGACAATAGAGAAGCTACTTCCTTAACTTGCACGCGAAAATGTTCCATGCTCAAAATGGCAGCATATCATTTTAATTCTGTAATAAAATAGTTTTGCTACACAGTAATTTAATTTTTTTGACATATATATGCTATGAGAACCATCATTATACATTTGTGTTAGAAGCTAAGTATAAGTTAAGTATTATTAACGACTTATATTTAACTTATACTTAAGTTTAATTTTTTGATGTTCATAAGTATAAGTTAAGTATAAGTTAAGTATAAGTTAAGTATAAGTTAAGTATAAGTTAAGTATAAGTTAAGTATAAGTTAAGTATAAGTTAAGTATAAGTTAAGTATAAGTTAATTATAAGTTAAGTATAAGTTAAGTATAAGTTAAGTATAAGTTAAGTATAAGTTAAGTTTAAGTTAAGTATAAGTTAAGTATAAGTTAAGTATAAGTTAAGTATAAGTTAAGTATACGTATAATTAATACTAATTTATACTTATATTTCAAGTGAAAACTTAGTAAACTTAAGTTTACTAACTTATGAATTAATGCATGGTTACTTAGATATACCTGGTATGAATACAGTCTTAGTTTCGATTTTTCATTGTAGTTTATAAATAAAATAATTAGCTGATTAATTAATCAGCATCAGTTTGATAGTTGGTCAGATAATATTTGGCCTTTTGCGAAGGAATCCGATTCAAGACACTGCGAAGCTTACTTTTACTTCCTAGGTCTTAGTGTTGCTTATTTTTTCTTTGGTAACGTCTATCATAGATGAGAGAGAGTTCTCTTTGCGATCTTTCACCAATACCATTTGTAGTCTAATTTAATTTTAGCAAGTGTTCGAGAGAGGTATTCTGCTACATATTATAACGTTTTTCAATGTTTTGTTTTTAACCGTATTTTAAACATTACAACACGCTTTTATAATATCTGTTATAATACACGCAATTTATAATATTTCCTTGTGCATTACTTCTCTAAATACTAAGCAAACTATAAAAATAGTCTGCGTCGCATATCCCAATCAAAACATTTTTAAACAGTCATCTCCAGCGCTTTATTTATAATCCCTCTAATGCATTTTCGATTTTCATGAAACAATACCACATATATAAATTTTATAAAAACTTGGCCCGAACCATATCACAAAACTGTATATACGATGACCGCAAACAATATAAAAAATAACAAATTAATTATACATTAATGTAATGCTTTAACTTAAGCGAACGAGTAAACCAACAATATTAAGTTAAACAACGCAACATTTCCTTTTCCCCTTCGGTATATCCAGTACATGACCAAAACAAAATAAAAAATCGGTCAAAACCCATTACAATTAGTATTTTGGTCCATTATAAGTGTTAAAAAAAATATCTTCATCAAGAATACAAATTTCCATTTTTGCCTTAAGTGTAACCGCACTGTACCCCATCACAACATCACTTTATATTCATTACACACACACACATACACATATGGAAAATAAACCACAAACGGAAAAAACAAGAAACATATTTCATTTAATGGATCTCATTTTAACTTTTCATTTTCATTTCCATTGTTCCAGAGTCAGACCCATGTATACATACACACACACATCCATACATATACAAACACACATTATTACATCTAATCTCAAAGTAATTTAGGCATATAAATAAAATTCTTATTTTTATTGTAACCATTTAAAAGCAAATCACTTTATGTGCTGCTGCTGTTCTTGGACCAAAAAAAAGCAACCAAAAAAAATTCTATTTCGGTTTTTCGAAATTTTTTCCATTTTCCTCAAATATGTTGTGAAATGAAAAGTAAATTGTTTTATGTCATAAGATAAATCAAACTCAGTTTCCATGAAAAAACGATTTTGTGTGTGAGCTGTATCTGAAAACTCGTCGAAAGGGTAGTAAGCGGATGGATTAGAAAATGTGTTCAATGGCAGGTCTGTTTAATGTATAGTGTGCGGAATATTTAAAATGTTTGTTTATAAATGTTTTAAAAAATAAATTCTACCAAGCCTTGGCTTGTCAGGGGAGGCAACTTAACAAAGTTTGGTATCGATTTGGCTGACAACCTGGATCCTTAAAAAATCATATTGTTAAAAATATGAACAAAACTAAAAAAGGATACGTCTAAAATTTAACTGAACTCTCGCTTATGATCACGGACACTTCATTTCGTATTGAAATGGGAAACTTGGAGTCACTAAGGCTTGTTTAATGTCACTATCAGCCATAAAAGAGTATCATTTTAAACTCGTTGCTGTTCAGGAAATTGGTGAAAAAGTGGAGACAATATCTTCTAAGGCTATTCCTCGCTTAGAGATGCCAATATTCCAAATTAATCATTCTCATGAGATTTATTGCATTAATTTCGAGCTCTTGATATTTGGAGATGATACTTTGTGTTTTTCGGCCCTATTTGATCAGTTTGGTAAATCAAAATAAAGCCTTTTGAATACGTATAGTGGCCGCTTTATTCGGTAATCTTAAGAAAGGAGAACGCTAATAAATTGAAACTATCGCGAAATGGCCTTTTTTCCACGCATACAGCAACTTACTACTTTGCATAATATTAAAGAGAGTCACTCATCTGACGGAGAAAATTGTAGCTAATGACTAAGGAAGGTTTTGCCCGAATAGTTGAGTTATTCATCTATATTTTTTTGTCCTAAGGATTCTTTCTTAGTATATCATGAAATATATCTTGATGTACACTAATCGTCCAAGGATTTCCAGCAACCATACGACCATAAAGTTAGCTTACGATCCGCTTTAATCAGTTTCAAAATAAGTGGAAAATATGTGCGTTAACATAAAATGATAATACATCGCAATCCAAATATTGTGTCAATAACTTGAGACCAACCTATCAGGAGTTTTGAAATAAGGGATGATACAACAAATCGAAGAAATTTTCTTTTGCATGTGGAATCCAACTGCAGGCCAAACTATTTATGGTCGGATTTTGGTTGGTGAAATTGCAAGCATTAAAAAAGCATCTGCAATATGGACCATTTTAGTTATGAACAAAAATGAGGTAAATTATGCCAAACTGCACCAACAAAGCTACTGATAACAAATTCACTGCCAAATTATATTTTTTGAGAATTAGTAGACATGCTAACATTTTATAAGGGCGGGTTAATTCGCTTAAAAGTAATGAGAACGCTAAATTGGAATTTGAATGCTAAATGTTTGGACAAATTTATAAAGCATTCATGGTGAAGTATGAATATCTGGGACAATTGGAAAGGGCAACAGCATAAACAACTCTGGTAAATACTAAATTTCACATCTAACACGGTGTATTGAAGAAAAGGAGTACGACTATGTTCAGAGATGTATCTGATGTGGCCTCCAGTACAACTCAGCTACAAACTCCTTAGGTAGTCATGGGCTTAGATATGCAAATTTTAAACCAACGGCAAAGAACTTTACAATCTTTTATTGGAGGCCAAGAACAACTGGAATATTCGGACATGCCAAAGATGAGCATTTTATTTGTGCTCCAATAAAATGAAGATTACTTTAAATTTACCGAGATAATGCCCGATTGGGTAATACACAACGAAAAACAATATTACCAGATGCAAGTTGCACTTTTGGCTACGGTAATTACTAATCGTTGATACTCATTCGAGTAAAATTATTATTGCAAAGGCTATGTGGAAACAAAATTTTGACTGGGATGGTGATCCCCCTCAAATTATATTAAAATCTTATTTAGAAATTAGAAGTGTTCTTTACAAACGTGGCAACCTGCATATTCCACGATAGATACAAACGCATAGTAAAATGAGTTAAATCGGTTTCAGCGACCACAAGGAGTCTGGCCTACAATCTAATAAAACCTCTGCCTACTCCACAGCTGAATTTTCGAATAACTTTATTAGTATAGATATTACAATTTCACAAAGATTTTAAAGATCCGTTCACTGATCAAACGATTCTTGAGCAACCTCAAAAGATCAAACGATTCCTGAGAAACCTATATAGACACCAAAGGAAGTAAACTACTAGGTAGGAAATACAAGCGGCAGAACTGATCTTCTTACAATATGTTGAAAGCACGCAGTTTCCAGTGAAGTAAATAGAGTAGCTAAACAAGGCATGTTACCGCGATAAATGCAACTTGATCAATTAAAATTAATTTCTCGATTAAAAAGGCATTATCGGTATCAGTGATAATCCTATCCAATAATCCTATAAGCTGCGCACCATTTGGTGAAATGTGTTGTGAAGGATAAAATCTTGAGTTTTGCTTGTTATCAGCCATCTAAACCGGATCACTTTTACTTATTGTATTGGGCTATTTGGGCGCATTTATAACTTAGTGAAGTCAAGCCTTTCTAAATTTTTTCCATATACCATTTTTTTTAACATTTACAGATTTTGTCCTGAGCTAGAGAAATTTGTTTGTTATTTTAAAATTTCCATCACCAGACTTACTTCTATTACAAGTTCTAAAGTGCATTCATAAGTTTATTCATAAACTATAGAAGTATAGTATTTCCGAGTGTCAAAGGGTTTTGGTCTAAACGTACTGATATTTTGTTGGAGAAATTTCGATTAACACAATTTCCAATCGAATCTACATTTACTGTGACATTCAGGCGCATTTAAAATTTTTTATGTATAGTTTTTTCAAAATTTTATGCATAAAATATTTTAAGTGAAATGTACCAATATTTTGGAATAGTAATTTATCCTAAATTTGAGAAAATGATGCTTAAGATTTCAACCATCCCAATTGGATTGCATTTATGTTTTTTATTGGATCATTTAGGCGCTTTCATTAAAACTTTTGAAATAAAGTCTTTTCGAACTGTTGTGCACTAAACATTTTTGACGAAATAGACAAATATTTTTTTCTTACATTTATTAGGACATTTCTGCAGCTTCACATTCATATATTTTCTATATTAAAAGTTTATAATAATAAACGGTTTTTACAGGCCCAGTTTACCCATTGATGTTCCAGATGTCGGGACGATAGAAAATCGTCAAAATTTAGTATAAATATATGACATTTAGGCGATTATACATATAAAAGCAGTTTGATTATTTTAAAACGATAACAGTAGCGAAATCTATCACGTCAATGGGCTAACATAACATGGCAGTACTATGTGTATTTATATTATGCCCGTACAGAGTCAACATTCTAGCTCCATTGGATTCGATCCCGAGATTGCTCTTTTTATTATTATAGAAAACGCATATATTTGTCAAGTATTCCCAAATTTGAAAAAACAAACCATAAGCTATTCCGATGGATTGAATCCTAGGCTAGTTGGAAATTCAGAAACACCTGATGTACGTCACAAGATGTCTCATAAATTTAGAAAAACTAATCCTCAACGAAAAAACTCAGTGACTGAAAAATGTTGGCAAAATCCTCCATGGTAGTCACCTACAATTTCCTCCGCCAGTGAGTGACTCTCTCCAATATTATTTAAGGTGGTAATTTGTATGCTGTGCTTATTTTTATGCCCGATAGCTATCGCATTTTTAGCAAACTCCTATTTTAAGGTTAAAGTACAAAGTGGCCACCATACTAATTGAACAAGTTTCAAAAGATAGTTCCACAGGGGAACGGTTTCGTTTTAGTCTCTGCAAGGCCAGTATATAAACTTATCGTAGGATGGGTCTTCTTTGCACATCGCCACAGTCTGTATTTACTACTTTCAAATATAGCATTGGACACTTGTTGAAATTCAGTAAATCAGAGAAATAATCCTTCCGAGTGCTGAGCGTTGCACCGATGTTAACACGTAAGTTTCCATCCTGGTCTTAAATGGTGATAGATCTTAGTCTGAAGGTGTGGTGCAGTCTGGTGACTTCTTTGAAGAAGTCATGACAACTGTGATCATTGTTGAGTTGTTGTACTCTTAAGAGTTTTCTTAAAACTTTTACCATTCAAACTTTTTCCGTCGACCCATTCACTTGGTGGTTCTCATAGCAAGGACCGTTCTGTTCTTCCGGCGGCTTTTCCTCGATAGCAAAACGTTACATGTCATCAAACCAAACATTGTTTAGGTTATATTGTACCTATACCTAAAGTAACCTTCTTTGAGGTGTTGACATTGTCAGAAAGGTGGTTGCTTTCCATATTGCTACAGCCAACTAGATTCTAATATTGTGCTTTCTTATCTTTGTTTATCAGACCTTCACAGTTGAAACGTAAGCTTCACTTTCCTGTGATCCCTGATTTGTACAAAAACTCCTATAGCCATATGCGAGTAGTCACTAGCGATTCAAACTTTGTTTAGTCACCTCCGACGACAAACCAAGGAGGCTGTGGTGGATTTCTTAGGATAACACTCTCGTTTTGAAGTATTTTACGAGGTATGGGAGTATTCCCAAACCACAGGGGCCTTAAATGTCAATAAAATGAGCAAAATGGTCTAATCGCCATGATTATTACACTAGTATAAAGCTTTTGACAGCTTTTGCTTAAAAAATCAATATATTTTTGACTTCAAAAATTTTTTGTGTGGAAATTCTACAGTCGATCACATAACCTTACAATAATGCTTACAATAAGCTTTAAACACCTAATATTACTTAAATTGTGATAATGGAATATCTTACGATTCATCATATTATAAGTACACATAGTAATACCATGATATGTTAGCCCATTGACGTAGTAGATGTCGCTACTGGTATCGTTTTAAAATAATCAAAATATTTTTATATGTATAATCGCCTAAATGTCATACATTTATACTAAATTTCGACAATATCCTATCGACCCGACATCTGAACATCAATGGATGAACAGTTTTGCTTATGATGGTAGTACTATTCATCAATCTAATCTAAACGACGAAACAATTAATTCTTGAGCAACACAAAGAAAATAAACTTAAGCTACGAAATGTTCTGACGTTCCCTTTTTTTGTCATTTTCGTGCTACTATTTTGTAACGAGTAAACAGATTAAGGACACATTTAAAAGAAAATTCCATTGCACTTATTCCCAAAATTGGGAAAAAAACTTGTGATGCTCCGCTATTTTAGCCACCCTGTAACTGTATTTTTCGTTTATATGCGGACATGGTACGTTCATTTGTCAAGGTACGGGTTATAACTGTACATACATATAGAAAATAAAATTAAAAAGAAAAATCGTTTTTACTATTTTTCATCTGACTAATGTATCCCATAGGAGAGATGAATGCATACAACAATGGAATAAATATAAAGAATAAACTCGAACATGTGAAAATAAAAAAAAATTAAATTGCGGGAAAGGAAGTTAAAATATTTCAATTTATACGGATTTTTTTGCTATCCTTTTTGTGTATCCGCACCGAAACGATTTGGAATCACATTTAATTTTGGAAAACTATTTATGAAATCTTTACAGTGGATTACCCATTTCAACAACTTGAAATACGGGCGATTCAAAATCGACGTTAAATTATTATGATCGTACAATCAATGTCTTAAATAAACTGGATCCAATTCGACTATAAGATATTTAAGATACTGTTTGCAGAAGATAATGAAAAAAAATAAATCAAAGCTTTGAATTATAACGAAAAAAATGAAAATGTCTTTCCCATTAAGTTTCTTTTGTATAGATATGTGGATACAGGAAGAATAACGATTTTTCTTTTCTCATCAAACTTAACATAAAATTTATGTATACTGTGTTCGTTCTAATGAAAATTCCTGTAAAAAGTTTTTCATTTTTTTTTTGTTCCTTTTATTGTTATAATTTTTTCCGGTAATTTATATGACCTCCTGCATGTTATTCATTCGCTGTGTTGTATCTCGATATTGTTTGGCTTGTAGCAAAATGGGTTAATTCTTCGATATATTTTTCAAATTATGTAGACGGAGCTTAGCACTTTAAAGTTTTATGTTTAAAACGTTATAATCGACTTAAGGATTTGCAAATATGCTAGAAAAATTTATAAACTGGACCACTTTCACTACATTCGCAAATGAAGCTTAAAAACCTTAGCTGTCAAATAGGTCAACAAAAGAAAAAATGAATACCGCCAAAATGTAACACGACCCCCAACGTGCAGTCACTAAGAAAAGTAGTGTGCATTTGATGGCACCATATCAGCCATGAGAGAGTATCGCTTGGAACTCTTTGTATGCAAAAAAAACTCGTTGGCCAAAAAGTGGAGGCCATGTATCACAAGGCTTTGATCACAAGGTGGAAATGATCTGGGCAATTTTGGTGTTGATTTTGTTCTTGGGCTCTAAGATAAAATTGCTGTTTGGAATTTCAAAGCAAGTCTCCTTTAGATGAAATACCTGACGAACTATCACTATAGCCCATCCGTGATGGAGGTAAGATATCATCTTGTAAAATAACGACATCATCTACCTTCAGGTCTAGTTTACTAATCTGCCATTTGTTTCGTTTTTTAAGTGATACAAGATAATCCTAAACGTGATGTAAACCGTGTTAGAGCCGCGGTAAATGCATCTGTTATCTAATCGCCTACAAGCTCAATATGTACAGCTTATGTGCACATGCATACAAACAATACACTGTATGCTTTAGTTGTCCGATGACCTCTTCTGTTATGTTCCCTCACTAATATGGATCCAGCAAAATCGACTCCAACTCTAGCAAATGAAAATGCCGCAGTTACTCGTGGTTTTGGTAGTGACCCAATTAATTCATTCGATATGACTTGCTTGTGTCGATAACATATTAGACAGTCGTTGATCACGCGTTTTATCAATTTTTCGATTAAGAACCGTTCTTGAAATGGATTAGCCAGAAGTGTCTTTCCAGCATGTAGTAATTTCAGATGTGTTTCTTCAGTAATTCTCTTATCACATTTTTGCTTAAAAGCACAACATGATGTTTGATGTTGTATGGTAAGGTTGACTTTTCAAGACGACCAATTACTTGTAGTAATCCATGTTTATCACTGAATGGATTTAGCTGCTTAATTACGTTTCTTTTATTCTATCTAATATCTCAGACACCCTGTTTGCAACGTTAGTATTTCATCTTTGTGAATGAGATGACAGCCAAGCAAGTACAATGGTCGAATCTGACCGTGCCGTAACTTGTACTGTGAAGTTCTTTAATGATTCTCCAACCAGTAGGAACAGTTTGGTTAAGAGTTAAGGTGCACACAATTCTAATCGCGGTGCACAAACTTATTTGATTGGTGACACCTTTGTTTTAGCCGCAACAATATTGCTTGAAGCTTTGAACTTCATTTTTACTCTACAGTACACAACTGCTCCATAAGCCACCTCAGACGCATCAGCAAAGCCATGCAAATCCATTTCTAATGAGGCCAATGCATTAAGCCTTCTAAAAATTTGAATTTTTCCTACAAGTGGCAAATTTTTCTTAATCTCGATCAATTTGGAAATTTTATCTAATGGTTATCGGTCATCCCAGTTAAGTTCTAAGAACACAGTCGAATGTGGAAGAAAATTTTGATCGACACGATTACTGGGGCAATCCAACCAATTGGATCAAAAAGCCGCAATGCTTCTGCCCTGATCCTTCTTTTAGTGTGCTTTTAGTTTCATGTGGTCCCTTAAAGAAAAACACGTCCTTGAGTGAATGTCAGTGTAAACCTAGTGCCTTAACATGGAACTCGGGATCTAAAACTAGCGTTTGTAATTCTCGATCTTCCGAGTTCGAGTATCATTTTCGTAATTTGACGAAGTCGTTGTCTTGAACTGCTTTTGCCCGATTTCCTTTAGCACATGCGTTGCAAGAAATGGTGCACCAGCTGTACCATACGTATCTGTATGTAGCTGATAATCTCGTATATCCTGTTCAGGCGATTTTCTCCATACAATTTGAGAATAGTTCGTGTCTCTTTCAAACCATTACTTGCCGGTACATTTTTTCCACATCTGCGGTAAATACTATTCGGTAGAGACGAAATCTTTGCAAAATTAAAATAATACTGTCTTGAATAATTGGACCTACCATATTAAACAGTCATTTAGACTATTCTCGGAACTTGACTTAGTTGAAACATCAAACACAACTCTTAACTTAGTGATGATATTATTACTCCTTAAAACTCCATGGTGTGGCAGATAGCATTGGTGGTGGTGATTTCTATCAACCTCAGGTATTAATACATGAACTTTAGTTGCTCATCCCTTTGAAACCGGCGTTAAAATGTCAACAGCCGCTGAACTGCTAAATGTCTAGTGGTATCAAGTACAACATCTTTAGATTTAGATGGTAATTAGACATTAGCATTAAAATGTTTCTCGCATGCTATCTCTTCATCTGTATACCTCGATTTAACTGGAACTTATTTAAATTCCCAAAACCTTCGTAACAACACATCCACATCAGCATTTATCTAAAGACTTGTGCCTGGCTCATTAAAATGCAATCCAGTGCTTGTCACTCGGTTGAACTGTCCGGCTATGACCCAACCAAAAAATGTGGGCCAATTGGGTTGGGCCTATACAACAACTCCCTCGTGGTTTAGTATTCTACTTGGTTTCAGGATATTGCAGAAGTGTTCTGCGACAGTTAATATGTTGATCTTTCCCAGAATATGAAAATGTGGATCGGCCAATTCTAGCTTATCCTAGTTCATTTATATTGACTTCAACCATTTGAAGGTATGATGTCATCTTCTAAAGAACTACGGCTAACACCCTTAGGCTGACATTGGAATCATTGACAGCACTGATTCCCAAACCTGTTGGTAGTAAAGCATTTTGAATCGTTTCCGACAATTTCCGATAATTTCACTCATGAAATAGGTTGGTTACATGTCCGCTGCACTATTGACATTTTTCGAAGTAACACAAATAAGAAATTTTCATCGGAATTAGCTCGGAAAACAATTGAAGCAAAAATTATAAAACTAATAGGCAAAGTAGCCTATGAATTTAAAAAAGATGGAGCGATGATACCATTTTTGGGGTACGGCAGGCGACCGTGAATCATATCATATTATCAGGCAGTTCCGAAGTGAATACTAAACAGCCAGTTATTGTGTTTCACAGAATTGTTGGGCACAAAACGTTTCATGTTTAATATGGGTAACTATCAAGTATTTCACTTCAGTTGGACTTCCCCTTGCTAAGCTTAGTTGCGCTAAGCTCAAATCCCTATAATTGATACACGATCTCCTCTTGTAACTGCAGTAATTGATTTTTTGTGTCAGTTTGAGTTATGAGATCATCCACGAACAAATTATATACCGTGATGATGGATTTACAAAATCCAGTGTTATACACAGCATACTGAAGAACTTCTGTTCTAGAAGAAGAACAGTTTTGTATATTTTGAGTCTCAGTTTAGGCGGAGTTTTTTTCCTTCAAACTTTGAATTGCAAAAGGAAGAAAGGATTTGAATAGCAATGTTACAATAAATCATCTTTTGGAATTCCTTTGTAGGTTGCTTTTAAAGTAATCGTCACGAAATGCTTCCTCAAAAGACAGAATTATCTGCTCATTTATCGAACGCACTACCCAGAATCGCCTTAAACTTGTATCAATGTCGACAATTTCATCTTTTAGTAGAGTAAGTGTTGGCGTTGAAGTTTGGTGGCCTATAATGGAGGTTGTTTGCCCTGAAACAATCCAACCAAAAATGGGGTTTTGCAATATGGATGCATTTGGAGTAGATTTAATTAGTCCATCTCTGTGATTATTTATTAGTTGTAAATGTCCGGATCTTCCAATGTAATCTTAGTCACTAACTCTCTAGAAAATAAAGTACTAGCTTATCCTAAACCACGCACAAAGACTCGAGCATTACATTTCTTTCTACACAGATGTTTCACACAAGAGGGAATCTTGAAATGGAAGTCAAATAAAACTAATTCCACTAAAGTGGTAGGGAAAATTGACATCTTTGACGCTTTTTTCGAGTAAAGAGTAGTTTCGTGGTGGTTAAACATTGATTTTTGTGGTTGTGTGTGGTTTTCGACTTGTGGATAATGATGTAGTAAGGAATGATGCAATAAATGATGCATTAATTAGTATTACCCATTATATATTTTCTGAATTTTTTTAGTTTCGGGTTTTGCCTTAAAATGGACTGCTTTATTGGGCAAATTATCATGTTTTTCTAAATTTTTAAAGTGCTTAATTTGTTGCTTAAATTTGACAATCTGTACTGGTGTCCATATACGTTTTGAAGCCCTTGGGTACTCCCTACCGGTAAAGGCTTCACGTACTCTGTGACAATTTGTTTTTAGACATGTTTTTTACCAATTATTTCATTCTTTGAGTTTTTCAATGTCTGAAAGGTCTTGTAAAAGATCTCAGTAAAAGGTCAACTTTGACCTATAATGCTGTTTCTCTTTTTTACCAAATACGTCTTAATAGCGTTGTGTTGGGATCGATGACTTAACTTCTTGTATTTATTAAATTTAGACAAGTTTAATCGGTTTTCTCATATAGTGTTTGATTAATTTTTCTGGCTAGTTTCGAATTACTCTCGGATATGTCCGAACGTGTATTAACAGCGAAGTCATAATTAATAAACTGTCAGTCAGTTTTTGATATTGAACTATTTTACAATAATAATAGGTTACCATCGCTTCAGTCTAAAATGTATTCGGAATTTCTGTTTTTTATAGCATACGCCTCGCCTCGCACGCTCGTATGTCAAAGATCTAATTACCAGAGCATATAATCTATATGAAACCGAATAAATAAAATCCCAGATCCAATACGTTCTGCTTTAGTCCAAGTTTTACTTCCGAAAACGGTTAGCTAACAAAGCAACATTCAGCGATAGCATCGAAACAGTTGAGAGTCCAGAAGTCAAAGATTCCACGACCAATTACACCAAGGTATTAAGACTTCTAGTGGGCTGCTGTCACTGATTGTTTTCCATTCAAAGTTCGTTTGAACAAGAAACCAAGGACGTAAATCTATGCTGGAATGACTAACTACCTATATATTTGCTATAAACGACTGGATACGATTGAGAAGCAATCTTATTCATGCCGAAAATATCCGATTATATCAAGATATTTAAATACCACATCTGGAAAACAAAATCGTACTTTAACGGATTTTCCGAAGCCTTTAAAGAAGCCTATTCTCTGAAGTTCGAACTCAAGTAAGTGGCAAACTTTTTTTGGCAATAGAACTGGCGAGATTTTTACTCATGTAGAATCCTGAGACAATCCAGCATATTGTCATATTTGTGTCGTAATTGTATGATCTATTGGATGACTCTCATCATCAATTTTTCCTGGTACAATTAGAATGGGATGAACCTTCTGTAAATTTCAGGAGACCTGACTGCAGAGTTTGCAGCGGTGAATAAAATGTGTAGATACCGTTAAAGTATCGTAGTATCACATGGTCCAGAATAGAAATGCATGTTTCTGTGACAACTGAAACCCGTAGAGTAAGCCCAATAAAATTACATGCAGTCAAATTATAGGATGAACCGCTGTGTCCATCAAGAGAATTGTCAGAATGGTCTATTATTTCAAATACTTCGACGCAACTCCATTCATCACAACTAAAAGAAAATAAACTTGCAATCCATTATAAACCCAGATACAAATGTTTTGTCGGAACTATTGCGAGTGGATCATATTCTGCTGCTTGGTAAAAGTTCAACAAACCATCAGTAAGTAAGGAAAGTGTCAATCGAAGAGACATTCAAAGTCTATCAATTAGCGAGGAATGAAAGTGTTTACAGCAAAAACTACCAAGCAAATCAAAATAATTAGGTTTTTAATCCTTTAATGGACTTTCAAGGAGGAAAACTACAGAATTTTCATTACAAATTATTGAATTTCTCGAAAGAAAATTTTCATAATCTCCCATTTAGCGGATTTATTTGCAGTTGTCCAGTTGTCGTATTAGATTTACTGGTGATGTTATATGTAAATTGGGTAACTCGACTACTTTAGAGTTTTTTTACTGAATTTTCTTCACCGTTGGTTCAAAAACTATTTTGGTGGGTTTTTATTCAATTCATCAACATGATTCGGAATTATTTAAACTTATAATTTAAAATAAAGAGTTTACCTTATTTGAGGACACTGCGGTTATAGGAACTAAAATTCTTTATTAAAATCTTAACATCTTTTATAATAATTTCATTAATTGGAAGTAAGAACCAAGTGGTATGAGTTTCCTTATATAACGCTCACGGCACCTAAACAAGAATAGAACTCGCAGTTCTATGATTAAAGGAAATTAATTTTCATAAAATTATTTTATTATTATACATTATCCAACAGATGTACACAAACCCACCACATACACATACGCTATGTCATATCGTACAACAAACCAAAATTAAAAAGAAAAATTCTAATATTTCGGCGCCTTAAGTAATTTAAATTCCATTGTACGTGACTCCAAATGTCTTTTTATTGTCTTCGTTTCGACGACAAAAAATGTGTACTGTATATAATAATATCTTACATATTCAGTACAAAACAAAATATATACGTGTATCTATAAGAAAATTATATTCATCTTCGTAACGTCTCTAATATACACCGAAAGCTTAAATTCTCACATAAACAAATTTTCCTTTTCTTATTTAAAACATTAACATAGTACAATAACAAAATTATTATTTATTAAATTAACTTAAACGTTTCGTATATTATTAAATTAAACAATAATAAAATAAAATAAAAATTAAAGAAAATTGAAGAAAACTAATTAGCATTGTGTCTCTTCTATGAATGTGTCGTAACAAGTAGCAATAGCAGCAAGTAGTAACAACATACAAATTTCTGTATTGTGCTATTCAAATGTCAACATTTAGGCGATTTATTAAATTTTTTTTTCTACTCAAATTTTGTTGTGCTCTATGAAACATGCCGATTGCCAAACGTTTGTTGTTGTTGTTGGTGGAAAATTATAATTAAACAATAAATATAAAATGTGCGTGTCTATAATACATTTTCTTCTGGGCTGCCTGTCTGACAAAATCGTTGAAAATATTACAGTAACTAATTTCTATTGTTGTTGTTGTTGTTGTTTGAAAATTAAGGAAAATAATTAAATTTAACGGATTTTTTCATTTCTTTTGTTATTAAATTTGTTGTTGTTTAAATGTTCAACTTAGTCGAAACAATTAGAGCTTTTATGAAAAGTATGAATTTATAGCTTTTATATTATTGGTCAGTGGTGCGTCATGTGTGCGTTGTTACACATAAGTGATTGCCACCTCGTTAACCAGGCCACATAGATTTTTACCAATTTCGATATAAATATAACCTTTGTTCCCGAAATTTTTACCCCACGAATTTTTTATGATATAGAACGGAATCGATGATGTTATATCGTAGCCAACGATTTGTACGGCATGATTTAGAGTAGACGAGTTAGTTGTTGTACAATGCGTTTGTACTATACCACCGTCGTACTTTGTCCATAGTTCAGCATTTACAGCGGCGGCCACGGGACCGTGATATGCAAGGATTTTTAATAGATCGTATTCATTGCCAACAAAACTAAAATAAAAAAAAAATTGATTAGAAAAACGTAGTAGAGGAATAAATTATAGGCGAATACTTTTTACACTGAAATCCTTTTAGACGGGTTCCAACATTTGTATCCGTTTTATTCACTTTACATTCGCCAAACCATCCCTTTGGATCGTCCGGATACTCTTTTCGCGTCATAATACCAACATCATTTTCGAGCAGCCACTCGGACAGCATACAAATATCACCACCCTTACAACCATGATTATTTAGTTCGGCACAATCGATCACTTGTTGTACACTTAAATCGGTCAGTACACTTAAATTTTTTTGTATTGCGACCATCGATTCGACCGTTTCGATAACACTATAGGCCCAACATCCACCACATTTTCCTTGCATTCGCACTTTTGAAATTACACCATTTTCGCGCCAATCCATTTTCGTGGGCAACTCGAGTTTTGACAATTTTAATATTTTATTCACATCGTAGCCGGCATACTTTAAATTTTGCGATGGAATCGGTTTGGGTATTGCCGGTGATAATTCAATATCCGTATCACCATTAAATATGAGTAACCACAGCGAGATGATTGTAAGAAACATAATTTTAAATCGATTTTAAATTTACGACTACATTTATGCGGATGGTTTGTATTCCATGTACCCTTCCCTTCTGACTCAAATGTATTTATGTATATACAATGAAAAATTGTTTGGCAAGCAAATAGCAAAAAAAAAATAAAAATATAAGATTGTAAATAAGAATTATATATTTTCTTATCATTTCGGATGCAGAAAGGTTAAAAGTTCAATTTACAGTAAAATTTATACAATATTTATGTAGATTATGTTATTGATTTTGTAAATTATAATACATATACTTGTATGTGTCATGATGTTATGATTATGCGGTCGAACGAGATGGTAGATAATTATATTTACTGTTTATATTTTAAATTATTATTTATGTTATTGTTTACCAGTAAACTAATTAGTCGATGTAATTAGATTACATAATTTTGAACCAACATGATAATATAGTTTTGTTATCTAACGGTCATGCGGAAACAAAGTGCAAATCTTATTTGCTTTAAGTCGCAGTATCCGTATCAGCCTATATGGTTGCATAAAAGCATACGAAACTTTAGGTTAAACGAGCAACTAGCAAAACAGTGACCGGAATGTACAAACGGTTGCTGATTTTTGTTACCCGAATTTGACCATCAGTACCGGGGTGTGTCCTTTTTATTTTATGTTTTAAACCATGCCATCTGTTCTAGGGCTAAAGGTTTACGCCGTTGCCAGCTGTTGCTATCCATCTGTTATGTAACTCCTTTATTAAATAATGAAATGTAACGTAAGATTTTCTTCATTCAAAATCAATGTAAAATTGATATGGAAAATCTTACGTTAGAGATACTGTTAAATTCTTCAATCATCCTACTTAACTTCGACTAAATTGTTTATTCCTCCAAGAAGTGAAAAAATTGCCTCTATCACGTGCAACAATATCGAAAATAATGCGGAATACCTGTGCCTATCTAAAGAAATAGTTCCAGGCGTACTCGTTGAAAATGCAATTGTTGAACCACGTAATAGTTCAATTTCAATTAATTTGATAAATACAAAAGAAGAATCAGTTGTAATATCATGTAAAGACTTGCTTTTCAAAAAATTATCCAATATGATATATTTTCTTCAAAGTGTTCAAATACGTTGGAAGATCGATTAAAATTACTAGAGTCATCAGTTACTTTAACGCATCTAAATTCGAAAGAACGTGAATAAATTAGGCAAATCATCCACGGCTCATGGTACAAAACATTGCATCCCTACAACTTCCGATTGTGTACCTATCTACCAAAAATCTTATCGTATGCCTAAGCAATTAAAACTGAAATAAATCAAGTAGTAAATGAAATGCTAAAACAAGGAATAATTGAACCAAGTGATAGTCCTTGGAATTTTCCACTTCTAGCTGTACCCAAGAAGTCTACACACGGTTCAAGAAAATGGGTGTGGTAGTCGATTTTTGACGTTTGAATAATAACTTTAGATCGCGTGTTCCCTTTGCCCAAAATCGTGGAAATCTGGGATCAGTTAGGAAATGCATCTTACTTTAGTAGTTTGGATATGACGAACGGATATCATCAAGTGCTACTTGATGATAAAGCAAAACCAAAAACGGGCTTCAATACAAATGCTGGGTTGCTAAATTTGAATCCTGAAAAATGTCAATTTCTCCGTCAGTGATTAACATACTTGGGACATAAAGTTAGATCCGATGGGGTTAAACCGGATCAAAGTTTGATAAACACTATTGTGAATTATCCCGAAACTAAAAGCCAGCGTGATGGTAGAGCCTTTCTTGGATTTGTTGGTTTCTACAGACGCTTTGTAAGAAATTTTCTAAAATCGCATTACCCTTAACGACTCTTTTGAAAAAGGATGCAGTTTTTAAATGGTCGGCCTTTTGTGATGAAGCATTTCAAAATCTTAAATCAATAATTACTAAGTCATCAATCCTACAGTTTCCAAATTTTGACGAAACTTTTACAATTACGACTGACGCAAGCGATATAGCTATCGGATCAGTACTTTCACAGATATTTGAAGCCGGTGAATTACCAGTTGCCTTTGCTAGTCGTACTTTGACAAAAGCTGAGAAAATTACTTTGTAATTGAGAAAGAGTTCTTAGCTGTGATTTGGTCTATAAAACATTTACGGGCTTATGTATACGGAAGGAAATTCAAACATATTAGTGATCATAAGCCATTGGTATGGTTATTTGGTATGTCAAATCCTTCTTCCCGTTTGATGCGTGGGCGTTTAGAACTCGAAGAGTGATTTTGAAATTGGAAAGAATGCGGACGCCCTTAGCCAAATTTCAATAAATAATTCAAAATTTTTAACAAATTTTTCTCTAAATAACCCTGATTCTTCCGATAATAAATCTTTAGTTTCCAACTCTTTATTTAATCAAGAATCAAGTAATTCACTTTCATCAATTCATATTAACGCAGTAACACGCTCAAAAAGTAATCAGAAAACTTCACTTCCTCCAGATATACAAATTAAAAATTCCAAAAAAAATTCCAAGGTGGGAAACCCAAATCAGGTTAAAATTATAGATACTCAGGAACAATTGAAACTTATTAAGGAATTTCATGACACACCTCTAGGTGGTCATCAAGGAATCCAAAGAACTTATAATCGAATGCAAAAATATTACTATTTCCCAAAAATGTTAGGAATGATCGAAAAATTCATTAAGTCGTGCGATTCTTGCCAGAAAAACAAAGTAAGTCATCCAACGAAAAAGCCTATGACAATCACCTCGTCTTCCACCAAGTCTTTCGAAAAGGTATTTTTTGTTTCTAACTATCATAGACGATCTCACTAAATTTGCTGTAGCTATACCGATACCAAATCAAAAAACCGAAACTATCGTTGATGCATTCCTTAAAAATTTCATATGCATTTATGGCGGTCCACAGTCAATCAACTGATCAGGGTGCTAACTTTATGGGATTAGTTTTCCAAAATTTATGTAAGCTCTTAAAAATGAAAAAAATCAATACATCTACCTTGCATCCTGAAAGTAATGGAGCGTTGGAACGTTCACATCGTACGCTCATCGAATATTTGCGGCACGCTACCTAATCTTCCTCTTTCATTTCATAACGAACCGAATGTTTTGTACAATTATGATGACTACCTTGTAGATTTAAAACACAAAATGCAAACGACCTATACAATAGCTCGACATCATGCCCTACAATCTAAAATGAATTCAAAAACATATTATGATCGTGATTCAACAAATTTTACTTTCCAAGTGGGTAAATTAGTTTGGTTGAGAAATCAAAAAAAAGAAAACCAAATTATCACAAAATTGGATAGGACCGTTTAAGATAATAGAAATTGTAGGTCCGGTAAACTACAAGCTTGAAATGGGAAGAAAATCGAAGATCGTACATAATAATCGGCTTAAATTGAATTAATGAAAGTCATTTCAACTAAATACTACCAGTAGTAAAAATAAAAGTAAAACAACTTAGCTCGGTACCCCTTGACTTGATACCTCTTGACCAAAACAACGCAGTGTTAACCACTGCAGCAATTACTCGGTTGGGTGTGTCTTTATTATTCGACAAAATACCCAACTTGTTTTTAAGTATTCAACCCTGAGGTTGGTTTACAGTATAGCTCCTTTTTTTCCACAGCTCCCGGTCTTGTGTCATTTTCTCTAGTTCTCTATCCCGAAACTTCTACGTCCAACTATAGTTGGCTCATGTATGACATCCTAGGTCCTTCTGCATCTATTTTTCCTTCAATCATGTTTTTGAAGATTACGGTGTGTAGCTCCTCCCCGTGTCTCAGAGCACAACCCACCATCCCCCATCTTCTTTTCTTAATAGTTCTAAGGATAGACCGACCTTCTTCCACAAGCCTTAGTACATACTCATTTGTCTTTCTCTCGAAATAGCTGGTTCTTTCCATTTTCCTCCAACATCACATCTCAAAGGCCTCCAGACGTCTTCTTCAGAAATTTATTATCCATGCCTCGGAAACAAACTTTAATGCCAACGAATTGGGTACATTTGTTAAAATGAATCTTTTGAAATTGGTTAATAAAACGCATAGAACTATAAATGCTATTACAAGCAAATCCGGAGGATTTTTTTTCGTTGATTTTTCCGTATCTGGATTTCGAGTTACTGGCCGTTCCCCACAGCTGTAAACCATACGTCCAGATAGGTTTTATTATCATTTTATAAAGAAGCAGTTTATTTTTAATCGTTAAACTTGATTTTCTGCATATGAGCCAATACATTTTTGACAGTTTTTTTCCCAACTGCTTTCTTTTTGTCCATATATGTTTACGCCATGCTAGACGTTTGTCGAGGTGAATACCTAAATATTTTACTTTATCAGTTTGAGGTATATTCTGGTTATTCATTTGTTTTGGTGGACATGTTCCTCCTTGCATTGTAAAGGTAACATGTTTAGACTTAGCTTCATTAACTTTTATTTGCCATTTTTTCATCCATACTTGAATACTGTTAATAATCTCTGTCTTAAATTCAAATTACTGGTCTGGAATCACCTTTTTTTTCCAGCAATATAGGCTTTAGGCGCTTAAGTAGTAGTTTTTCAAATAGTTTAGACATTATTGGTAGCAAGCTTATAGGTCTATAGGACGGTACTTCTTCTGGGGGCTTGCCTGGTTTTGGTAATAGTATTATTTGTGAAACCTTTCATTGTATTGGGAAGTATCTAGTTCTAAGTACTGCTTTGAAAATAAGTACGTAAGAAATCAAATACCCTTATCTGATACCTCTTGCAAAACCTTTCCTGTGATAAGATCATATCCTGGCGCCTTCTTAGAATTTAACTCTCTCTGTATTACAGTTTTTACTTCAAAAATAGAAAACTTCGTGATTCATTTTTTCTTTTTTTTTTTTGTTTCTGAACTCTGCAATCTGTTCTGGGGCCGAAGCTCTCCCAACTCTTTCGCAGTTAACTTTTAACGTCCTACCTTACGCCGTCACCAGCCAAATTGAGGACGCACGAATACAGGTTCGATTTTAAATCCATCTGCACATTGCATTGCTCCAGCCAGCCTGCACTGACATGGACGATGGTTCGGCCCATGGATTCTGCACTCCAACAGGGGGTCATAGTTGTGTTCATCGTCATCACCAATCGAAATCAGGTGATGAAAAATCCCTTTTGCAACCGTCCCGGAGGGATTCGAACCCGGTACCTCCAGCCCAAACGCCGCAGCTTTAACCACTGCGCCAATTGCTCGGTATGATTGATTTGCAACGGCAATTCTAAATGCATTTGAATGTTGTTGTTTTCTTCGTCCCTAGTTTCTGATGGTTATGGTTGCAATACTCTTTCGAAATGGTCTGCAAATACATAAGCCTGCTCTTCATTCTTTCTCGCCCACTAACCGATACTTTTACATATTGGCGGAATATAATGTTGTGGTTGTTTCAGCTTCTTAGTCGCTTTCTACAGTGAATAATCCGTGTTGGTGAGAGTCGCGACAAATATTCTTGAATTGACTGATTTTTTTCATTGAGCAGCAGTTTCTTTAACTGTTTGACCGCCTTGTTTAACAAACGGATACCATTTGGTCTCAGCAGCTACGAAATAATTGAGCGATTTAAATGAACTTTGGTACAGTTTATGAGCATACACCAATATCAAAATTTTTTTAACTTCTTGCCTATGTTGTCACAAGCCATTGGCATTCCTGATTGCTAATTTAGGGTTCTGGACATTGAATGGTTTGGTGACAACGGTCGTTAGAAAATTAAGGTTGGTATCAATTTTGACTATTAATTTTTCCATCATATTTTCCAACCGTTGTGTGGAAGACTGACCAGGCTGTTGGTTATGAGTTTTTGTATTTTCCGTTGGCTGAATTTTCTTGGTATGATTTCCATCCGAAGTTTGATTTTCCATCCGAAGTTTGAGTTCCTGCGCATATCTTGTTCCACTAAAAATCTGATAAGATGGATTTGGATTTACATAAGATGGATTCGGATTGGATGGCTATCTCTTTATATCTCTTGGTAAACGCTCATTTGTGAGATGTTCCCCTATGATTGCAGTACGTTTTAGTATACCCGTACTTTGACAAATAGTACATTTCACCACTTCCCGCTTCAAGACATTTGGAATACTAGAATCGTTTGATGGTTCCGATTCTGACATAAGTTGCGATGTTAGAGGAATTCATTTTTTAGGCGACGACGGAGAATTATTGTTTGACTGAGACGAGATTTCTATTGATTTTAAGTCAAAATCAAATTATTTTATATGAAACGAACTACCTGGCGGAGTTCGTTTTTAAATTTTTAGCAAACTCAGACATTTTAATGTGCAATTCCCTTAAAACTAAGTCATTAGTATTTTAGAAGTAATTTTCGAGAATTTCCAATTACCAGGAAAGACGCCGGTTGCAATAAACTAGTCGGTGAGGATTCTCAAAGGACATACTAAAATATTAGCATTTCTCTTCAAAATGGAAGATGGTATGTCATCCGGCCCACACCTGTCACCTAAATTGCCCAGGGCAGATAAGATATTGTCATTAGTTATAATAGGAGGATTAATTGAGATATTGGTGTTGTTTAGTTGTGGTGTTGGAACGTCAGTGTCGTGTGTCCTATAAACGGATTGAACAAAAACCGGCAAACATGTCCGCTATTTCTTTAGAATCAGTGCTCTTGGTGCTATTGTAAGACATATTAGTCGGATATCTTTCAACTACTCGTTAAGACCTAAAATATTTCCAAAATGTTTTTTTTTAATTTTTCCCTGGACTCCAGCTAGGTATGATGTGAGCTTTAATTTAAAGTAGGTGTCAAAAACACCACTGTGTTGCATTGCTCATGGACAATGGTGTTCACCACTATGTGGTAGTTCTATGTATAGTTTCCGTGGTAACTATACTTAATATTTTGATGTTAAGAATTTTACGGAAAGTATTTTAATAGGTCACAGGTTTTATGAGGGTAAAAGAATTTTTTGAATTGCAGTGGGTATGTGTTCGAGAGAGTGGTAAATATATCGGTCAATGCTTATTGCAGATTAGTTGAATATAAAGTCAAAAAGAATTTCCAAAACCATAATAGAGTATTTTCGACCAACAAAATTTGCAAAGCGAAAGTTATTGATATCCCCAAATATTTTGACAAATGCAATGTCATGAAATTAATGCTAATTACTATAAGATCAAAAGCACCAAGATCAAATCTATTCTTCCGCATGAGTATTTACAATAAATCAATCACGGGTGTCATTGGAATTTTGCCTCAATCAGTTTTTCAATAATGCATCACTGATAACTTATCTAAATAAAATTAACAATCGGCTTATTGACAACTCAATTATGAGCCGTTTGTGAAAAAAAAATTTTGGACTCTAAATAGTTACGTAAATTCTATCGACCTGTCTAACGTAATTACAATCTAATATTGGATCAAATGACCTTGGGGAATAAATCAAAACTTCGCAAAATCCTAAAATCGGTAAGGTAAATTAAATTAGCAATGTTTGTTAGATAAAAGTATAGGTCGACCATTTTTTTGGTGTATAAGTGTTAAAAAAATTATTTCGACCGATGCTTAGTGAAATCTAAGTGATACGTTCAGTCATTAGATGAATTTTATAACGTTCAGTGCGACAAATAT
Source organism: Tipula confusa (assembly GCA_963556175.1). Lineage (NCBI taxonomy): Eukaryota > Metazoa > Arthropoda > Insecta > Diptera > Tipulidae > Tipula > Tipula confusa. The sequence continues at coordinate 34,343,443 of OY744476.1, forward strand.
GAATAAAATACTTTCGGTGATAACCGTTTTTGTAACGTGCTTAATATTGTCATGTTCGAGTGAAGTGAAAATTCAACCTAATATCATTGTGCTAATGGCCGACGATATGGGATGGAACGATGTTAGTTTTCATGGCAGTGATATTATACCAACTCCGAATATTGATGCCCTAGCCTATTATGGCATTGCGTTGAATCGATATTATACACCACCGTTGTGTACACCGTCTCGAGGTTCATTCTTAACCGGAAAATATTCTATCCATTTAGGATTACAAAAATATGTGATTTCAAACGATGAACCATGGGGTCTGGATCCAAAACAAAAATTATTACCACAATATTTAAAAGAAGTTGGTTACAGTACGTACTTGGTCGGGAAATGGCATCTCGGATTTCATCGAACTAAGTACACACCACCAAAACGAGGATTTGACTCGTTTTACGGCTACTATGGTGGATACATCGACTATTATAGTCATACAGCGGGTCAACATTATAAACCATCGTGGCCACCTGGTTATGATTTTCGACGCAACTCTACAATTGATTTAGAGTCGAAAGGGGAATATGTTACATCGCTCCTTACAAAAGGTGCCGTCGACATGATACGAACGCACGATACAAATAAACCAATGTTTTTGATGGTAAATCACCTTGCACCGCATGCCGGAAATGAAAAAGTACCGATACGAGCTCCAACCGAAGTGATCGAAAAGTTTAGTTACATAAAAAATCCAATTCGACGCACCCTTGCGGCTGCAATATCTGTCATGGATACGGGAATCGGTAAAGTGATAAAAACGTTACGTGAACGAGATATGCTTGACAATTCGGTGATTTTGTTTTATTCGGATAATGGAGCGGCTACAATAGGACCGTTATATACATTCGGGTCGAACTATCCATTTAAAGGGGTAAATTATAATTCATATACCGCATATATTACCATCCTCTAATAATACTTATTGTGATTTATAGCAAAAAGATGGTCCGTGGGAGGGTGCATTACGAGTCCCAGCCGCAATTTGGAGTCCATTTTTAGCTAAACGCGAACGTGAATCAAATCAATTATTTCACGTAACCGATTGGTTTCCTACATTGCTAAAACTTGCTGGAATCTCAAATATTACCGGTTCCATAGATGGACATGATATTTGGCCATCACTTTCCGGAAACAAAAAATCGCCAAGAACTTCGATTGTACACAATATTGATGAGTACACGTCGTATATGAAAGGTGAATACAAATATGTGGCAGGAACTCGGTATTTTGGTCTGTTCGACTGGTGGATTGGAAATAAAGTTCTAGACATTGTATTTTACAATCCAAATACCTCTTCATATTACGACATGGTACGTAAATCGACTGTTGGTAAAATATTGGCTAAATATTCATTGACTGGTCGACCAATTTCGAACGAATTTATGAAACAACTAAGACGCGGTTCAACGGTTCGTTGTAGAAATGTAAAAAGTTTTTGTATACCATCATTATTTCCGTGTCTGTTCAACATTGAGAAGGATCCATGTGAACGGTTTAATATCTACTACAGTAATCGGAATAAGGTAGTCGAAATGGAAAAAGATCTAGAATTCTATCGGAAAACAATTGTTCCACCGCGAAATGAACCAAGCGATTACAGGGCAAATCCTGAATTACATTCAAATATGTGGGTGTCGTGGCGAGATGATTTCAGCTAATATATCGAAATAAAATATATTTTAAATTTTTCATTTATCACAACGAGGGTTGATACAATTTACCTTGCACTTGCATCCATAAATTGTGCGATTTACAATAATTGAACATCGCCGTACACCATAGGACGAATATAATTTTTTTAAAAGCTTTCTCCAAAGCTTATTTTTCTTATTTTCACACATAGCATGAAATTGTTTAGAAGTCGGAAAATTTATTGAACTTTATTAATATTTTTGATGCTGTATACTGTTGTTTCTGGCAATATATGTATATACCAGCACCACAATTTTATAATTGGAAAGTTCTTCTACTATACACAGTCTTGCTCGATTTAATCATTTATCATATAGAATGGTTCCAATACCCTCATCGACATAATATTGCAATATACCCGTAACATTTCATTTATATATAAATTTCGAACGGAATCGAGAGCAACAACACAATTTTTTTTTAATAATCATCGACAAGTAATTTATTGTGTAATTAATATTCGAGTCGAACAAAATTATTTTCGCACCGCGCACCCACTCTCCGAACATTTATAGTTTATTGTAGTGGAAAATGAATTTTTGTCCAGTCCTTTGTTACAATTAAAAAAAAAATCGTAAATGAAAAAAATTCATCCTTTGCAAAGAATTTTCATAATTACGAAAGTAAATCGAAGCTTTTTGTAATTGTTCTTCCCAACTCTTCTGCAATTTCAGAAATTTCATTCCTTTTGGATTGTATAGCCAAACCAAATCTTCTTGCACACAGCCATAACTATTTGACCACAAATTTTACCTTGTCTTCATTTTATCGCTGGTCTTTATTCTATTATCGCACACTGAAAGCATGATAATTTATCAGCTTTTGTCTCATGTTGATGACGTTATGTTGTTCGGCGAGTGCTTCTGATTCGGGTGATCAAAGTTTGATATCTCATGGCAATCGAAGTTCTCTGCCAAAGATGGTTTTTCTGTCTTGTTGTGGACCACTCTACGAAACACCATAATTAACAGGAGAATGTATTGATTCTTGCTCTGCATTCTGCCTCTTATCAGCAACTCGAGTGTGCCACCATTCAGGTGTAATCTGCAAATGTTTCCGAAAAGAAAATCTATTAAAAAAACAGTATTTTTTAGCCATAGACTGTACTAAATAGCATTATTTTCCGCCTACAATTCACAAACTTATTAATGAAATAATTATTCTGAATTTTTATTGCTAGAAGTGCAAAATCACCGGATATTTTATAAATAGAACTTTATTAAAATAATTACTTTTAAATTCAATCGGATTCACCGTTTTATACCAAATACACAAAGTTTGGCACGAAAACTAGTTTACTCGACACAAAATCACTGAAATTTGTATAAATAAGATTTTATTAAAATAATAAAACTTTCAAATTGGATTGAATTCACCGTTTTATACCATATATACGAAGTACTTGCATGAACATCCTATTTATATTCACTAAACTCGACACAAAATCACCGAAATTTTTATAAATAAAATATTGTAAAAATAATTAAACTTTCAAATTCGATCGAATTCACCGTTTTTTACCATTTTAACAAAGTAATTGCATGAAAATTCTATTTATATTCACTTTACTCGACACAAAATCACCGAAATTTGTATAAATAAAATTTTATTAATATAATAAAATGATCAAATTCGATCGAATTCACCGTTTTTTTACCAAATACATAAAGTTTTTGCATGAAAATTATATTTATATTCATTTCACTAGACACGAAATCACCGAAATTATTTTAAATAAGATTTCATTAAAATAACAAAACGTTTAAATTCGATCGAATTCACCGTTTTTTACCAAATCCATAAAGTTTTTGCATGAAAATGATATTTATATTGACTTAACTCGATCGAAAATCACCGAAATTGTTATAAATCAAATTTTCATAAAATAAATAAACGTTCAAATTCAATCGGATTCGCCGTTTTATACCAAATTCATAAAGTACTTGCATAAAAATCATATATTCACTTTACTCAAAACAAAGTCATCGAAACTATTAAAAATAAAATTTTATTAAAATAATTAAATTAACAAATTCGATCGAATTCACCGTTTTATACCAAATACACAAAATACTTGCATAGAAATGCTATTTATATTCACTTTACTCGAAACAAAATCACCGAAACTAATATCACTAAGATTTTATTAAAATCATTAAACTTTCAAATTCAATCAAATTCACCGTTTTAATCCAAATATATAAAGTATTTGCATGAGCATCCTATTTATATTCACTTTACTCAACATAAAATCATCAAAATTATTAAAAATAAAATAAAATTAAAATTAATAAACATATAAATTCGATCAAATTCACCGTTTTACACCAAGTACACAAAGTACTTACATGGGAATCATATTTATATTCACTTTACTCGACAAATAATCACCGAAATTATTTTAAATAAAATTTTATTAATATAATTAAACTTTCAAATTCGATCGAATTCACCGTTGACTATTCATACGTTTGATCTTCCGCTAGCTACTCTATTGTCCAGCGCTTTTCTATGTCGACTCTAATCCGTTTAATTCATGCAGGGTTACTCTTCTGCTCCTACATCGGCGTTATTGTGCAAAAACCATCTCTAAACGAGCAAGTGCAATTTGTTCCTATGGTTCCTTCAATTGCATTAGCCATTTAAGCGCAGTATGTTCTATTCCAAGAGGGAACTTTTGTCCATACAGGTATTTATGAGAGGGTTTGGCGCCATCCACAACAGACAGCAGTTCTTATCGGGTTACACGATAAATCTTTTCAGGGTTCGTTAGTGCCCATTAGTGTTCGTTACTATGACCTAGGTCACATAGAAACAGCCTTCCTGGTTCTTAAAAAAGTTAACTTTTAATGCACTCAACTTTAATCCGTTAGCTTTAATAGTTTTTAGGACTTGCGGAGGATTGCTTACATATTCATTGAATGTATGTCCTAGCACGATAATGTTATCCTGATATATCAAAGAGGTTTACCAATTAAGACATCATAGAATTCGCTGCAGTATTGGCCGTCTTTTCTTTATCATTCGCATGAATTGCCTCACTAATGGCTGGTATTAATATACTTTCTTCATAGCAATGACTATGGTAATGGCTATAAATTTTTCTTCAAATTAAAATTGTTATTTGTCTTACAAAGTATTGGAGACAATCACTCCCCTGGCGGAGGAAATTTTAGATGAATACCAAGATGGTTTTTCGCTGAGTATAATTCTTTCTAAATATTACGAATCATCTCGTGACATTCTTCAGGTATTCTTGGATTACCAACAAGCCTCTGACTCATACCACTGGGATAGCTTATGGTTTGATTTGCGATGTCTCGGAATACCTGACAAATATGTGCGTTTATTTAAAATGACAGTAATTCAGTCATAATATTGTGTCAAAGTTGAGAACAAGCTATCAAAAATATTTGTAATTAGCTCTGGTGTACGGCAAGGAGATGCTTTGTCCCCTTGAAACATCTCAGAACAATATCTTGAATACCGTCAGTGCAACCAGGTTCTGGCTTGATGATTTGTGTAATTTGACTGAATGGCAACATTATTAAAGAACTACTGAATCCACCATGGACATGGAAACGATCAAGTAATCGGTAATCGAAATAAACATGAAAATGGTAGTTGGAATGGTCATGAAAACGGTCATTTTCATAGTCATGAAGATAATCATGAAAAAGGAAATGGCAATGGTAATGGGAATGTTCACGAAAACGGCCATGGGAACCGTCATGAAAATGGTCATGGAAATAATTACGGCAGTGACAGCAATAACCATGGGCAAAATGCTCAGCATACAGATCATTACCACCACGAATGGCACGGCCCCAATAAAGGAAGTATTGCATGGTCAACTATGCGACAGTCATGAACATCAAGAAGTGGTGGTGACAACTGTCATGGCACATGGCAATAAAGGTTTGTCGTCAAGTCATTGATCTAGTAACGTAAAACACCATTAAGAAGTACAATAGGATTTACATACTAATTGGTGAAAGAGAAAGCTCTAAGTTTATTTGTAATAGTTTTCTTCTGTGCCAACGCAAAAACCATTCCTAAAGTAAATATTGCCTCAGCTGCAAAAAATCTTGCTGCTGCTAAAGTAAGTAAAATCTTCAGCCGCGATCATCAGTACAACAACTGTCGTTTCAGTGACCTGGATGTCAGTGAAATAAACATCGTTTTCCAACGAGAACGACGAGCCTTCATTCGAACGTGGCATTCATATTTTTATCAGCGAACACCAGGATAATACTGACAGTTCAAATAAATTCAATATTTTTGAAGCGGTTTTGCCAAAATTCTCAGAAACACATTCAGTAGTCTCATTGTCAACAAAAGGTTTAGTGATTTGCTCGAATTTGCAAGTGGTGGATCCATACTTTTAACAGTAAAAAAATTATTTGTTGATTGGAACCAAGCAGTTCCGGCAATTTATTCAAATTGAACTTAATGAAAACTTGCCAATCTTACATGAAACACAATTAGGCCGGTGCTCTTTAAATCCAATAATTCAAAATAAATGAAAAGCGTAATGGTTTTGGGAAATTAAAACTTTGCCATTTGCCGAGTCCCCTAGTAAAATTGGGTCATTATTATTTATTACATCTAGCACAATATGAAAAAGTTAACCGAATCAGTTAGCGTAACTTAGCAATTTCTTGAATAGAGAAGAAATTTGCTTCGCTTCATTGTAGTTCAGTTTCGAGCTCATGAGAACGTGCGAATTATATTTGATATACAAATTAAGAATTCGGTCTCATTCTCTCATCATTATGCAAGAAGTGAACAAACTTTTATTTATTTGTTTATTTACTTAATCTTGTACATCATAGCCCATACTTGTATGTACAACTAGTTTAAAGCAACAAATTAAAAATTAAAGTTTTTTTTTATACCCAAAAGTATTTAATTCACGTTGTTCTAGTGAATTATATGATGGAAACAACGCAAATTTCGTTTATTACACCTTAGATGCATTTAATTTTTGCCATCATATATTTCACTAGAACAACGTGATCATACGAAGTGTAAAAACCTAGCATGAGCTACTAGGTCGCTACAGCGTTTCATGTAACGAATTTTTAATTTGTATATTAAATATTAAATATTAAATATTAAATATTAAATATTAAATATTATATATTAAATATTAAATATTAAATATTAAATATTAAATATTAAATATTAAATATTAAATATTAAATATTAAATATTAAATATTAAATATTAAATATTAAATATTAAATATTAAATATTAAATATTAAATATTAAATATTAAATATTAAATATTAAATATTAAATATTAAATATTAAATATTAAATATTAAATATTAAATATTAAATATTAAATATTAAATATTAAATATTAAATATTAAATATTAAATATTAAATATTAAATATTAAATATTAAATATTAAATATTAAATATTAAATATTAAATATTAAATATTAAATATTAAATATTAAATATTAAATATTAAATATTAAATATTAAATATTAAATATTAAATATTAAATATTAAATATTAAATATTAAATATTAAATATTAAATATTAAATATTAAATATTAAATATTAAATATTAAATATTAAATATTAAATATTAAATATTAAATATTAAATATTAAATATTAAATATTAAATATTAAATATTAAATATTAAATATTAAATATTAAATATTAAATATTAAATATTAAATATTAAATATTAAATATTAAATATTAAATATTAAATATTAAATATTAAATATTAAATATTAAATATTAAATATTAAATATTAAATATTAAATATTAAATATTAAATATTAAATATTAAATATTAAATATTAAATATTAAATATTAAATATTAAATATTAAATATTAAATATTAAATATTAAATATTAAATATTAAATATTAAATATTAAATATTAAATATTAAATATTAAATATTAAATATTAAATATTAAATATTAAATATTAAATATTAAATATTAAATATTAAATATTAAATATTAAATATTAAATATTAAATATTAAATATTAAATATTAAATATTAAATATTAAATATTAAATATTAAATATTAAATATTAAATATTAAATATTAAATATTAAATATTAAATATTAAATATTAAATATTAAATATTAAATATTAAATATTAAATATTAAATATTAAATATTAAATATTAAATATTAAATATTAAATATTAAATATTAAATATTAAATATTAAATATTAAATATTAAATATTAAATATTAAATATTAAATATTAAATATTAAATATTAAATATTAAATATTAAATATTAAATATTAAATATTAAATATTAAATATTAAATATTAAATATTAAATATTAAATATTAAATATTAAATATTAAATATTAAATATTAAATATTAAATATTAAATATTAAATATTAAATATTAAATATTAAATATTAAATATTAAATATTAAATATTAAATATTAAATATTAAATATTAAATATTAAATATTAAATATTAAATATTAAATATTAAATATTAAATATTAAATATTAAATATTAAATATTAAATATTAAATATTAAATATTAAATATTAAATATTAAATATTAAATATTAAATATTAAATATTAAATATTAAATATTAAATATTAAATATTAAATATTAAATATTAAATATTAAATATTAAATATTAAATATTAAATATTAAATATTAAATATTTATTAAATACAAGGAACAATTCCTTGTTGCGAATTATTCGGTCAGTGAAACTGTAATGGAGCCTTGCATCGAATGCACAGATGGCATTATTACTTTTGGTAAGTTCAATAACAAATCACCAATGTATAAAAAGTTTTAAGTTGAAGGCAAAACTGAATAGTTCGAAAGATATTGTCTTAATAGCAATAGCTATTTTTAAATTTAAGTTTTTTTTTTGTTAACTTTAAAATCACTTCTTTAAAAACGTTGGTGATCATATCTTATACACATAGCTTCGTATGCATAAGAATTAGCATCAAGAAATATTTAATCACTCCAGAATCCTTTGGAAACCTTCGAAGAATTGGGATTTTCTAGCGCCTTTGCAGTACTGCCTCTGTCCCACCAGTAGTTTAAATTTCTTTGCTTTCATTGCTTTCATTGCTTACATATATTTAGACCTCTGTCCCACAACTCGGTACTTTTGAAAAGATAGTCATAATGGGAAGGCTAAGCTTAAAGTAAATACTAAATGTCTTGAACTTGTAAAAATATAAGGAAATAATCCAATAAAATTATTAAATAAAATTAAAGAAAATAATGAAATAAAAATAAAAGAACTTCCATTATGGCCTGTTGACCCTAATAAAGTTTTAAATTCTTTGTGAAGTGTTTTCCATTTTTTTTGGATTTTCAATGGGATGGAAAGTCATATTGTAGTGAACCTTGAAGATATAGTCACGTGCTGTACATATAAAGAAGTAGGAGAACAACCTTTTTTACAACAATTTTTTTTATCATTTTCAAAATATAATTTTCGAATTGACAAATATGCACATCTGAAATAGTCGGTTCACTAATTTCTTAATAAATTAGGCACCAGCTCAACAATCAATATTTATGTTTTAATATCATTGAATTTATGTTATGTTCTACCCATTAAATCGATTGTTATAGATTTAATGAGTAAATAAATTATAGATTAGATCCAATCGAACCATACATGTAATCAGCAATTGAAAGCGATAAGAAACATAATGTATGTTATTGTCCTGTACTATACATACATAACCTAAATTGAACAAATGCCGACAATGTATCGTTAAATTTATGGTTCAAATAATTATAAGTGAATTGGATTTATGCTTTTAATCCTGAAATTGTATTACAACGAATTAAAAAGGAATTTAAACGAAATTTTTATCCTTTTCAATTTTTAATTTCAATTGAATATCCCTTTTGTTACAATTAAATGAAATTTTTGCCAATTTTTTTCTCTTTCAGTCGATAAAGATAAGTCGATTATAAACGACTAGCATCATCAATTAAATTGATTACGAAATTTATTGTTGTGATGGCTAATAACATTTCTTTTGAAAGATAATTTTTTTTACTTCTTGGTGACTGACTTTGTCAATAGTCTTCCAATGATTGTGACAATAACAAATGTGGCAAATGCCAAATCTTTATATTTATGGCAGAAATCTAAATCACTCTATTGCAAAACTAAGTACTCACTCCCATCAAGATTTTCACATCCAAAGGTTTTCACGTTAAAAGATGCATAGTTTTTGGTCTAGAAAGGTGTTGTCGGTATACATTGGATGCCAATTTAAATGAAAATGAGCATGAAAATGAAGTTAACCACAAAGTGACGACTTTATTTAATAAATTCGCTAATTTAATTAACTGTGATTTAATTAGCAGATCAATTTAGTCCCAAAATCATCATAAAAACCATTTTTACAACATAACCTGGATCAAATTTGTTTTACGCCTTTCGAAAAACTACAAAACGACTTAATAATAATAAACAATTTGCACAGGCCACTGCTGGCCTGAACATTTTTAACAATCGGAGTGTTCGGGGTTCTTCTTGAGACTGATATGAGCTTTTATTAAAACTTGTACTAACCTTGACTTAAGACCCTTTGCTATAGTTTTTGTATAAATGCCTAAATTGGTCAGGTCAAAGGTAGGGATTGTAAACCAAATGGTTGGATAACCAACAAGAGCCTCCTTAGCAACAATGGCAAATATAGTGATGCACATTGTACATGACTTGCAAGAGAATTGCCATCAGTTGAGTGATGTTAACTGGAAGTAGCTTGAAATACCAATAGCATTCTTTACAGATTTTACAGGCTTGAACACTTGTCTGACTAAAGCGTGCAACAATTAAGGTCCCGTATGATAGTTTCCGTTATGATATAATGATTGCGAACCTTGCGGTCGACCACCGACCCGAACAATGTGTATCTGATTAAATAAGACTTGAGTTTGCGAATTTTGTTTTTAAAAGTGGTCTGGTTTTTTGTGTGCAGCATTTTGTATATCGTCGGTAAAAGAATGCGCTTTTATAATTCCGTTTAGAGCAAATGAGAATTCATCAAGTGTTAACTATAATCTTTGATGGCATCATATACCGACCCAGAAGTGAAAAAATTTTGATAATTCAAAGAATGATAAGTAATCACATGGACATTGTTTAAGGCAGCGTGTAGCAATGCGTCGAAGACCACTCTCAAACGATTTGTAGAGCTTTCAGGTATTTCGAAGCAGTGATGTGGTAAGAAATAATTTGGCGATCGAACGTCTTTTTCTGCAAGTAGTGTCATGTGGCCACGTGATTTATAATCGTTCATGAATTCACCATATGCAGATTTTAATTTAAAATCTCGGTCAAGCCTTTTTTCAAGATTCAAGAAGCAGCGCTGAGTCATAACTTTTCAATCACCTAATGCAGCGCTACACGGAATCTTCCAGTTGCGGGTCGTTAGAATGTTTTACGAAAATGCAGTTCAGACGATTTTTTTGGGGTATGAATTGTAGTTGGTGCTTTGATTCAAAAACTTCCTGTTTGGAAAATTGTTGAACTATAAATTTAAATCAAAATCATCACTTGCAGACAGATTGCAGTAAACTTTTAAGCTTACGTTCTCAGTAAATTTACCAAACCATAACCAACCAAACACTGCATTTTTGAGATCTGGTAGATAGTCAACAGATTTGATCGGGCCGAGTTAAAGTAACTCGAAAAACAGTTTTGCACGTATGAGCATGTCGATTTTTGCGAAATGTATATGGAAACATTGATCTGTTAAGATTTATGTTTAAAATTATTGGCCAATCGTCCAACTTCATTCTAGCGACAGGTTGGATTTCAGTAATGTTAGATAAAATAAATAGGCGTCAATATTTGCAGTGTAAGAGGAATGAAATCATTACTATATTTTCCTTCCAGACAATAAAGAATGTGGAGTCTTTTTATGGAAGTGTGTATTTTCGGTTTTTCAAACCCAACAGTGAAGCTTAATCAAGAAACGTTCTGCAGGATATCCATTCGTTGGATTTATTATAAATTTTAACTACTGCCGTGGCTAAAAGGACGTAGGAGGCTAATTGGCCTGATGATAAAAGAATTGCATGTTGGTTAAGCATGTGGCATCATAGAATTAGAGTTCCTGGGTTAGCTTGGAATAAATTTAACTTGGTTACTAAAAGTGGTTTGGTTTACATGTTCTCGTTTACAGCATCAAGGCAATTTCAATCATTCAATATCCAACATTCAATATTTAATAAATTTAGTTGGCCTGCTTAACTGTCACAACTTCCTAAATTTCGTGTAGTCTATATAAAAAGCTTCTAATCGAGCATTATATCCTTAGAATTGCACCACAACCTCCTTAGCTTGTCGTAGAAGGTGACTAAACAAAGGTTGTATCGCTGGGATGACTGTACCCGCAAAAAAGACACCACTGTTAGAACGTTCAATAAAAGCAAATATGAATACCGCTAAAATTTGACCAGACCTCCGCTTATGTAAACGGTCATGCAGTTTAAGATTGGTATTTGGAACGAGCATAGTTCCTCTCCAGGAAACTCGATGGCCAAAAAGTGGAGACCATGTGCCCCAAAGCTATACACATTGCTTCACACTGGAGATGTTCTCGGCAATCGTGTTGTTATTTTTCTTTGATGTAGAAGTTGATCTATCACCCATACAACATCTTGTATCGTCAGTTTGCGATTCCCTTCGACGGCATATAAAAGCTTGTATTGTCGCTAGTAACCATACTCATTATGCCTTATGTCCACTGCTAAAGTCAGAATTCGTTGCAAATGTCGACAAGCTAAAGTTGTACAAGGTGTTGATCAGACCCGTTGTCATGTATGGGTATAAAAGTTGGACCTTGATGAATAAGTATTAAAGATGGTTAATAACATTTGAGAGAAAAATCATGTGTTTGATGCCTTCAAATGCAACGTAGACGACACGTCTACGTTGACGAGCGACGCTTTTCGGCACCTAGGCGCAGATGTCACTGTCAGTGACGAAGTCTTCTCGGGGTAGAGAACGACTTGTCTTCTTTGGGTTGTCTAGAATAATATGAAGAACAAGCTCGGGATCGAATATTATAATTTATATTTTTTATGTGTTATATGACCATCTCCATGACCACAGGAGCTCATATAGAGCAAAGATTATAATCATAAAAATGAAAATCGCACCAAAAACCAATTTTTAGATTTATCAATCATCGATTTTGCGCCACAATCCCGCAACATTACAAAATAAAAACAAATAAAAAACGAGTTAAGAGCAATGGAATGGGTTAAGGGTACGTTGAAAAATAATAACCAATCTGGCAACATAACTTAATATACTGTGTGTCGTTTGTTGTTTAGTTTTTTTATACCTTTTAGACAAACAACATAATAATACAAATCAATTTTTATCGTTTTTCTTATAAAATTTTCCAATTTTTCCTTTTTTTGCTTTTTATTTATTTTAATGTTTGTCAACCACCCTCGCCATATTGTTTTGTATGTCGTGATTTTATATGATAAAAACGACAAATTGACATTTTTTGTGTATATTTTATATATGGGGATATAACTTTATGTATTATATCGATGTGGTGTATACGATATAGTAATCATTTTCACCTGTTTCAACGTTTTCTTCGGTTTTTTTTATGCTGTTTTGGTAAAAAATAATCCGGAGACATAAATCTTATATGTATATGATATTTATAAAGGTTTAGTCGTTTGGTTTTATATTAAATTAAAAACCAATAAGTTGGTGTTTGTTTTGCTATAATATGTATATATATGCGGTCAGTGGTAGATTACCGTTGGTAAACGGCATATTGGAGTGGTGAACTTTCAAATATGTTCCAATTAAGGTTAAACCACCGAATATTACATTACTGTCACAGGACTTATAGTAAGTCACTATTCTATAAGTCCGATTAACATTATAGCATACAATTTTATAAGTGGTTTTGTGTGTTAGTCATGACTTATGACACTTTACTGTATTACATGACGTTACGTCACATATGTTACTTTTTTTTGTCTTAAATCGGTTTCTGACCTTTTGATTTAACTTTTGGTTTGACTTTTGACTTAACTTACTTTAATTTTTGACTTAAGTAGCATTAAGTATCTATTCTAATTATTGTTTCTATTTATTGTTCAAATGACGTTGGACTTTATTTAATTTAAGAGACTTTTGTTATGATATTTAATTTTTTTTGTAAGTTTTTTCACTAAACTGTTGAAATAATTATTGAGTTAAGTTAATTAGCTGACTTTTTGCTTAACTTAATAATTTTCTAGATTTTGACTTAACTTTTGATTAATAAAAATTCAAAAGACTTAACTTTCGATTTCTGTTTATTTGAAAATTTACATTACCTTTTAGTTGGAGATGACTGTTGATAGCATTTTTAATTTGGCTTTGCTTGAGTTTTACTCGATTTGCTTTTGACTTAAGTATGTTTTGTGCAAGAATTTTTTGCATAAGTAGTAAATAATTCAAAAAGAAACGAAAATTTGCAGAGTTGTAGTACTACTTATAGACATTATTTTATAAAAAATCCCCACCTCAAACAGGATGAAATAACAGGATGTTATTTCATCCTGTTCAGGGTTGAAATAACAATCAGGGTTGAAATAACCAATTTTAGGTGTTCAGAAAATTAAAAATACCTTCCGGATGGTACACAGCACAAACTTGAAAAATAGCTCAAATGACGGAGAATTTAATTTACGTCCGTTAAATTGGTCAAATTTGAGCTTTGTTAAAAGTAAGAAAATTTTTGGAGTTTATAGTCTATCAATATAATTGAGATATTCTTCGCTTGTAGTGTTGTTGTATTATATACCTAACCCTGGCAGGTTCCACACATTGTTGAGTACAGCCTTCGTGATCGTTTAGATTTGCATATTGTTGTGCATTGCGTACGACAGTTGCAAGAGATCAACTTGAGTTCTAGAGCCGTTGAGAGGTCAGTTGGAATGGGTAACAAACTCCTTTTGACAAATTTCCATCCCCAATCCGTTGGTAGCAAAGCATTTTCCAGCCATGCTTGATCTTAATTATGTATCCAAAATGAATTCTGACCTGCAGCTGCTTACACTCGTTTGCAAGAACACTTCCACGTCGGTCCTCATTTCTGCATGGGCCTGCAAAATTTTGAATCTGTTTAGTTTTCTTTTCCTGTACAATGCTGAGGTTGTATCGCATCCAAAATAGCATGAAAAAATTGAAGTAGGTTGCTCAATGAAGACAGCCGTATTTTTTCTGCTGCTATGTAATACACAGTTTTCGATTTGGGGCAAAGAAGCCAAATTTTGACGTACTGGTGAACATAATAACACAAGCAGCATTAGGATGTCCAAGTCCTCTGCAGCAACCACCACCTGATCGTTACGATTTTCAAAGCTAACATCTATATTTGAGATAGAGGTATCTGCATCATCTTCCATCTGATATGTTAGTATGTTCAAACAATGTAGTTGTTGCTTCAGTTTGCCGATGAATTTCGATTTATTAGGGGTGCTTGCGAGAAATTCGCTTTGAGAAATTGTGCACGTCATATTGTTCTCTACTTCGAGATTGCTGAAATTTGGGCAATGGCTCTTCTCTTTTGTTCTTCTCCTTTCGTGCTGATGTAGTCTGGATAACCATCAAACACTACCGTTGTTTTTCTACTAAAATGTTTTAAAACATTATCACCATACATTTTTAGGATCGTGCCATATGTCGCTGGCTTTGGCCATACTACCGAGAGAAGCAGATGGCCTTCATCTACAATATATTTGCAATTTGTTAGAAAATTGTCCCTACCAATGTGTCAGCTCTTTTAAATAAGGTTTTACTTCTCGATTTTGTTTCCTTTCGTTGGAGAACATCGTCAAAAAAGGAAGGTGTAGCTGAAACCAATTCATATTTAAAATAGGATTGCAACTCTTTTGGACTTTTGATGACACAAACAATTCCATGAAATAACTACATCGAGTTTATAACGAAAGTTTCGTTATTTATTTTTATTCTCTGAACCTGAGCTGCAATTGGAATAGTCCAGTTGACAAACTGACAAAATCACCTTCCCGCTTCCGAAACGGGTTATGTCGTTAAAGCCATGAAATAAATTTGTTTTTGTTCAGATTGTATCTTGCCTTCCTACTGGCTTGGAGTTCAACATCATCAAACTATACGTGGTTACTTTTGGCCTTTCTCTGCCACTAAGATTTGACGAGACATTTGTTGAATATCAGTAGTAGCAAATACCAATTAATGTATTCTGATTCTAAGTATGATTCTAAGTAGTTGCTACAATATCGATTGCACTGATGGCTCATTCCTCAGCATTTCAATCAATGATCGGTCCAAAATATCCTTAGCGAAATATAGTTGTATACTTATTGATAAATTTTCCGCAACTATACCCAAACAAATTTGTTGTTTTGAATCACAAGGCCATTCTGATCATTTTCAAATACATTAAAAAAAATGGTCTGCATCTAGTAGTTTATAAATTTCCCCTGGCATATTAAATTATGGATTTCCAAGGTAGGTTGGTAATGTACTGGGACCTCTTAATATTTTTTCAGAAGTGTCGAGTAATCTGTGAACTCCAGTTACATATCTCATACAAATGATGGTTGCTGCTCGAGGCTTCTTCATTTACGTACCAAACCAATAAAGAAAATAGAACTTCGGGCATTTTATTAAATTATAGGTCGGTCATGAATATTTGAATAAAACAAATCTTGAAAGATTTGTCACTCCATATAATTTTCAAAAAACGTCGGTACCACTGTTTTTGGTTAGGTCTATTTAGTTTTTCAGTTTTCTTTATTCGTTACGGGTTTCCTCTTCAACTTTCATCAGCTATTTCACCTTATCATCTTTCTTGTTTCTTTTTTATTAAATTTTTTTTTATTTCGTTTCAGACATGGAGAGTGTTGCCTCGAAAGATGTTTGGCATAGCAAACATTACAACATCTGGTAAGTTGCATGGTGGAAACCCTGGAAAATGATAATTTATGGATGAGATCTTTGATTCCATAAAACAAAATATTTAAATGTTATTGATCTAATATCGAAAAAGTTTCTGTTATATTCCGATCAAATCACAACTCTTTGTTTTGCAACCAGATACACGCTTACGTATTTGGCCATATATTACTTGTTTAATGCATTGTTTAATACTCAACGGTCCTAATAGCTGTTCTTATACCTTACAAAAAATTAACTCGATAACCAAAATGAACATTTAATCGGTTCGTCGAGATGATCAAATTTACCGTTGTAGCAATAGATAATTTTCGATTGCCTGAAATTTTGTTTACGAACTACATCTCCAATCTCAATTTTATTTTGTTTGTTATTTTGTTTCAGCCAATTTGCAAAAACTAAGGCTATGATCTCCGAAATTCAAATATCTAGCAAAAAATGTCAACTACTACAAAAGGCTGCTTATCAGGATCTAGCGTCATAATGGTTTCTATTATTGTTGGATAAAAATGATTTTCTTCAGGACTATAAGGCTAGACGAATGCTATTAGTCAATTCTTTTATGTCATTTAGGTCTTTTTATTTAGAATCTGAATTTCCCTTTCCAGAGGGACTGCTTATTCAACTTTTACAAAACATCCTGTTATGGTGATTGGGAGATTTTGGGTAGCTTCTTTGTTGTTACTCATAGTCGCCTATAATATAAGAGTATACCAGAAGTCAATATACTCCTTCGGTTTCTTACAACGAAAATGTTTATGTCCATAAGCATTAAGTTTACTTCTACTCTTCTTTTGGTAATTTTAAATGATGGTTCCAGTAGATTTAATATAACTTGAGTTGAAGCTCTTTTAGCTTTCGTTAGCTTAGCCACAACTGTATGTTTACACAACGTTTAAAGTTGGTCTAAAGAAATTGTCATGCATGCCCATTGGTGGATACATTTCGCTGAAATTTCTAAACATTTCTAGATCAGTGCCTGCTGAAGTTGTAACACATGAGTCAATTGTTACTTGATGGTTACTATTATCAACCATATTATTTACCATCACCTTTGATAATATTCAACCTAAGGTGAGGGGTAAATAAACTTTGCTTTATTCAAATATTTAAAAAAAAATGATGTGGCGTACACGGTACACATACCCACACAAGTAAAGGTATTAACATTTCGGGAAAAATATTGCGTTTTTCCCTTATTTCCTATTTTTAATATGTACGATATCATTACAGTTTTCCTTTTTATTTATTACGTTTATTGTTATTGTTTCCCTTCAATCATTCATGGTTATTATTGTCGTTATACTTGCTATATATATATATATATATATATATATATATATATATGTGATTTTTATTACATTTTTTTTTTTTGATGATTTTCCAGTCCACAATCCAAAAAACAAATAAATTTAATATTGATTTGGATTTGTTGTTGTTGTGTACTTTTGGATCAGGTATCGAGTGAAATTTATTTGATTTGTTTTTTATTTTTACTGCGAATTTTCCATTCCATGAACATCCGTTTTTATTACGTTTACAATTGAAATATCTTACCTGCAGACATATTTTCTATATATACCTACATATCATATGGAAATTTTTTTGATCGGATCGATTTATTCTGCCAATACAATTAAATGGGTAAGGGGCTGTTTGTTTAAAGTTCTAAAATCACCATAAAACAATTAAATCACTTCATATTCATATGAAAACTTTTAAGTGTTAACTCTTAGGTTAAGAACTTAAATTTTAGAGAAATGCAAATTTTATGTGCTTCATCTACAAACTACTTCATCTGCAGTATTATAATAGATATTTGCTTAGTGTAGTCTCAATAATGGTATTACCTATGCAACTTTTAAATATATGTATATATATATATATATATATATATATATATATATATATATATATATATATATATATATATATATATATATATATACATATACATATATATATATATATATATATATATATATATATATATATATATATATATATATATATATATATATATTTATATATACAGGGAAACCTCCAGAAAGCGACCACTTACGGGACTGTAAATTTCTGGTCATTTTACGGAGGTGGTCGGTATGAAGAAACTTCTCTGAATAGTGACCAAAATTATATTTCTGGGATTTGGTCTTTTTATAGAAGTTTTGACAAATAATGGTAAATAAAACAAATATATGCATGTATATATTTACATTTCACATTAATTTAAAACCAATCAAAGAAAAATACGGAACTACATAATTCACATAACATAACAATTCACTATACTAAACCTAAAAATTAAAATATGCATGTGTATTAACTATCCATTCAAAAATACACAATGAAGTATGTAAGCACGTACAAATTTACTATTGCTTCATAGTACAAAAAAATAATAATAATAACTTATTTGCTTAATTCTTTTTTATAAACGAATCCAGAGTTGATTGATGCGTTTTTTTCTCAACTAAATATGACTGAAAAATATTTTCTGTTTGAGCAATTGATGTTATCATTTGAGGACACTTATTTGTTGCAAAATGTTTTAAAGGTGCTAAACTGTTGGCGATTTCAGAATATGTTGGCAGAGGTTTTTCATTTTCTAACGGTTCTTCATCACTTTCCTCAGAACTACCTACCACAAGCGGGTCTGAATTTTCGGCTCTCACTTCATTAACAATAGCATGAAAAATTTCATCTGTATCTGGTGGCTCACATATATCCAGTGATTCATCCATTACAACAAAGTTCTCAGTTTCATTTTCCGACAGCGATGGTATGATTATAATTGTATCACCAGCACTTACCTCAACTGAGTTTGACTCAACATTATCAAGTTCGGCATTTATTGAAAAGCCAGCTTTTCGGAAACAATTCTGTATTGTTTCCGGTTTAACTGATGTCCAGGATGACGCTATCCAGTAAACGCTATCTAGCACATTTATTTTTGACGCGAAGATGGATGTGTTGTTTATTAAAGTTTGTGATACAACAGCTGTCATTAAAGATTTTCTGTAGTATGTCTTAAAATTCTTGATGATCCCTTGATCCAATGGTTGTATCTGAGAAGTGGTGTTTGGTGGTAAGAATTTCAAATTAATGTTTGAGAGTTTAATTTTTGTATGAGCTGGGCAGTTATCCACTGTTAACAAAATGTGTCTCTTACTTTTTTTCATTTGATTATTAATTATTGTGAGCCATTCCTCAAAAATTACGCTTGTCATCCAAGATTTTCGATTAAATCTCCAGATTACCGGTAACTAATCGATTTTAATATTTTTAAATGCCCGTGGTTTTTGCGCTTTACCAATTACTAAAGGTTTAAGTTTTTCCCCTTACATACTTGTACACAATAGTACTGTAAGGCGTTCCTTAGCCATTTTACCACTTTTACATGGATCTCCTTTAAATACCAAACTCTTGTCTGGCTTTGTAAAAAAGGCCACACTCATCGGCATTAAAAATATCACCCTCATTATATTTACCAGCAAAATCTTTAAATCGTCTCTTAAAATCTTCGATGGTTTCCTGACACACGTCACTCGATTCCCCAGATAATACTTTTTGTGAAATGTCATTTCGTGTATTAAATTTGCTCAACCATCCATTAGGTGCCTTAAAATCTGGGCAATTAAATTCTTTGGAAAACTGAAGTGCAATTTCTTTAATCATTGGACCCGATATTCGTGTATTTATGCTACGTTGTTTTTTAAACCACATTAAAGTTGCGTTACTGACATCCTGATACAAAGTTTTTTTTAACTTCCTCTTTGCTGAAATATTTTCGGTTTCAAATCTTGCAAGGTATTCACTTTTTCGCTTTTTTAAAGTGTTGACTGTTGTCTTACTGACTCCAAAACGGTCAGCAGTTAACCTTTCGCTGTGATTTTCTGAGTAACGTATCAATTTCACTTTGTCTTCTAAATTAAGTTCCTTATAAATCGTTTTGGCCGCCATAATATCTACATACGAAATTGTGGTAAATAATTAAAACATTTTTCTAAAGTTTTATATAAAATTTATTAATTTACCTTATACATAAGACAATACATATGTACTATACAGTCAAATAAAAAATTTACGCACTTTACTTTGTAATCGTTTAAAATAAAATGCCTATACGAGGATGTTATAATCAAAACAATAAAACATCATCATAACGGTGAATTACTATTTTATAAAAATTGTACATATACACACACTACAATCAAAATTTACAGTCGGGGCAACACCAATAATAATTAATATCCATAGAATTGCTTGCTATTTTACTCTTATTACTTTCAGCATTGTATAAAACTAAATAATGAATACGAGTAGGTGAAACAAGAATGAAACGGATATGTAATATGTAATGTGAGAAAGTAACCAAGCTGCATTACTATGAAGGTGGATATGTGGTAGTATTAGTATCCGTGTAAAGAAAAAATACGACGTAAGTCAGGACAAGCGTATTCAATGACGATTTGAATAACATGAGAGAAGAGACTAACGAGTAAAAAAAGAATCAGAATATGTACATATTTCTCTGTTTACATTTTAAAAAAAATGTTGGTCATATTAAAGGAGTTGATTAATTTCTCATAACCACAAATACACTGGTCGCTAAACAGAATAGGGAGGTGGTCCGGTTAAAGAGAACTTTTAGAACAAATTTGTATGGTTAATGTGTTGTGACTGTAGAAAAGTGGCCTATTTAAAGAGGTGGTCAGATTTGGAGGTTTCACTGTATATATATATATATATATATATATATATATATATATATATATATATATATATATATATATATATATATATATATGTGTATATATATATATATATATATACACTCAGAAAAATAATATGATTGAGCTGATCATAAAAGTGACCTTCATATTTATGATTGCAGTCAATGATTTAGAACATCATATCTTGATAAATTTAATTATTTATTATGATGGTCTTAACTAAAACATAATGACATTTACCATCTGAAATAAGATTGGTTTAACTATAATTATGATTAAAGTTTTGCTATTAATGATAAAATCTACTAACAAAATTGATAGGCTACACTATAGTAATGCTAACTACAATTATGAGGTTATGGTAACGGCTAATCATTTAAATTAGTGGAGACTTATAATCATTTGATACTGGGTATCATACTCTTATCTTGAACAAAAACAATCAAAATTAACCAAAATTTATTTTTTATTTAAATATTACATAAAAATGTGATGAAAATGTTATAAAAATAACAAATGAAATTACACTTTTACAACATAATAATAAATAGCTAATTATCAATAATATCATAACACTTGCCATATGATTATTTATTTCAAATTAAATTATTCAACGTAATCAATTTCAAACCCATAATAATGAGAATGAAAACCCAATGTGTCCAAACAGTTAATGCAACTAAAATATTTTTTTTATATTTCAGTAATTTTTTAACTATTTCAAATTGAAGAATACCATCAACATTCCAATCAATAACAATTACAGGTCTCTTCGTAATTAAAATATTTCCAAATTGAACGAAGCTATAGTGGTAAGCCAACCATTTATCTTGGAACGTAAACTTAAATTTTAAACCAAGTACTTTATTTTTTACTTCGGTAAGCCGAATTTTTTCTTCATTATTTGGTTAGATTATTTGAATTTTTGATCCTATAGTGTAAATAAAATTAACTTTGTTTTACGATGTTACTACAATATTTTTAAAAGTTTGGTCAAAAGATTTAAACCGGCTAGTCGAAAACTGTTTCAAAGGTCCAATTTGACTCATAACTCTTGGGTAGTGAGTAAGGAAATGATTTTTTGGGCGTAAATATGACTTTGACACTTTAACAAATTGTAAATTATGTTCTTCAATTATAATTGTTAAATAAAAATGTTTACGTGGATGAACTGAATTTGAAAATGTTATTGATTTCTCATAATAAAATGTACAATTGCCAAGCAGGGCACTTTTCTGGTATTATGTCCCCTAGAAGTATTCCAAAAATGTTAGCGAGTGAGTGTCATCGCGAATGCGTAATGTCTGTAATGATAATTTTTGATTAGTTTAATATAATGAAACAAAAGTGCAAATGTCACCTTGTATAATAATATAAATGGATTTTGTATTTCCTTCTTCGATAGGCAAGAGTTCTCTTTTTGATTTCTTTTTCCGTAATGAGGAATAATATACGGCAGTAGTACTAGCGCGAGTATGAGCTGTTCGTCTGGAACTAGATTTTATATTTATATCATATAACTGACAGTCCTTTAATATTAGCGAAAGCTTTGTTTTTTCTATTATTTTTATGAAAACGTTTTGTCAATTTTTGTATTTACCTATTTTCGAGTGGCATAATTTAGCATCAATTGGCATCTGAAGCAACAAGAAATTTTACAATGGCTGACATATTCGTATGTATAAAATATGTGAAACTAACCAATTTAGAAATTTCCTGTATTTTTAATACTGGAATTATAAGTTTGTGGATCAACTAGCACACAGCCACTTTATTTTATAACACTAGTTAAGAATTTTGTTCAAATATCAGATTATTATATTACACAGCACTAAAATTTAATTTTTACTGTAATTTATTTTTATTTTTATTTATTACGAAACGCACACATGTAACAATTAATAGGAAATGATCGAAAAAACTAGAAGTACATATATCAAGGATTTTCAGCAATCTGTTATTATTATAGTATACCCAACAAAATTATGGTAGCTACATTTATATTCTTATTACTGCAATCATAACTTAATTCCATTCAATCATCAAGAAGATCATAAGTTTTGTTGTGACAATCATATAAATTGAGTTATTATGATTATCTTCATCATGAAAGTTGAATATAATTAGGGATATTGTAATATAATAAACTTAGTCATAAAAAATCAAAATAACTCTAAATATATGATATTTATAATTAAAATGTAATAGAAATTATCAAAATTATTTTAATTCGATTTTCTTTATAATATTATTGTGGTTGTAATCATGCATTTATCATATTTTTTTTCTGAGTATATATATATATATATATATATATATATATATATATATATATATATATATATATATATATATATATATATATATACCGTCAAAAATTGTCTTTCGTTATAGTTTGTTGTCAGCCATCAAATGGTTGTTGCCAGTATCAATCCACCTAGAAATTTTGTTTTGAAGAGTTTGGCTGCAAGAAGAATAGTCTATTTACGATAAATATTCTTCGATCAGCACACTTGAAAAAAAATACTTGAAGATATTCGAATAATTAGGAGGCTCTTTATCAGCACTTAATGCTTAGGTCATCGAACTTCATTTTGTAGATGCAAATAAAAATGGTATATTTATGGTAGGGACTTATTAAGGTCATACTGTAAGCGCAAAGACTAAAGTAGTACCAATCAAATCAAAAAGTATCCCTCGTCATTAATTGCAGCAATCAAATCGAAACCAATGATGTCACGTAAAATTTATCTAAAATTTGGCTTAGAATCCGTTAGACGATTTAGTTACTTTAAAATGATGATAGTGTAGTCTTGAATGGTTATAGTTTCTACCAGCTAGTTAGCAGCATCATCAGGCTACGAAAGCTGAACTTACCGAAAAACACTGATAGAAAAAAGGAAGAACATGTTTACGAATGTGGTTGGTGTCTTATCTTATGTGTTTAAGTGGTTTGGAAATTGACATCCATTAAATAAGTAACGCTAAAATTAGTGCTTTAAATTGTAGAACAAATACTCAAGAAGGCTGTTGATATTGTGCTTAGAGCATAGTACCACATAATATAATGTTTACTGAATGTGAAAGTAAACAGGTTAGTAAGATGGCAACATACACAACAAATTGTTCAACATTTCGGGAAGAGGTGAACATTTATTAACGTATATGCAGGTCACAAATGGCAGACTAAATATGCATTTAATTATATTCACAAGACGAAATATCGACTGCAGCTGCAGAATACCAACTAAAAAAAATTTAAAGTTACTGGGATTTTTTTTATCATTTAATCAAAGCAAGCTTTCTTTACGCTATCGCTAGGCAAATCGAATTTTGTTTTAAATAAAAATATTTCGGAATTCACGTCCCAGCTAAAAAATAAAAACTTCAACCATTCAATATGGCTGCACTGTACAATGTCTTCCAGTAAAGTTTATTACCCAGAACACAAAACTGGACAATATTTCAACTAATACTTAAAGCTATAAAAAAAGAACTTTGCCGTAAGTAACGGTACATAAATACTTCAATTGTTTCTAAAAAAGAAACAAAGTTTAAAATTAAATTCATGCAGCTTTTCGTCATAACTTTATTTTTGAAAAATAATCGTCTTTGTCTTACGATTCGATTTGGTAGAAATGCTCCATGATGTTTAATACTCATCATCGTGTAATACTGGTAAAAAGCAACGTTTTGTCTTATTTACTGTTACAGCGAAAACAAAAGCATTTTGCTGGTATTTATTAACACTGTAAATGACAAAAAGCACAGTACTGTATAAGGAAATCCGGACTATTTGAAGTTTAAGAAATTTTTTCGAATTCTTGCCTGCAAATTTTCAATTATTTGAGTATCCCATTTGGTCTATTTTAATTTAAAATTTCGATTTGCCTCAACTACCGTAGTACCCTTTCGTGAAGGTGATTTTACTTTTAAAGGAGGTTGCGGCACATTAATTGTTTGCTAACAATTAGGTGCCTGTTCCCATAATAACAATACACATAGTATTACCATCATAAGAAAATAACAGTTTACCCATTGATGTTCCAGATGTCGGGTCGATAGTATATCGTCAACATTTAGTATAAATATATGACATTTAGGCGATTACATATACCAATATTTTGATTATTTTAAAACGATACCAGTAGCGACATCTAGCACGTCAATGGGCTAACATACCATGGTAGTACTATGTGTATTTATATTATGCTGTTCGGGAAGTTTAATTCGACTATCAGGCTGAATGTTCGCTTGATGATACGAATTATTTACGAATAAATATGATCCACAAACACTTTTTTAGGAGATGCATCTGTTCTTGTGTCTTCAACAAGTGTGCTTTATTAAAGCCAATACAAATGAAATCAACCACAAACTAAAAATGATAACAACGAGATAATTGGCTAGAAACCTTTAATGTTTGGACCTAGAAAGCATCGTCGTGATAGTTCAACCAGAAAGTATTACAGTTATAACGCCTGCGGTTGACGTCATTATTTTAATTATTCAGATGTAGATGTTGTGCGAAGCAAAGCTCAGTTTCGATCTGATGAGGAATCGTAAATAGTTTTGTTAAAAATTATTTGTCATCTCATCAGGCCATGGCGACCGAGTGCTATGTGTAATAGCTATTTTACGCTCTATATATATTTATGTACAGTGTACATGTAGCGTTAGCGAATTATATGGAATTGGACGAAATATCTGAATAATTTTTTAATTGTGTGTGTAGCGATGGTCGCTACAGTCACAGGACCAGTTGTAAAGAAAAAACATCAAAAATGGCAAAAACAACAAAGCAAAGATGATGTGAGTCGCTTATCTGTGATGCGATCAAAGCCTGAGAGGCCAGATTAAGTCGTTCTATAATAAACTGTCCTATGCACGAGCACTGAAAAGTGCAGTTGTACCAGTACTTAAGCTGAACATTCCCATTTCATCCATTAAGGGCAAAAGAATCCAGTGTAAACCAATTATGTTTGCCAGAGTTCAACTCATTGTTGGCACGAAAGCTTTTTTCGCTAATAGCGAAGAAGTTAAATGCAACGTGTGCAATGTGATTAGATCCGCAGCCTATATGTAATGTCAATGCCTATGTAATACCTATGTCTGTAATGGCATTATTTTAGAGACTGCTAAGGCCGAAGACATTGAGATTTTTTGGGTAACAAGAACTTTGAAGAAGCTGGGCTTGAAAAGCTTCTCTACTCCAAAAAAAACTGCCTAAAACAATTGTTTATGGTGTTGACAGCTCAGACAATTTTGCGGATATCAATATCGCAGTCATGAGCCAACATAAAGTAATCAAAAAGGAGTATTTTATGCTTGGTTTCAAAACCGGGCCCAGAAACAACGAGGCCGCACATTGGGTCATAAAATTGTCACCAAAAAGACATAATACATGTCAAATCTTGCAACGTTAACGAAGTTGGTAGACGCTGCTCAGAAGACGGATATGTCTAAAAAAAGTGAGAAAGGCTAAGTCCAGTAGCCGTAGCAAAGTTAATAAAGTCTACGTCCATTCTTTGAGAAGTAGAGTATGCATAGCATACAAAACGACCCTAATAGTCATTCGAAAAACTGTTTATGACCATTAAAGCCCACAAAAATGTAATTTAAGGATTGTCCAACTTATTATGCAAATAAGACTAAGTACTTCGACGAGAGTTGTCACTGGTGACAGTGACAATGCAAAGGTTGCCATAGAGGTTTTTAACCGTGACTTTGAGGTACTTAGAAACTGATAATTCTGTGATTCACATTGTTTATGTGTTGAAGTTAGGTCTGCTTTGGGTAAACTTTATCTAACATTATCTTTCTTGGAATACTCTAATGGACCAGTGGATTACATCAATAGGCTTGATAAAATCATGGAGGCTCTCCTTCTAATTATCAAAACTAGCGATTTCAATGCTAAGTCAAAACTTTGGCCTAGTAAGGACACAAAGGATCGAAGATTACTTGTGGAAAATTTTTTGTGAGACGACGCCTCTTTTTTTCTAAATAAAGTGGGCCAGCTATTCTCATATTGCCACAAAGGCAAATCAAATATTGATTTTATATTTATGAGTGCGACGAGTTCTTGAACAAAGGATCGAATGAGTAGTAAAAGTAAACTGATCTTCAAGCGATCACCAGCCAATAAATCTCACTCAAAATCTTATGAAGCGCACAAAACTGCAAAGAACCTCAAAACAAGATTTCCCAATATGCACTAAAACGTGCAAATTAGGGAAATCTCGAAAACTATTGAACTCAACTTGGCAAAGGTGGAAATAATTGGAAATAATATCAATGAAGGCTCTTGGCCTCGATAGTATTAAGACTGACTTAAAAGAGGAAGTTTTTTGAAGGCAAAGAAAACAGCATAGTATATTATCATTTGGAAAATCCTATAGAAACTGCTAATTGGTAGGTCGATTTGTGTGTTCCAGGGTAGTGGCAAATATAGTAACAAACATTTTGGATTCAGAAAAAATTGATCCACATAGAATGCTATGATGAAAACAATCAACCAAGTAAAATACTCGGGGCAAAAATACGAACTTAGACTATTCCTTTATGTGTCTGGTGCTTTTAATAAACTGCGATGGTCTAGTATTATGAATCAGTTAAGAAAGATAAAATGTCCAGCAATCCTTTACTCAATCATAAATAAATATTTCTCTGGTAGATTCACAACTGTAGTCACTAATTGTGGCACACTACAAAAAAATATGACCAAAAGATACCTGCAAGGGTCTTTCTATCCTAAGCCTGCATCTCTGGACAATGACGTGAGAATGAAGTTGGTCAAAACCGTAAAATGATTTGGGATTGATTTTGATAAATAAGTGGTAAGAAAGTCTTCTTTTCTTTGAAACGAGGAGCTAAAGAAACTTGACGATTTAAACATAAGGGACCATCAAGATTATCTGTGAAAGCAAAGTGGTTGCACTACTTACATATGCTTGTGCTGGTTGAGCTGAAAGAATGAATTAAAAATGATAAAGTGTGAACTTCGGGAACAAAGTAATAAAAGCAGGACAAATAGAAACTAACCTTATATCGTCTAAAATACAGATGCAATAAGCATCTTTTACAATATGACAAGAGAGTTAGAATAATTCGGTTGATGGTATAGTATAACTGAAAGTTTTCTCCAAATATTGAAGAAAGGATAGAAAAAGGTTTGCAATTGATGCATTTCTTAGGCAAATGTTACCGTGCATGGTAAACTTAAGGTGCAATTTAAATGTCAAAATGTGAAAACTAAACCTCGAAAGGTACAAAAAGACAATAATAAATCATTAGTCCTCAAAATTAGGAAGAGCTCAATTTGTTTGTTGGAAATTTTATTAACTCTTTTCCTAAACAGTTGAAACTCATATAAGGCAGAAAACTCGAAAAAGCGATCAGTCTGATTAAAAAATTAGCAAATGATAAAATTTCCATATTACTGAATTTTTTAGGTTTGCAATATAACTGATATCAAGTCTATTTCAGGAATACACATTTTAGCTTCCTGCGAGTTGATTAAGGAACTTTCCTTGCTATAAATCTCAAAATCAATGGACCAAGGATTGGAAAATAAAACTATAAACGAACATAATTAATGCTGAATGAATTGGCCAAATAGCGATCTCAATTATTATAAAACTATTCATAGTTGAAAAACCTAAGTTGTACGAATATCATGCACAGTACTGTACATTATTGCGAAGAACAGCAAGAAAAGCTGACAAAAAGCTTTTATCCTTTTATTATTTCGTTTTGTTGTTTTGTTTTGTTGTTCTTGGTGTGTGCTAGTAAGTCCTCAACCGTCGCCGTATCTTTCCTTTATTTTTTTTTTTTTTTTGCAGCTTTCAATTTTAATTTTGCTAATGAACATTATAAATATTGTTGTGAGATGTTGTTATTTCATTGCTTGCAATTTTTCCTTGTTTCTAGGTTCTAGCCATTCTTATTTATTTATACATAATATTTAGAGAACAATAGGTGTGTTAGAAGAAAAGATTTTTATGTAAGTTATAAATACAAAAAAAAAATCTGCCTAAACACAATAGTAATGTGTACATAAAATGGGAGACCAAAGTTACTTTGAACATAACGTTTATAGTAAATTATGAATAATGAAAGCTTAACATAACTTTTGCTTTATTTTGGAAATAATAATGATGATGGAATACTTTTCTTATGAACACAATACTGTTAAAATTGTTTGTGGTGATGTTTCACTCAACATGTTATAAACGAGAAGGTGTGGTACTTTAATTGTTCATTTGGGTTTGCCAATGATTGGGAAGCTAAACTGACAAATAATTTTTTGGGATATGTTTACTTAAACAAAATTTAAGTTTCATTTGTGATGTGATACCACTTTTTTGAGTCTGGTTATATTTGGATTTTTTTAAACCCACATTTTTATGAAATAACTGATTTGTACTATTTGCTACTCAACCATCTTGCTTTTTTAGGCTTTTAGAAAATGTTCTAAGATTTATGTATCTCGAAAGACGCGTGCTTTTATCTGATTTTCCATAATCATTTTGTAAAAATCACTTCTGGAAAGTGATTTTGGTAACACGGATTGAAGAATTACTAAATTCCAGACCATTGTGCCGAAGTGCTAATGACATTGACTAGCTTTATATTCTTACTCCGGGTAATTTTTTAATCCTCAAATTCCAGCAATCTATTTTTTTTAGTTAATCGAGTCCTACAATACAAACAAAATTCTAAACATTTTTAAGAATTATAGATTAAAAACTAATTATTTAACACAGAAATTAAACGAATGGACCGGGAAGCCGAAACAACATGTCACAACACTCTGAATTCACAATGTTAAAAAAATAATAATTTTAGCACCAAAATCAAATGAATTAACCGTTAAACAGACATAAAATTTCAAAACACTCAAAATTCACACAAAATTCTAAAATGAAAATAAATTATAGAATTTAAAAATAATTTAGCCCTTAAACATAAAAAAACGGTAAAGCGATAAAACGAGTAAAATCACTATCAATAAACACAAAATTTTCAATTGTTTATGAATAATGGTAAACAAATTCTTTAGCACGACAATTAAATGAAATAACTGTTAAACAGACAAAAACACATCACAACTTAAATGAATCTTAATGAATTACAGACAAAACCAACACGAATGTATTACAATCCTGATCAAGTATAGATAGAATAAAAAACGAAGTAATATTGGTGATAATCGGGCTTGTATATATTATAGGAGGTTTTGTTGGCATCACGAAACCCATGAAGCTTTATCCTGAATGATTTGTTTGTATTGATTTATCGCGATATTGATATTTTTTCCAATGTATGCAGATTCTTTTGTAGTTTCTTGGAGAGAACCAACCATGCTGGTCAAATATTGTGCCAGCTTCTAATAGTATTGTGCGTTTTGTAATAGTGGATTTGTTTGATGAAGTTTAATGGCGTAACCTTAAATTTCAAAACGTAATTTTTTATGTTATATTCAAGGCCCAAAAGTTTTATTGTATCCACGTCATCTCTCTATTTGTAGGTTTACATCATTCCTTCTTGTCTACTAGGGGAATGTTTTCGAGCAGGATACGAGAGTTGGATATGCACTTTCGTTGTTTAAATCTTGTCATTTCAAGAATTGCTATAATGGATGTTTTAAATGCGGGTGCTTTTGTTACTGTGTCCGAATCGGTCATAAGCAAATATGGGATCTGAACTGATATACTTTTGATTGCAATTTGGTTGAGTACTTTAGAGGCTAGGAAAGGTAATGATGCTAATCCGTACGTAACTGTGCACAGACGAAAATATTTAGCTGGTTCCGATGGAACGCCATATGATTTTCTAATAGTATGGGAATCCTCAGCGTTCTCGGGAGTTTGCCGGTATATTTTTTCTATATCAACGGCAAACACTATGCGATGTTCACGGAAACATGAAATTAGGGCGTATAATAATGACAGTCAATTACATCTCCTGACATTTTTTTTCAAACGATTTTAACACACCGTGGCAAAAACACGTGGTGTGGCAAACCGTCTTTCTACTGCACCACTAAATTTTTACAGGGCTTGGCTGAAAGTACTCCTAGTTTGTTTCTTGTTTTTATAAAGGTAAGCTAACCACAAAACGGCCGTCAGTGGTTTGTTTATCTTTCTCTCGGTTTTGAAAAATTTTTTTACTTCGGTTTGGAAATTTTTTCAATTGAATGGGCTGGATAACGATTGAATATCATCAGAAATACTGAATGTTCCCACCTACAACTTATTCAAAAATGGAACTTAGTAGCACCGAATCATTAAGATTGTTTTTGATCTGCCCGCCTCCTAGTATAATAAAAAAATTATCAATGTCCTTTAGGAGATCCACCTCATGTGGAATTTGAAATTCTGGATCAGTCAATGGTAAAGTTTTCCAATTATGTGAAGTTCTAAAGTTCTAAAGCTTATCTAAAGCTGTAATATAAAAACTTTTAAATTTATATTTGGTCCTAATTGTGGTTTGATTTGGATTGTAGCAATGCTTTTGATAGTTCCAGTTTTAAAGAAAGCCAAGATGTTGAAAACTTGACAATGTTATGAAGCTGGCTTCGGACCCTGAATCTGAAAGGGCACGCCATTGAAAACTTTGGCCAGTTGATGTGTTTGGTTACTATATGTTGCCATATGTCATGGTTAAATTCTACTTCTCTGATAATGCAATTTCCATAGTTGATCCGATTTCCTCGACGTCGTTTAGATAAACATTTAAATACGTTATGTCTGTCACTCAAACAGTTAAAGCATCGTTTGGTATTTTTAATTATCTCGCGCCTCCCTTGAATTTCAATGCCTTTAAAATCTGGGCACTGATGTATTAAATATCCGTCAGCTGTACAACTAGGACATTTAGTTTCATACACTGCACTTTGACCCTTGATTGATGGTGGTTTAGTATTTGAGGTTGAATCACTTTGGTTTGAATTCCGCAAGGAATCTAATACACCGCCTTTGCGTAGTAAAAATTCAAATAATTGTTGGGCTGTTGGAAAGTCCATCTCCGCTGTCTTTTGAGCCTAAAGAGCGTTAGATGCATCGTCTAGTTTACCGATTAAGATATATATTAGCCACGGATCTTGGTTTTCACTAAGAGGTCACATAGCCTTTAATCCTCGTAATACCTCATTAGAAGTGTTAAGACGTTTTTTAAATTAATTTTACTTGCCAGATTTTTTGATGGTTGTTCTGGAAAGGTTCCAAGAAAGGCGTTCATTGTATGCCACTTTATCTCGTGCCGTTGCCTCAAATTTTGTAGTTCTTCTAAATAATTAGGCGCGGTAATATCACAACAGGCTGGTTGTTTTACATCCTTAAGTATTAAAACTTTTGAACTGGTGATTACAAAGCTGAATCATGAATAGAAGATACATATAAGTCATACAATTTTACACATATTGGAGTTCGCTTGGTATGCCATGTACTTGATTTGCATATCCAATTAAAATTTTCAGGAAAATGATTCTTTAACACGAAAATTATATAAAATAATCGTTTAAACAGACAAAAACTTAACAACACTGACAATACACTCAAAGTTCTAAAAAAAAATATATAATATAAAGATGCAAGAAAAATTAACTAGCACGAAAATAAAATGAATTAATCGTTAAACAGACAAAATACATCATAACACTCTCAATACGCACAAAATTCTAAAATGTATACTAATTACAGATTCCTAAAAAAATTATTTAGCACAAAAATAAAATAAACTAATCGTTAAACAGACAAAATACGTCACAACACTTTTAATACACATACAATTCTAAAAATTGTATGAGTTGCAGATTAAAATAAATCTTAAACTCGAAAATTAAATGAATTAATCGTTTAATAGACAAAACACGTCATACCACTCTTAAAATACACAAAATTTAACTCAAAAACAAAATTTTTGGAAATAAACAATTATATGAATTAACCGTTAAACAGACAAAAATTAAATGAATTACCCGTTAAACAGACAAAATACGTCACAATACTCTCAAAATACGCAAAATTCTGCATATGAAAAAGAAATCTACAAACTCACGTGGTAGGTATAAAAGCGCTTTTTGTATAGGGTAATTATGTTTACCAGTGAACTCAAAAGCACATCTGTGACTATTTGAATTCCACAATTTAATTTCGAGTTGTTTACTTTTTGAAATTTATCTTGAAAAATTAGAAAACATTTTGATAAATTAAAAATTAAGTAGGGTACAAGTGTGCCCGCATCAATTTTGCTACACAAACCGAATAGTAAACATCATTTTTCGAAACGTAAATTGTCTCTATCATCTGACCTTCTTGCATGATTTAAACATTCTTCACTGTCATTAGTTTCGTATATTTAAATACGTTCAATTATGTCACCAACATTGAAACCGGAACACAGCCGAAATACTCGATTTATTATCTACCAAATTTTTTTGTTCACTCGATTCAGTTTGACATATAGTTTTGAATCATTTTAAGTTTAGTACCATTAGAGTAAGGATGACTTTCATAAGCGTGGTGATATTATTTTTAAGCTGTAGTGTTGTATTTAGTGCGAATTCTCAGCCAAATATAATAGTGTTCATGGCCGACGATCTGGGTTGGAATGACGTTAGTTTTCACGGTAGTAGTGATATTCCAACACCAAATATTGATGCACTTGCATACTATGGCATTTCGTTGAATCGACATTATACATCGCCGATGTGTACACCGTCGCGTGGCTCATTTTTCACCGGTAAATATCCAGTACATTTGGGCTTGCAACGTTTTGTGATCGCAAACGATGAACCATGGGGACTCGATGTGCACGAAAAAATATTACCACAATATTTAAAAGACGTTGGGTACAATACGTATTTGGTGGGGAAATGGCATTTGGGGTTTCACCAAAAAATGTATACACCAACCGAACGTGGATTTGATTCGTTTTATGGATACTATGGCGGTTATATCGATTACTATTCGCACAATTTATTTCTTCTTGTAAGTGTTAAACCAATTAAATTTTTTTTTTTTGTTGTATCAACTTTTTTTGTATCTTTGAAGACGAGACCTTTATGGCCGGCGGGATACGATTTTCGACGTAATTTAACCGTTGAACGAGACACAAAAGATCAATATGTTACAACAATGCTAACTAATAGTGCTATTGAAATGATAAAAGGGCACGATAAAAGCAAACCAATGTTCATGATGGTTAATCATCTGGCTCCACATGCTGGAAATGATGTAACGCCGCTTCAATCGCCGATTGGAGCCACCGATAATTTTGAATATATTAAAAATCCAATTCGGAAAAAATTGGCAGCGGTCATATCAATTATGGACCAAGGAATCGGTAGTGTTATTTCAGCACTCGAACAACACGATATGCTAAGTAATTCCGTTATATTATTTTTTTCTGACAATGGTGCACCAACATTGGGCCACTTATACAATTTGGGATCTAATTATCCATTTCGAGGGCAAAAAGATAGTCCATGGGAAGGTGCTATTCGAGTTCCTGCCGCCATTTGGAGTCCATTACTTTCAAATCGTGAACGAACTTCAAACCAATTGTTTCACGTGTCAGATTGGTTTACAACATTTTTAAAACTAGCGGGCGTTGATACACTACAACAAGACCTTGATGGTAATGATATTTGGGATGCGTTATCAAAAAACGCAAATAGTCCACGATCATCAATCGTACATAATATCGATGAATACACGTCGTATATGAAAGGAGCATATAAATACGTAAAAGGAAATCGACAATTAGGCATCTTTGACTGGTGGATTGGTGATAAAATAATCGATGTCGCCATTAAAAATCCATATGCTGATATTTATTTTGATTTAGTTCGAAATTCGAGTACAGGCTTATCACTTTCAAAATATTCTCTAAGTGATTCACCCATTTCGGATGCGACAATGCAAACGAGTCGTGACGCATCGACGGTGCGTTGTAATAAACCAAAGAATACTTGTCTTCCAACACTTTTGCCATGTTTATTCAATATAGTGGCGGACCCATGTGAGTACGAGAATTTATACTTGGTTCAGAAATCAAAAGTGGATGATATGGAGTTGGATATATTGAATATTCGAGAAACTATTGTACCAGTGCGTAATCAACCGGGCGCTGCAGACGCTAATCCAGCACTATATAACGATACATGGACGTTTTGGGAAGATGCAATTTAACATATTTATGTGACTGTGTAACATTTCATTTGGCTAAAGATAAAATTTAATAATCTGTTGTAGTCCATAATTTCCTATTCATACACGCAGACAACATACACAACCTTGGGATTGATATTTTTAGTTTACAGGACTTAGTTTGAAGTGTAACGACGTGCCTGATGATTCGACCTAACAATACTGCTCCCATTAGTTCAAGTCGGGAAAAATTTACTTGTTTCAGCGGTGCTAATTTAGATTTGGTGGTTATCAAATGTGTGATTGAAACTTGTCTCAATACTGACCACTGCTTTGGTGGCTATCCATCTCGGGACTTTTATTTTCGATTAACCAGGATAAAACAGGATTTTAACTCGAATTACTAAAGGAGATATCATACCCAATGGGTCGAAAATCCAACTTGATTCAGGTATGAAAAGTAAATCGATCGGTCGTGGATTGCCACGATATCCCCAGTAATTTAAATGATTGTTCATGCGTTTTCCAACAGCGGCTTGATGCTTCTAATGTCACTACGATTAATAAGCATGGAAATGTGGTTTGAGGAAATTTTTCTCAAGTTAAATCCACCACTGCATTATTTTTACAATATGGACCTTCAAATTAAGTAATTGTGATAGGGTTGCTGCAACATGAGCAGCCTCCAGAAACTCATACGTGCGATCTAGTAAGTTCGACTGCACATCTGGTAGCCATAAAGGATCCCAAAGCCGTACCATACGTTACTGTGTTTAGCGTATAAGGTTTGAGTCGTCTTTGCTCGTCTCGCCATAATACGATTTGATACTTTGTGTCTTCTTTGTGAATGAGCACTTGTCGATAAATTTTTTCCAGATCGCCAACAAGTACATAACGATGCTGTCAAAACCTTAATAGAACTTCCCTTAAATTTGGCTGTATGGTAGGTCCAATCATCAGTTTCTCGTTTAATGAACAATGACCTTGACATTTTGAAGTAGCGTAAAATACTTCAAAATTTATTATGCTGCATTGTTAGTTTGACACAGCTTTGCTTCTTTCAGGTTTACTTTATGCGGAAGTCTGATGGTAAATCTGCCCTCGATGTTTCTGACTGCAGAATTGGTAATGGTTTTTCTTCCGTATATATCGGTTGAGTTTCTGGGACGTTCTCGATTTCCCAAAACTGTCAAAGTGTTTAGCCTATATTAATAAGTGTGATTGAATGACTTGAATGGTGCTGAACTTCAACCTTGATGTAAGCCGCCTACTATCGACCCTAGTTTCGTGTTTTGAGCCATGAGTTTACTGACTCCCATCTTCTTAATGCCATCTTCGAACAGATCAAAAGCCATATCAGCGCCTAGTAGAATATCAATTGCTGCTGGTTTATGGAAGTATGGGTCCGCTAGTTCGATTCCTACTAATGCCGTTATCTGATTGATATTAATTGTGAGTGAAGGTATAAGAGCGATGTTATTTTTAAAATTATAATGGCATTTATCAATGTCGAAAAATCTCGATTTCAAGCTGACTTGAGCGATTCCACGTGATTTAGCTGCCCCTGTTTGCCAAATTCCAGTGATAAATTTCTTCCATTATTACGAACTATGCTCAACTTCTGCACTAAAGCTTCAGTTGCGAAAGAAGCCTGGGAAGCCGTAATTAAAGCTCGGCGGGGTCTGCGACTTTTGATTGCATAATAATTGCTGTTTGTAATATTGTTATGTTTTCTGGCTTTTTCACCTTGATTATTATTGGTGGAGTCTGGTTCACAGACTGCTATAACACTGGAGACGTTTATCCGTAACATGTAAGAATGGTTTATGTTTTCGTGAACAATGGCGACACCTATTTTGAGACCTATAGTCATTCACGGTGTGTCATCGTATATGTCACAAACGTCATCCTGAGCATTTCGCAACTGACTTACATCATAAAAAATTTTCATCGTGTTACTTGTAAAATTTGTAAAGCAGAGCAGTCACATCCGTAATGGTCCAAGCATCTTTGATAGAAACTGGTGGAGGTACGAGTACCACTCACACAAATTATGATTGATGGCAATTGCAATCATAAATATTTTTGTCAAAAATAGCATTCCAATGTTTGCACGCATTTAATTGAATTTAGGACCCTAATATAACGTCAGAACGGAAACTTTCTCTGAAAAATTAGGGCTTAACCTTCAAATTTGTCATTGCTCAGCATACAATGGCTGATTCGAACTTCAATGAGCATCAGAAAATAGACAAGATCCTTAGAAATAAACAATATCACAATTTTCTTCGTGATGGCAAAATAAGTTTAGAAAATTTTGGCAGCGGTTTGAAGCTTAAAAATTGATTAAGAAGATTATTTACCAACGAACTTCGTACAAGAATGACAACTCTCGTGATCTTCCGCAACTTTAAAAATTGCGGACTACCAAATATTTGTTTGGATTAGGTGAGGGGAAGAACATTCAGCTTAATGGATTCTGGGATGCAAGCAAGAATTCTTAAGGATGTTCATTTCACTTACGCTGTCGGCAGAATGATGAAACTTACCATACGATTTGCCTACGACAATTTTAACTTCCCAAGTAGAGGGAATAAAAGTCACAATTAATTTTTATTTACTTTTAGCACGCACTTATTTATGTTATATAAACACTTACAGTTCTTTTTCCCAAACAATTAATTATCTAAGTTGTTGTTGGTTTTGTTGATGATGATAATAGTGAAAGTGATTAGTGATGATCTTTTTCTGTGTTATCAAGATGTTTCTCGATCGACATCTTACTATGGAATGGACGATTATGCGTATTTTATTCTCTCTTTCATCTGACGTTTTTTTGTTTGTGATCGCACCATCTATTGATGATCACTGCAACCATCGTTATTCAGCAATGTGCTGAAAAAATAAATTGTTTTCGACTTCGAAATTGATTGAATGTCAATGTTATGTAAATAAACCACCAACATTGACATGTCGTGAATTTAATGTGTTTAATGTGATGTTAACATATAATTATGTTAATTATAAGTTTACATAACTATTTGTTCGACATATTGTATACTTGTGTCATTACCTTGTTTTGAGCTCTGTGCTGCGCAACTTATTTAAAAGTGCGATTTGCAACTTTCACTTAAAGAGATATTATTATTGGGCCAATTCCAGATCGTTGGATTCCTGCATTGGATTCATTTGCTAGCTGACCTTATGATAAGAAGTGCAACTCTTAGTATATTACTGGACTCAAATATTTGGCTTCGTCTTATATAGTACTGCAATAAAATAGGGTTCTGGCCCAAGTTAAATTAAACTTCTCGTGGCATATAAGAAGTAAATTGTCAAAAAATAAGAAACCTCTCTACACAAAGTGTACAATAAGCTCCTCCATTTAGCACTGTTGGCAGCAATTATTTGGGTTTGTCCTAAATACACTATAAATGAAGTAGAATGACTTCCAGTATATGAAACCAAAATTGTGTGGCATGCTTTGCACCTTCTAGATCACAAAATCTCGTGGCTATACGAAGCAGCAGTCGAAACCTCTAAAGCGGTGTTTCTTGAGGATAGCTTGTCTGACAAACGCAGAATTACTCATAGTGGCAAAATAGATAATTATCTAGACCGATATCATCAAGCCCTGATGATCCACAAACATAAACTTTCAGAAATTTTTTTGATTGGACGTTTTTGAATGGATCTTTTAGACGGAACTACAGAATTGTAAAGTTGTTATTTACATGAAGATGGCATCTCGTAACCGCACTATTACAAAACTATGAAATTGATACAAATATTGGTTTGGTCTATACAACAACGGTAAAAGTGGGCACATGAGTCCATGCTCCAGCATAATTAGCTAGTTGTCAAGATGGTTGACAATCCACTTTATTAATAAATATTCGGTCAAAACGACAAAGTGCACCCAGCAATGATAAAAGGATGAAAGTACCCACGCTTCGGACTTTAAAATGAGTCTATAAAAGGCCAATACACCAAGCAATTGGCGCAGTGGTTAAAGCTGTAGTGTTTGGAACGGGAGGTATCGGGTTCGAACCCCTGGCTGACTGGAGCAATGCAATGTGCAGATGGATTTAAAATCGAATCTGTATTCGTGCAACCTCGATTTGGATAGTGACGGCGTAAAGTAGAACATTAAAAATTGACCGCGAAAGAGTTGGAGAGCTTCGGCCCAAAAAAGATTGCATGGTTCAAACCCAAAAAAAAAACAGACCAATACAAAAATTATGTCTATTGCCGACGTATAATCTTGGAATGTTCAATAATCTTGGATTGTTCAATACGTCCATGCCACCCTTAAGAATTTTGTGAAGCCTGCAAACAGCCAGTCATCACAGGGAGATGTCTCAAGTATTGGTGAAAAACACCTTTTTCTTCATTTGTTACAGTTTTTCAACGATTTTGCTCTTTAAACAAACCAGAAATATCATGTTTTGCCGATAGGCTGTTGTGTTTTCGATCGATTTGAACGTTTTTCAGCAGCTACTCTCTTATCAGCTGAACACCGGTTTGGTTCCAACGTAAACATTTTTTTTGTTTCGAGTAAACAGTGCTAACTAGCACTTTGAACCAGCGATTTTGCGTTGTTTTTGTTTTATTTTGAGCAATCGCGGCAACTATTTGGATAAAAGCTTTTTCATTTGTATGCAAAATATTGAACACACTCCCAATTAATATATTTATAATCTCAGCTATCGCACGCACTTTTGCTTTGTGACACAGCTACTAGCATCACTTAATTCACTGTAACCAGTATGTTATAAGGTTTGGTTGTCCTGAAATTTGTACACATCATTTGACCGTAGCTACGTTCTAAACAACATAAAGATTTTTCATTAAAAGTGCCATCTCTGGGTTAATATCGGGACTTATTGAACGATTGTGTATTTTTCGTATTTATTTCCATCACTGTATCAAAATTTACCAAACACCTATACCAACAAAACTGTTAATATAAAACCAATTTTTTTTTTTTAACTTTTGCAACTTTTTTAATTTAAGCCTGCATTATTATATTCTTCTTTCCAATACTCGTTTAATTCTAGTCCACGAATTTTGCTTCCATCAAGTTTTTATTTTACTTTCTGTTTCGTTTTGTTGTATTAATTCGCCTTTTCTTTAATTATTTGAGAGGAAAATGGAAAAAAAAAGAAAATGAAATTTGTCGAAGGAAAAATACTTTTGAAAAAAAAACTGAAAATGATTGAATGAAAAATTGTGTAAATGAAAAGTTAAGTTTATGTTGTTCGCGTGTAGTATGATGCGATGTTCTTTTGTTTTTAGTGGAAAATCTTATTTTAATTAATTTTGAAATAAATTAATTAAAAAAAAAAAATATAAATTTGTAAAGAAGCAGAAAATGAAATGTGGCTGGCGAATTGTTACATTGTGCGAATTTGGAATGCTTTGGGTATATATAAAAAGCTAGGAACTCGACTTGCCATCGAAGTGTTCAGGTGTAAAAAAATTAATACATTTTTTTCCAGTTTTTACTTTGTTACATATTTTTACTAATAATTTATGTCATCTGAGGTTTTTGTTATATATGTATATGTGAAAAACATAAAATTTTCCGTTTCGTCTTGTATGTATGTAGATTTTTAATTAACATTAGTAGCATAGCATAATATTCTCTATCTATATAGACGTGTACATATATAGCACATAAATCATGTTTTGTTCATAATATATACCATTCCATCCTATACCATATTATGTATGTTTATGTTATACAAGTTTTATGGTGGTAAGAAAACACTTAGCAAATAACTTTGACAATTTTCTTGGCATATAACAACAACACTGTGCGCACTTCTATATTATACGATTTCGAACGATATAAGTGATATATGTATATAGACGTTATGAATGTTTTAAGATTTTACTTTTGAAAGTTTGATATGTACAGTTGATGTGTACGTATGTATTTACAGAAGAGTAGAATGTGTATACATACTTATATTATACAGAAAGAACAACATGTCAGAATTTGATGTTAAAATGCCAAAAGTTGGATGTGTTACGTCATAAATGTAGAAGAAAGTAAGATTTTATTTGTTTTCTTGTTTTTTGGGGCGAGCATTACATTTAATAGGTTTCAGACGCATATCATTGTGTACTGTACTCTACATGTAAAAAGTAAATAGATAATGTATATGTTAATTATTTGATTGGTGTGGTAATTATTTGAATTATCATGTTTCTTTTTATCATTATGATTTGACAAGTGGGATTTTTATGACATTCGTGGTTGAGTTACGTCTCGTAATCGGAAAAATGTGTTAATTGACGTCTTCTAATTTGAACAAGTAGAAAGCATTTATATATGTCCAAAAAATTTAACGAATTAACCCATCCACTACACTACAATTTTTACGTTTTAGCAAATAGTCCCCAACTTTTAAATGTAATATAACTAGCTAAAATTATATCTCATCTTAAGCTTAATCTTCACAATCGTGTAAGTCGAATACAATTGTAAAATATTTTATTTATATAGTAATCATAAGCCGACTGATACAAAATAAGCAAGCCTTACCGACATTAATAAAACTCATCACAATTCTAACATGCACAATTGTGTATGTTGAATGGAATAAAAACGTAATTGCCAGAAAATTATTATTTTTGGTTATGTTTTCCAACAAAAACTGCTAGTGGGTCGACTTCGAATAGTAACGAAAATTATTAAACTGATAAATCTGGATATGATCTTGGCGATGATATAGTTACATACCCCAATGTATTTAATTATGACAGCAAAAATATGGAACAAGAGTTAGATAGTCCCACAAACAACACTTATATGTTATTTGTTAAGTTTCAAATTGAAATCAATTACAGAATTAAATGAACTGTTAGGCTGAATACATGGGTTTCAATCTGTTTTCAACCACTTAAAGCAATAGTTTATATAATCACAAATAAGTTAACTTCTCAATGAAGCATTTGAAAATTTCCATGAATTGGTTCTACGTCATATGTCAATGAAAATCATTTTATTCATGCTGGCATTGTGCTTTTATTTATTATTTGAAAGCTCGCGAAATGTAATTTCGAAATTACTTATTAATCATACTGGATAATCCTATAATTTTTACAACTCATCTTCATGAACCAAAATACGCAGTTTATACATGCTAAAGTTACATGCATCTCGAATGTTCTATTTTTCTATTATTTCGAAAAAGAAAAACGCTTTTGTTTTCTATACAATATATTTGCTCAGTTTTTGCTAACACTATAACGTTATTCCATTTTGGTTCGGTTTAAGACATCATTCAATCTAGTTATAATCTTATAGGGTCCTTCGCATCCAGGATGCATCTTTGGTGATAAATCCTTATTTTGTTGTGGGTTGTGAAGCCATACCAATTTTCCATATTTAAATTTTCTGTTATTGGCTCTTACGTCATTTCGAATCTTCATCTTATTAGAGCCTTCATTTTATTAGAGCCTTCATCTTGGAAAAATATTTCTTTCTCGATCCACAAACTGTCTTACTGAACCCAACAAATTTTTGTTGCTTAAATGGCTAAATTTGATTATAAATGCGGCGGATAATCAAAATTTTACAAACCGCCGGATTTTTAATCGGGATCAAAACAATAATCTCTGTTTTCTTGTAAGAAGGGCTGAACTGAACGCAGTTACTGTATCGCTGATACTAATTCATGGTACTTGATAGTTATCTGATTCCACATATATACAATTTTTCAGAGCATTCAGGGTGCCCAATTTATACAAAAATTGACTTAGTTATTATTTTGCAATGATCTTCGGAGAATTTTGCAATGATCTTTCGTTCACAGCAAGTCAAAAAACGATGTCCAAATAAAGACAGCAAAATGTGTTTTTAGCGTTCCACATTGAGCGTATAGTAGCCCTAACACAGTTCTCTTAATTTACCTTAACTA
Organism: Tipula confusa; assembly: GCA_963556175.1. NCBI lineage: Eukaryota > Metazoa > Arthropoda > Insecta > Diptera > Tipulidae > Tipula > Tipula confusa. The sequence continues at coordinate 34,386,987 of OY744476.1, forward strand.
AATCTATTCATAAATTCTTCGGGTTGGTCAATTGTCATCATCAGTTCATTCAATGTTTAATTGAATTTATACACCAATTCAATTGCGATTGCCCACTTTATCAAAAAGACCAAACATATCAAAGAATTCCTACTGTATCTATGGTGTTTTCAGTCTGCGGCAGATTCACCATTTAGTTTGCAGATCCTACCTCACAACTGACATACGATACATTTTAGATAAAAAATATGGTCGCATACACCTAGTCCCGTTCATGTGACATACAATCTGCTTCAATTAGCAAAAACTTAAACTAACTATTACGTCGTATAGTTTTCGACTTACTCCATGGAATTTCCAGAGATTCGCTCATCGCAAAAACTCTTTACGTAACAAAAATAATTTAACCTACCAGCATGAATCACATCAGCATGACAAGTATTTATTAATCATCGTGGATAGATTACCCTTTGGTCGTGGGCTTACTAATTTCGAGATATGACATCTGCAAACACTGTTAAGACATTTATCGCGAGCAATATATATCAAGGTTTGGTGTACTCAAAAAATACTGACTAAAGCCGTCAATTTCAGTTAAAACTCTTCACTGAGCTTATAAAAATTGTAAGCCAAACTCCGGACGAAACTTTTTCAATCTGCGAAAGAGAAAATTAGAGAGAAGCTAAAAGTTAAATGAAGTAATTCTCAGACAGTTAGTAATTACTAACCGAAGCATTTATTGATCAACAATTATTACATCATTTTCCAAATATTTATAACGTTACAACTGCCGGTATTTCTGATAATCTCGGATACGAGTAAATAAATTTAAAATATTTGATATGGGTGTTAATATAGAAACGGGGTTAAAACTGATACCAGAATTTGATGGGTCACACAATTTCCTACATATATTTATCATGGCGATATAATTTGTAAACCGTTAACTGAAGATGAAGACTTAGCCAACTTTCTTGATATTGTTAAAGACTCTCTGGTAGAGCGTATGATCTAGTAAAATACAAATTTTTTGAGAATTAGAAAATTTTGAAATCGTAGTTAAAAACCCAATTCTCTGACGTCCGTAGTATAGACGAACTTCAAGTACAATTGATCAAAGCGAGCCAGCAGAAGTGCTATCCGATCTAAACGATGCGTGTAATGCAAAAAAAAAAGAAATGACGCCGCAACAAGTATTCAGCATATTAATTCAATAACCGCTTTAAAGTCATTCCAAGAATGGTTAGGGGAACCATTTAGTTTAAAAGTGAAAGCTGGTTGTTTTGGTACATTAAACACAGTAATTAGAAAGGCGATTGAAGCAGAATCTATAATTCTAATTCCATTCGTAAACATTTAGAATGCCAAATCTGTTTCTGTTTCTTTTTTTTTTTCTCTTCGAAATCAACTCTCAAGTGGAGAAATTACTTGATGAAACTATAATACAAACTAGCTTAAGCCCATTTAATTCGCCCTTGTTAGAGGTTCAAAAAAAATCTCAGGATCGTAGTAAAAAATTTAGAGTTGTATAGTTGAAATATTTCCAAATATTACCAAAATATTAGACCAACTTGGCCAATCTAATTATTTTAGTATACTTGACAAATTAAAACCTCATTTAGTACTCAGTCAGGACATTACCAATTCTTGCCTATGCCATTTGGTACAAAGGGAGCTCCAGCTACTTTTCAGCGCCTGATGAATATTATTTTGACTGGTTTGACTGGTACCAAGTGTTTTGTGTATTTAGACGAAATCATAATACATAGTTTTGATGTGATGGATCATAATTCGAAGTTAGTGGAAGTTTTCACCATTATTAAAATTCATAATCTAAAGCTTCAGCCACAAAAGTGTTACTTTTTGAAGAAGGAAATTTGTTATTTGGGACATAGTGTGACAAGCAAAGGCGTCAAACCCGATCAGTCAAAAATATAAGTTGTACTATCCAATTTCGCCTAATCAAAAGGAAGTAAAATCGTTTTTGGGGTTTTCAGGATATTATCGTCGTTTCGTCAAAAATTATTTAAAAATTGCATCATCTCTTGTATCCTTGTTGAAAGAGAACGCTGAATTTAAGTGGTGTGCTGCTTATTAACTTATACCACCACCAATTCTGCAATATTCAAACTTTCAACAGCCATTCATACTGACAACTGACGCTAGTGATTTTGCCATAGATGCCGTTATTTCGCTATAATACCGTTCTTCCAATAGCTTATGCTAGTCGATCATTAAATTGTGCAGAACGTAATTGTCCTACGGTTGAAAACGAGTTATTGGCGATAGTTTGAGCAGTACATAGATTCAATCCTTATCTGTACGGTATAAAATTTAAAATAGAAACAGATCGTCGTTCTCTTACTTAATCAAAAGCCGTCATCTCGATTATTGCGTTGACGCTTACAGTTAGATAGTTATGATTATGAGATCGAATTTAAACCGCGTGCTTCCAACAGGAATGCTGAAGCGCTTAGTCGTATCACTCAATCTTATGTATCGGTTGACGATTCTATGTCAAATCAATACCTGAGTAACTTAATTGATGCGAACGTTAATGATGACTGATCAAGGATCAAACTTTATGTCCGAAGTTTTTAGCAATGTCTGTAAATTGCTTAATATATTAAATCTGTGATTTAAGACAGTCCAAGCGATAAATATTTAATCTCCAATATTTCAATAATACTATATTCATTAACTGCTATATTCTTTAAGCCTAAATATTGCAATACATTTACTTAATTTACCATACAACTATCTTCTGTGAGGCATGTGAAAAATGGTATTTTGCGTAAAGAAATATTGCGAATATTTTACCAGTATATCCCGGAAACGAAATATTTTAGTTTGTGTGGCTCAAAACAAAATTATGAGAATTGTGCTATGCTGATAAACTATAAAGTATTATGAGAATTGAGCTATGCTGATAAAAATAAAGTAGCGGTCCATAGAATTGCCATCGAAATTATCCATTTACATAAATTAAAAATAATAATGGCCCAATGCCCAACACGGTGGGACTCGCACGTTAATTAGCAATTCATCGCTTATGTGCAGGTTTGTCCGTACTATTGGACTCATCAAGTTAAATATAGCTGCAACCATCTATGTGTTTTACTTCATAAATTCACCGCAAAATAGCTTTTTCAATAACGTAGTTTGTTTTACAATACCAAAGGCTTTAGTTAGATTGGTAAACATAGCTAAAATTGTATCCCTTTATCAATAAGTCCAGTTACCTGTTGCAAAAATTTCAGCAAAGCTTTTTTCGCAATTTTGTTAAAAAACTAAAATTTCTGGCAGTACCAAGCTATTTGTCAAGCCGTATTACTGAGAGATTATAAGATTTTTGTCAGCTGGACTCAACGGAATAAAATTACTGTTTGAGACACCAACAGGCGTGAATTAATGTTAAATTCAATTTGAAATTTTTTCTGTTGATCCATTAATCAAATTCTAGTTTGATCAATAATTTCTCTAATTTCAGCTAATGTCACCGGATGTCAAATTGTTTCATTAACTATGTTCAGCAGTTTTGTTGAGAATTAGACCAATTTTAATAAATTTTTTCGATTTCTGGATTCACAGTCTCGCATAAGATGCAGCTTTGTTGTCTTAATTTATTATTATTTACATGTTTGTTGGCCAGATAACATATAGCTTATTTTTTTACACACAAGGATTAACAGTATAGTGGTCTTATTTAAATTACTTTTAAAAATGTCAATACAATTATCAAATACTTTAGAAGCATCAATCAACTGTTAATATCAGTACACCGCACACATAGTAGGCATATTATTTCCTGTAATTTCTAGTAACGAATTTGAGCAAATTAAGTTTGAATTCTAGATCATTTTTTGTTACCATAATTTGGTTTCAATAAGATAAACGAATGATCTGATATATGCAAATATAATACTCTGTAAAAAAAAATCTCGGAAAAAACCTCTTTCAATACAGAAAGTCGGTACATCAATAATTTGGGTTGCTCCAAAATATTAGGTTTCAATAAAAATCTATGTTAAGTTCACCCATATAATAAATAGGTTTCGATAGGACAAATCTTTATAAGGCATGCAAAAAATTATGAGTGAATAATATCAAATAATGCTGTGGATTGTGAATAAGGAATGAACCAGCAATGGCTCATAAAAACCGTTTATTTTTATTATGTAGACAACATGTTATGCGTGCTTGCTTCAACTGTGCCAAATATATTTTTTCCTATACAAATATTTTGACACATAAAATCAATTTCCACAAACACTTTTTGACCAACTTAATGTCGCACAGCTTATACCATGCACGAAATAATATATCATCATATATGGAAAATATAATGAATAAAATAAGGAAGACAAATGTTTAGCCGGACAGATAGACAGTCACATCGAACAAAAAAAATCTACATAACCTGAGGAGATGGTATTTGAAATGAAAATTCCAACATGAATTTGTTCCATACAAAAAATTTCCGGACATGGATAAATGATAATAAATCACGTAGAAGGAAATTTGCCTGATTCCATTTTTTGACAACTCGATGAATTGACATTTGTTTATTTTTTTTTATTTTTTTGTTTTACGTTCGACGGAAATTCAAATGTTACCAGACAAACGTGCTTGGTGGGTTGATGTTAATTATGTGGATATGTATATTTATACATACAGGGTAAGTCATTGAGAAAAATCGAAATGATCCCGAGAAACGTTTAGTATATGGATTAATCAGGAAGACTCGAAATACCGAGCTCCACCGTACACTGTAACAGGAATATAGTTATGACAGTCTCGACCTGGTAACTGGCATCTAAGCGATCGAAAGTTTGTGTTTTTTTAGGAAGAAAGAAAGGAAAGGTACGCCAGTAATGACAAACTTGATCCGGTTTCTTGGTAGCCAATATTCTATATAACATTTGCACAAGACTGCTCTGATCAGCATCTCTGCTATAACCTCGTTTAGGGCAGTACGGGATCTCAATTTATATGATCTTATTTTAATACAGCTGCTAGTTTAATCAGCTGCTAATGGTACAATTATCAATACTTATGGCACAAAGTTGCTCAGGGTAAATCTCGGACTCAAACGTTTGTTCATATATGCTTTTATTTTAGCAGATGTGAATCGTCCGATCATATAGTCGTCGATTTCCTTAGCAAATTCGGTCTTCTTATCGATCTCAAATGCAAACGGCTGGTTGCTTCAGCGACTAAGACAATCTGTGGTTCATCATATTGTTACGATGTCATTTATTCGTATCAAACCACGTCGACTTAATCCAATAAGTCACAAAGCTGGTTATACTGAATTCCAGCATATAGTGATACTGAATTCTACCATATACTTAGGATTCGCCGGCCATCGGCATCTCCATTCTCTTGTCCACTTCATATGGTTAAGAAAAAAGTCTAGATTGGAGGCCTTGTGGTGATTATCGAATGCTTGATACGGTCACTGTACCAAATCGTTACCCGATTCTTCACATGTAAAACTTCTCCATGCATATACAATGATCCATTATGCTTCTAACACAAATGTCATTTGGAACAACTTTTCCAACGACTCGAAGACTTTGGCATCAATACTAAGAGTTCGAAATGCATTTTTCATTCGAATTCAATCGATTTCCTCAGCCACACAATCTCACCTAATGGTATTCTTCCAACTAAAGAGCGAGTTAATGCCATTACGGAACTCCCAGTTTTAACTTCAATCAAGAGAATTTAACAGTTATCGGTGTGGTAAATCACTACCATCGGTTTATACCGAAACTGGTAGAAATTCTCGCTCCAATTAACGCACACTTAGCCGCTCTGCTAAAGAAGCCCAAAAACAGCCAAAAATTTATTTTCGTAGAAATGTACGAAAGCAGCACGAAAATACTCAGCATGTGACAAGGAATTACTTGCAATATATCGGTCAATAAAAAACTTTAGATATTTTGAAGAAGATCGAGATTTTAACATCAACCCCGAGCACAAACCACTGACTAAAGCACTTCAGTCTAAAACTAAACGTAAGCCAAGATGTTTTACGCCAAGCTTCGGTGCCTCGAACAATAAATGAAGTTCGACGTAAAAATGATGGTATGGTGGTGGATTAATATAGATGATGAGGTTTGATTTGATTTGGTGGCAGTGGCCAAAATTCTACACAATGATATTTTCTAGCAACATTTATCAGGTTATTATTAAGTTTTGACAGAGTGACATTTGTAAGGTTCAATTTAAATATTATTATTTAGTTGTTATAAATTGGAATATAAACAAAATGAAAAAAAGTAAGACATTCATTAACTAAACTAAGATAAATTATAAGTTACATATTTCAGATTAAGATATTAAGAAGACATCTTGAACACAAGATAAGCACGGCATTTGGATTACATCAGTCAGTTTATCCGGCATGTTTCCGTGAGCTTGTGATTGTTGTCATTAATTATTTACCGTAGATGATGACATCATCAAGATACACAAAATATTGTTGGCCTTGGAAACCTGTTAGAATATGGTTCATTGTACGTTGGAAACCAATTGACATTCAGGTGAATTCGTAATGTTCATAACCAGTACTGAAACCGGTTTTGTATCGGTCTTGACGGTTCATAATAATCTGATGGTATACTCGCTAACCATATCAAGGGTGGAAAAATATTTAGAGTGACCTAGTTGGTCAAAAATGTCGGCTATGTTTGGAAGTGGGAAAGAATTTCCAATTGTGGAGTTTATAAAAATGCACAACGATTGCTCATTTTTTAAGTGAAAAAGGTCAGTATACTTGGCACACACTTTGAGAATGGAGTTTCGTTCTTCTAAGCTTCAAGCGAGATCTAGGTTTTCTTTAATTTTATTCAGTATATTCTTATGTATGTTTGTCATCAATTGAGTACTCGGGAGTATATCCCGCAATACACATATATTGTAGTTCTGTGCTGCTTAATTTTTTGGTGAGAAAGTATGCACTTTAACTTTGTGGTCATTTGAGTTTCCCACGAAACAGCCTGGCAGTATTTCTTCAGCATGACTTAGGATTTCACCATTGATGGCTGAGATGGTTTGAATGAAATTCTCAGTTCCAGGGGAGATGCACATTTCATTCGCGCCACTTTTTAATTTTATATTTGTCTAATCTTAATCTCTGGAGTTGATTACCAGTAGGTTTTTACTGTACAAAATGACAGAACTTTCGGATTGCTCATCAAATCTCTGCCCATGATACCTTCTTAGTTAATGGGAAAGTCATTCTGAACATCGTGAAAATTTGTGCGGTTTTAAATCTATTTTAAATTCAATTTCGAAGTCTTAAGACCCTAATGTTAAATATCCATATCTAAGCTGCTGTGCAGGTAGATTCGATCTTCTATGTTCACCTGGGCAGGATTAGTGAAGAATTTTTGCTTAACTAAAGATACCGCTGCGTCTGAATCAAGTATAAGTGTATAAGTTTTTAAAATTTTGTTGCGGAAGTTTTGAGTTCAACCGCATGTTGTTTTTTGCTTTTTTTGGTCGCTGAACCCAGCAATCTTTTCTGGGGCCAAAGTTCTCCCAACTTTTTAGCGGTTAATTTTTAACGTCCTATCTTACGCTATCACCAGCCACAAATCGAGGATGCACAAATACAAGTTCAATTTTAAATCCATCTGCACATTGCATTGTTCCAGCCGGCCTGTACTGACATGGACGAAGGTTCGGCCCATGGATTCTGCACTCTAACAGGGGATCATAGTTATGTTCATCGTCATCACCGATCGTAATCAGGTGATAAAAAATTTGTTTTGCAACCCTGCCTCGTTGGAATTTGAACCCAGTACCTCCCGTCCCAAACACCGCAGCATTATGAACTTGAATTGTGAAATTTGGAATTTTCTTATTGACTAGATTGCTCGGTATTATGCTGAAATTTTGGATTAGGACAGCTTAAATTTTTGGTTGTATTGCAATAGTCAGTTTTTATAAGAGGATGGAGCATTTGGTAGTGTACGGTATAAGGTTAATGAGTGTAGCTCAAGCATCGATTTTCTCTAGCTAGTTGGTGAGTCCATTGGAGTTTTCCGATGGCTAATTTTTTCGTGTAGTAATTTATTGACTGATAAGATACCTCTAGTCGTCTATCTTTAATGTCAACTGATTTGTGGTGTTGAGGCAAATGTCGGGATTAGGTTTCATTATTTGGTGAGTATGTTGCTATTGGATCCTGCCATTGGATAGATTGTGACCTGTACGGATTGTTTACTAAAACATCTGAGTGTTTTATATTTGTAAGCAAGTTCTTCTGCTCGTAGATAATATTCTTGTATGCTTTCATACAGTGGCTCAAAACGAATTTGTCTTATTTATTCATCAGGATTGTAGGTAAAAGATAGGGGACTTCAGGAGTCGCGTTTATTAAAGCTACTGAGATACAAAGTGAGGATAGTATCGATCTTGGATGGCTGATGTTTCCAAAGTCTTGCCAAACCGTTCTGTGTCTTATATTGTATTGGTGTGCGTTTGGGGTGCCGACATTCACACGAAATATACACAACAAAAGAAAATATTAGTGTATGGTGGTGTAAAGCGTTCCGGGGATTCCTGCTTAGTTGTTGGCTTTTCGCTTCTATCAATCAATCAATAAATTCATGATTAAAAACTTCTTAAGCTTATTACTTTTTTAAGCTTCCAATATCGATATGTTACACTAACGATCACACGATTAAACACCCTGTACCAAATATATACAAAGTGTAAAGTATTACATATTTGGTTTTGACAACGATTTTAATCAACAAAAATACATTTGATAATGTCACCTGTATATATGAATACATAGCATAAATCACATAGCCATTCCAAAATCTCGTGAACGTATCAAAATATTTCAAAGTTTTTTGCTTTTTAATTAGTTTCATGTACAACAAATAATTCGTAACTAAAAAAATCCATTAAACGAATATTATCGTTGTTGTTGTTGTTGTATGTTCGCGAAATTTGCAACAGTCAACAACATTGACGACGTTGAACATAATATGCAAAATAACAACAACAACAATTCAAATATGTACATTAAAATTACATTAATAATAATATTTTTGTTATATAAAACTTTAATTATCACTTGCTTTATAAATAAGTAAACTTGAAAAGCTTCTTAAATTTTATTTTTTGTATTGTAAATATTGTCTAAAGTGTATTGCGACGAAAGGAATGGGCGCAACAAGAAGAAATGAGTGACAGTAATACGATTTACTATGCAAATAACACTAGACATTGTTGGAAGAAAGTAAAACTGCGAAGTAAATTTGTGTTAATGCATTATTTATGAGGTTTCAAAATAGTTATGTTGTTTTCTTAGAGTTACAGTAGAACTTACAGTGTCAAATTTAGTTTATGGGCTACTGCTAATCTTAGAAAAGATTGTGAACTAAGTCAACTGCGTAATCTAATACTTTTGATACTTTTGATACTTTTGTTCAGCTAACGACTGACATATATTTTACCATTCAAAAGATGATACGCGTTTCCTGAGTAACCTACCCATTAATTTCTAATACTATATTTGCCAGGTTTAGGATTTATTTTCAGGAATCACAATGACCTCGAAATGCGACTAATTGGACAATTATTGGCCGATGGTTTATATGGTTGCTTTACAATTTTCAGAAATATGGTCCAAAAATTTATAAACTCACCTAACTTATCCTGTTTCAACGGTGTTTTCTTGTGCAATGGTTCAATCAAATAACGACTCTTTAAAATAGGCCTTTATATATTTGTCAGAGTTCATCTAAGAGCTTATCCCAGTTTATATACATAGTCCAGCGTACACCCATTAAAGCATAAATTTCGTCCGAATCTTGTGTCGTAGCAAGGTTCTTTTTTGCTGAAGAGCTGCTTTATTTATATTGTTGTAATAATTTTTAACTTTTATGTTTATCTCACAAGCAATAACATTACCAGCGCGTTAAGATTTTAGGTACTACTCTATTTGCACTGATTTTTGAAATTTCGTTCGCTTTACCACATGATACTTTCAGTTCTTTCAGACACTTGCAATAAAATTACAGCTAACGCACGGTAATTTTTTTTCATGATATTTTGTACATATTTCATAAGAATTACGTATGGGGTAACTTTTGACCCCATTACACTAAAACGCATTTAGTAGTATTTACAGACTCTAAACTATAACTTAATTAGACGATTCAAATGCGGTTTTTTGCATTTTGTGGATAAATTTTTTTATAGAAGGCATTGCTAAAAGGGATTGTACAATTGAATCACAAAACATCCATATTAATGATAAATGGGAACGTTCTTATAATGCTCTGCTTTAGTTTCGAAGTAGAATGGAAAAATGCCAGATATATGGTTCGTTTCTAACGTACTAATTTGCCATATACAGCAAAACATCTCTCACCCTACTTCCAAATTTGTAATATACATCAGCTTACGCTCATATTGACCAAAATACCACATTGAGCAGTTTGAATTTTTCATATGTGGGATTTTGACCTTTTAAAACTTTTATGAGTTGGTATGTGATCAACTGAGATCTTTGTAAACAAATACTTGACCACCAATTCAGTATTATTTCAAGTAGCGGGAGTTGCACTTTGCCTGGCATATGTTCCAAAATATCCCTATCACTAAAAGAATTAATTTCCTAAGATTCAAACTGCCTTGTTGCGTAAGTCTTTTAAACTATTCCAATGCCACATGAGGAAAACTGCTACCTCCATCTTGTGTTGTTTTATCTGTAACCAGTCATAGGTTTGGAGAGATTATTTTACTGGATGTTTGCTAGTGACCTGGATCTTTTCATGAACATATATTGGTCAATACCTCTCCATTTGAAAAGGATGGCTGCCATATCTTTCTAGATCATGGAGTCATTTCAAAAATATTTTGTAGGAGTTTTTGTAGAAGTACTTCAAGACCGAGTTTAGTTGTGCTGCAATCTAGCTTAGGTTGTCCATAATGCGGTACATAATTTTATTTACGTTGATATGCTCAAAATCCACATTTTATGCTTGAACGATGTGGGTTGTACAATTTCATGCTCGAATAATATTGCCTCATCTGTATTTATTGGAGTCCCATAGATGTCCTTCAAAAGGAATCCTATTCCATGTAACTCTTATTTAAACTATTCCTATATTAACCTTACAATATTCTTTGAGCTTGATTTCCTCGTAACGGTCACTTCTTTCTCCAGAAGTATATTCCCATTATTTTTGAAAAGTCTTGTTTTTTAATTGCCTTAAAAAACAAGACTTTTCCCTTCCAGACTTTTCTGCTTCCATTAGTTTATTAGAAAGTTGGTCTCAGAATGATGTTTTAAAAGCAAAACTTTTTCCCAGAAGTTAAAATATGCTGCTATTTTACTCATGTGTAGCCGCTTTATTTATTTGACCTGAGTTTTTAAATGTTGGCTGCTGCACATTCCGCTCGTACTCGTATATACCAATACAGTAAAAATGTAGTTGAAATAAGCTGTAATGTTTTTTTTACTAAATCCTAGAGTGACAGTTTGATAGAACTTTGGTTTTTGGTTCAAACGTCATAGCATCTCATATTTTTAAGGGAGATGGAACCAACGTTCGAATTTAATTGCATGGTGTAATATTCTCCTTTGGACATTTTTCAATGTGATCCAAAACAATACGCAACTTTAAGATTGCCGTGGTTATCTCCACAATATATGGATAACAAAGCAAAGAGGGATTCTAAATGATGGTATTGGTGTATTTTAGCAAACTTTTTGAATGACTTGGTAACCCTCGTAATACAACAGGTGATCATTGTGTAATTGTTTGGGTGAATATTTTAAAAATAGTTCTCGAAAGTGCAATTTTTAAGCCAATGTAATTAAAAATGTAATATTACAAAAAAATACAAGATTTGATATGCAATAGCATTCGTTTTGCTAAAATCGGTGACTTGGTTTGGGGCACAAAAAACGAAAAAATCAATATTGCCAAAATTTAAGTAAACCTCCGCTCAAGTAAACGAAAACATTGACCTGTAGAAAATCAAGCACCCGCTTGATATCACTATATATCAGCAAAAAGGGTAAACCATGTGCCTTAGAGCTGTCCGTTATGCTTTATGTTGGAAATAACCTCGGCAATTTTGGTGTTAGATTTTTTGGGCTACATTTGTATTTCAGCACCATAAAATATGTTAGATTATATTAGTTGGCTGCTAAATTCGTATCAAGTGGTCACTAATTGGTCACGAATTTGACAAAATAAATAGTAAAAATTTGATTAAAAGTACATTATAGAACCCAATCACTAGGGAAGTTAATAAATCAATTCAGTTGTCAGTGCAATCCAGGCGTATCTTGGTATGATCAAATAAGCTCCTACAATTATATATTTGATGAGTTCTATATTCCTGCCGTGCAACATATTATAGCCTTAGTTCAGGTCATTTCTTTAAAAGATCACCAGGCTGCATTAAACCTTTAGACCTTAGTTGAATACCACTCGGGATGCAAATGGAGATTTTTGTGTCAAATGCTAGTAATGCAATTTATCAAATACAAAGGGACAATCCTACGAGTAATTCACACCTGTCATGCAGGGACCAAAAAAACGTTATTTTGTAGAAAATTGCATTAATTACGAGTTCTTGATAATCGCGGGTAGGATACTTTATGCCACTATTTTTTCGACCTTATGTTAAATTTTATGAGATTTGTCCACCTATCATATACATAATATTTAAGAGTAGAACTTTCTTGTCGAACAAATGGAAGGTGAAAACCTTGGAGAATTTCATTCGAATAAGTCAGTCATTGATTAAGCCTTTAACTTGAAGATTATGCTTTCTACGTATTTCGAAACAGTTAACATGGTTCATCGAGGCTTTTGGATTCCTTGCAAGTAATTCACTAGGAGAATTTTGCGATGTCCGGGAAAACCAGAAAAATATCGACATTTATTTATGTTAAATGCCAGTAATGCATGCCTAATACTGTGTCAAAGTTAAAGGCATGCAAGGTGCTAAATTATTCTTCAGAAACACATCAAAACAATATTTGGTAAAGTCAGTCAAACTACGATTGCTGATACGATGAGGCCCATAATAACCTTCACTAACAGATTCTCTTTTTAGTGGTCAAAGCTTTAATTAGATTTAAGTGAAAGTATATGGCTTCCGTTTGCTAACAATTTTGTTCGTAATTCGCTTGGCTCCTAAAGCTGTGAACCAAAATGTTTTTTAATGACAGTACATTTTTAAACGAATTTTACAGCTGAACGGTACAACTCAAGATGAAGCGAATTAAGGTATTGATGTATATTCTTTACCCAATTGCAAACACACACACACACACACACATACACAATAAATCACACAAATATCACACATCTTTAAGAAAGTAATTTCCAAAACAAAAATATTTTAGGTAATCAAGTGATATGAGTAACACTATGGAGCACCAACAAAAGAAGATACGAAAGTAAAAATTTAATTAAATTCAAATTTACGTGTTGAATAGATTTTCTAAAAATTGAAAATGAAAGAAAAGTTTCTTTATGTATTAGTTTTGTAATTTTTCAAATTTTCATTATCATTTTAATTTTATTATTTTTTAAGCTTTTTACACATTCTTGTATGTATATCTATTTATGTATGTGTGTGTAACATATATATACTCTATAAAGAACATATTCTTAAATAACAAAAAAAAATGTTCATCTCCTTTTTATGACTCAAGAGATGAAAAGAAATCTTTAAAATATGTAAAAGTAGCAACAATAGAAAGTTATACGTGTTAAAATTAAATATTTCCTTTTCAATGGGAAATAAGAGCCAACCAGTTTTGTTTATTTATTCCTGTGTGCATATATGTCTCTGTGTGTGTGTGTGTGTGTGTGTGTGTATTGTAAAATAAGACGATGAAAATTCCAAACTAATACATAAACAAAAACTACTTGTTATAAACTTTTTGACACTCTTGTCTAACATTATGTAAGGTTTTCGCCTTTTTTTTTTTTGTTTTGTGCTTTTGTGCTGCGCGTCGAAATCGTTAGGTTTAAATTTAAATTTCGACATCACAATGACATTTTTCGTTCGAACATGATGTAATGAAAGCTTTACCAGCTACGTATTCCAACATACAAAAAAAAAAATAAATTAAAACATTACGTAACACACGATAAAATACGAAAAGAATTTCTTTACCTTTTTGACAGAGTCAGAGATTATGACAACAATAGATCATCAATACAGTTAAAAATTTTTTTTTTTTTTTTTTTTTATATTTTCCTCATGGGCAACCCCCATTGTTATGTGCAAAGAATAGCTAACGCAAAAAGCTTTAACAATTTTTATCTTGTAGACGTAAAAAAAATTAAAAAAAAAAAAAGTTGCATCCACCCAAATAAATCAAAATGAGACAACAAACATTTTTATTAAGAGAAAAACTTTTCTCAAGTTTTTCATTTTTCTATTTAATTTTTCTTGTACATTTTCAACTTTACACAATATTTTTTTTTTTAGTTTTCTCGTTTCTGTTTTTTTCGTTTTCTATTTGATATTCATAAAATCACATGCGAATTGGTGGGTGGAAAAAAATTAAATTTGCTTTTGTTTTAACAGTGATGGAAACAAGTAACAATCTAGCTAAATACGTTGGTTTTGATCTAAGCATGCTGTTTTTATTGTTCTAGATACACTGAAATATCAAGAAATTTCCTTTGTTTTATTGTCGCAAAACAATATTCTTGAAATAAGAAACAATATTTTGAAATAAGAAGAATATTCTTGAAAAAAGAAACTATATTCTTGAAATAAAAAAGTATTTCCTTGAAACTATTTTCTTGAAACAAGAAACAATATTCTTGAAATAAGAAACAATATTCTTGAAACTAGAAACAATATTCTTGAAATAAGAAACAATATTCTTGAAACTAGAAACAATATTCTTGAAATAAGAAACAATATTCTTGAAATAAGAAAGAATATTCTTTAAATAAGAAAAAACATTATTGAAATAAGAAACAATATTCTTGAAATAAAAAACAATATTCTAGAAATTTCTTGAATATTCTTGAAATAAAAAACAATATATGAAATAAGAAACCATATTCTGGAAATAAGAAAAAACATTCTTGAAATAAGAAACAATATTCTGGTAATAAGAAAGAATATTCTTAAAAAAAAACAATATTCTAGTAATAAGAAACAATATTCTAGAAACAAGAAACAAAATCCTTGAAAAAAGAAAGAATATTCTTGATATAAGAAAAAATATTCTTGAAATAAGAAACAATATTCTTGTAGTAAGAAACAATATTCTTGAAATAAGAAACAATATTCTAGAAATTTTTTGAATATTCTTAAAATAAGAAACAATATATGAAATAAGAAACTATATTCTGGAAATAAGAACCAATATTTTTGAAATAAGAAAGAATATTCTTAAAATAAGAAACAATATTTTTGTATTAAGAAACAATATTCTTGAAATAAGAAACTATTTTCTTGAAACAAGAAACAATATTCTTGAAATAATAAACAATATTCTTGAAATAAAAAACAATGTTCTTGAAATAAAAAAAAATATTCTTGAAATAAGAATAAATATTCTTGAAATACGAAAGAATATTCTGGAAATAAGAAACAATATTCTTAAAATAAGAAACAACATTCTTGAAATAAGAAAAAAATTTCTTGAAATAAGAAACTATTTTCTTGAAACAAGAAACAATATTCTTGACATAATAAACAATATTTTTGTAATAAGAAACAATATTCTAGACTGTCAATCACAAACTTTCGTTGATCTCCAACCACATGTTTTTAGTAAAGAATTCTTTTGAAAAATAAAGGACCCAAAGTATCTCTTCCTAATATTAAGGACTTAAAGCAATTGCAAAATAAGGCAAAAAAAACGGCTAATTTCTGAAACCTTTCGTTTTAAATGAAGCATCTTTCATTGTCCTGGTTGTTTGTTTAATAGTTTTAATAGCGCGATTAAGCTTCCACTTTAACAAAAGAGATTTAGTTGTTGCCATTGCCTCCTTATTCTTCGTTTTTCTTGAACAAGGTTCTGAATGTCTCAGCGAAGTTTATTAACTTTCTCTGTTATATTGATGGCGGATGTAGCATTTCTGCTGTCCTCTCTAAAATTTCGTTTAGCATTTCTGCAGTCTCATCAATATCGGTTGGTGTTCTACGTAGAATATCTAAAGAAGTACATTGTATGACTAGCCTTCTATATTGGTCCCATTTGGTTCGACAGTTATCTGCCTTTCGGTGATGTTAGTCTTAACCACCAGTGGATATGTTTAGCATTATATTCTCCCACTGCAATGAATTTATTACCCAATTGGTTAAAATAATCCACGAACTGTGTTTTTTTTATAGCGTATTTTTGTGGGCAGTATACTGTTGATATTACACAGTTCCCATACCATTTCTACAGGCAGATACTCGTTGATAGAATATGTTCTTTCTCGTATTTAATAAGTTCGTAGTGTTTTAAACTCAGCACAGCTGTGTCACCAAATGTGCTTTGCCATCCGGATGCTTAGTGTCATAAATTGAATATCCATTAATTTGGAAATAATTTTTAATTGTAAAGCGTATTTCAGATATTAACAGTATGGCAATATTGGGCTCATGGAGGAATGCTGAACTATTTACATCATCAAATTCTTATTTTACATCATTAAATCCAGGTGTTTCTTCATTACTACCTTGAAACTTTCATCATGTTGGTGAGCATTTTTAATGCTAAAGAGACGTTGCCTTCATCAATATTTTGCACTTTTGGAGTAGTTCTTTTAAGGATACTAGCGTATGAAACTCTATGATATACGATACTGTTTGTGCTCTGATTTTCAACTTGAATCTTGTTGGACGAAACTTCTCATTTTCTTTCTCTCGGATGAGTACATTTTAAGCATACGCTGCTCATCTCGCAAAATATATTGGGCACCCCCTATAATTTGCCGTATGTTTTTTTCCGCAGTTGCTAAATCTTTTCAGAGAAGTATCGGCTATCTTTTTGCTGCATTCCTTGGGATTATGTAGTTCTCCGCAGATAACACAGACATCGCTCAACGTACAATAAGCTTTACTATGTTCGTATTCTTGGCATTTAATACCCTGTACTAGCCAAGTTCTTTTACTGGGTTCCTCTATACTGTGATTCTTCTATGCAGAAGATATTTGAAGCTATACCGGGTATTTTTTTTAGGCTGAAACTATCAAATATCTCGGAAAATAAGCTTTCTACGAAAAAAATTTACAAATTAAAAAATTAATCATTCCGAGGAAGACATAAATTAGTGCTAAAATTAGTACCTCCCTCTCCTCCCTGTAGGTGAGGCGGGAGATAACTTTAATTAAAATTGGAACCCCAATTTTTTATTCCAAATCAAAATAAGTACGTAGGAAAGTTATTTTTGGCGGAAATCGTTTAACTGGAAGTGGCAGAATTTTTTTTATTTTTTTGGTTATTTTTTTAATACAACATTTATGCACTTAAAAGTTTTCTCATGATGAAATATTTACAAAACTCGAAAAACTCCCCAAGGAAGCAGCCACTTCCGGTTAGCCGATTTTAGGTAAAATCAACTTAACTCTTTACTTACTTTTAACCGAAGAATCCGAATCTGCAATAAAAATAGGGGTTCCTATTTTCATTTCAAAGTTATCCTTCGCCCCACCTCCAAGGAGGGGAAGAGGGTAATCATTTTAGCACAAATGTATTTCCCTTTCGGAATGATTAGATTTTGATCTACTAAGTACTTTTTTTCGTAGAGTGCTTATTTCCGAGATATTTGAAATTCTCAGCTTGAAAAAACACCTGGTATATTTCATGCTTTTCTTTTGTTTTTTTACTTTCTACTTCCAAATCTATGCAGAACAATCACAAATTTACCTTTTTTACCCAACAAATGAAAAAGTTTCCATCCATTCTTTTGTTACTAAGTCAGTAAGATTTTTTGAGGATTCTTCTCTCAAATAAATTGGTGGCGGTTTTTCCTTTTCTAGAATTTTTTCTTCAGGAACATTCTCGGCTTCTCGTAAACTATGCCATGCGTTATTTCTACGGAAGCTAGTCCAGTGAATTTGTTTACGCTTTAACTTGCCGCTTATTTAGGGTTTCTATTTCTTTTTGGTTAGATAGTTATGTATTTGTCTATACCTGTTTGCACTAAACACTGACCTACATCACTATTTATGATATTGTTAATTGATGACGATGCATTTTTTTTTATTAATTATAATTATTTGGATGATAAATAATAATATATTTATGTTTGCTCGTCGAAAGCAACTTTGCAATTGAAACATTGGTCTATACATTGACCAACATTGCATTTCGTTGCAAACCAAGATCAAAAATCAATAAAGGCAAGTCATATAATGACATCGATTCAAAATCGACCTATACATGAAAATGTGCCTTGACCTAAACAGTAAATAAGAAACAGACTGCAATATATATTACCTAAAAATTATTTCATATTAACCAATGTAATGCTGACCTACATATAGACGAAATCAATCTGCCAGTTACTCTCGTACTCGACATATTGGTTTCACTATTAAATTGATGGATTTACAGAAAGTATTAATTGATTGAAATATAATTTTGGGATATATATATATATATATATATTTATGCGCCTAAGGCTTGAAAATTAAACTGAAAAACCCAAAAACCCATAAAATATAAATAACGAGTGTGCTGAGAGAGTGGAGTCCATAAAATTAAAATTAAATCAATGCTGTAAAATTGCCTTCGGGATAAATTTTTTAAAAATATTATTTTATTTTATGTTATACCAACATATCGTATATATGTATGTCTGTATTATAATATTTGTATGGATAAATTCAGTTCCATAGTGCCCAATAAAAATATAACATATCAATTGATTTCCACCCCAAACCCCCAAAAAAAACAACGAATAATTCAGGAAGACGCAGAAGATGTGGAATTTTTTAATTTAATATTTGCTGTTCTTTTTTTTAAATAGGAAATTAAAGGTTAGCTTTTATATGATAATTTAATATCCGGTTTGGTTTGGTGGGTTGAGATTTTGTGCCACATTTCTATATTGATACAGGTGATGACGTTGATTGGTGTAAAATAAAACCCAGGATGCCAATATTTTCCATTTAAAATTACGTCTTACTATAGATCTATAACCAGTACTATTTATCTGAAGGACTTCTATATGATCTGTTCCTCAAAGATTCAATAAAGGTCATCGTAACGGATTATAACTTCATTACTTAAATTGTTTCAGAGTCCTTGATGTTGGAGGCAAGCCTCGAAAAACTTCTAAACGGCCTTAGAACCACATCTCACAATATTAAACCCAAAAATGATTGGTTTGGTGAGGAGTGTCGTCTTGCTGTTGAGGAGCAGAATATAGCCTAAATATAAGTGTGAAAATGATTTTCATTCGCACGAAAGAACAAAACGAGGTTTCTAACCGTCAAGTGAATTTTTAAATGGAAAAAGCGTGAATGGTGAAAGGGTGAAGTCTTAAGAGTGCAACAACTCAGAAAAGCTCACAGTTCTCAAACCAATTGAAATGGTCACCTCACAAAATTTATTGGGCCTATTCGATGAAATACATTTTCCATTTACAATCCCTGGTACCCGTCAAATTATTAGGATGACATTATAATTTATTTGACTGTATCGATAGTTGATAGTAACACACTGGCCAATTGAACAGAAACCGCACTATTTGTCGCAGTACCAACATTTCATGATGATTGTGTGCAATGTCATTAAAATTAGAATATCAAGATGTCGGAATTAATACAATCAACCCACACTCGAGGGGAACGGTTTCGTTTTAGTCTCTGCATGATCAATTCTGCATAGGTCTTCAATGCAAATCTCTGCAGCCAATATTTTACAACTTTCAACTACAACATTTTACACTTGTTTAACGTAAAATAAATCAGAGAACTGCTCCTTCCATGTGTCATGCACTGCATCGATGTTTATACAGAGATTTCCATCCTGCGTCTTGAATGGCAATAGAACTTAGGTCTATTGGCCTAAAAAGTTAGGGCTTCGAAAGTTTCTTTAAATTGCAACCAATAGGTCAATTGAAATTAGGGCCAAATCTACCTTATTTATAAAAGACGCAAGTTTGATGGATTGTATCAAGTCATGTACTCATGTTAGTTAGTTAGTAAGTTTTAGGTGGCCGCCCAACAAAAAGGCGAGGCATAGATACATAAAATCCATAGCCTTACCACAGAAATTGCTTCTCCGCACTACCCTACTGTAACCAATTTGAGCTTTTCGCGAAGCAGTAGATATTTCTAACGCTCAATTTACTGAGATCCGTTAGATCGCACAGGAGGTGAGCTTCCAAAAACTTGAGTCTATTTTGAGACAGACTAGGACAGGTGCATAACAAATGAAGCATTGTTTCCTCCTCTCCTTCGTCGTTACAGCTTCGACAGTAATCATTAAAGAGAACCCCGAGTCTACTGGCCTGTTTGTTTGTTCGTTTGTTTGTTTGTTTATTTCTATGCAATCTGTTATGGGGCCGAAGCTCTCCCAACTCTTTCGCGGTTCATTAACGTCCTACTTTACGCCATTACTAGCCAAATTGAGGACGCGCGAATACAAGTTCGCGTTTCAAATATCCATCTGCACATTGCATTGCTCCAGCCAGCCTGTACTGGCATGGACGATGGTTCGGCCCATGAATTCTGCACTCCAACGGGGGGTCATAGTTGTGTTCATCGTTATCACCGATCGTAATCAAGTGATGAAAAATCCCTTTTGCAACCCTCCCCCGTTGGGGTTCGAACCCGGTACCTCCCGTCCCAAACACCGCAGCTTTAACCACTGCGCCAATTGCTTGAGTCTACTGGCATGTTTTCCAATATAAGACAGTGTCCAGTAATGACACCCAAAACTGTGCTAATATTATGCCGTTGCATAGATATTAGCTAGTTAGACCTATTTAAGTCCCAATTATGCCAAATCTGCCTAGTAATTGCACATGAGGTGCATTTTGCCCACTTATTGTTTGTAATTTTACGAGCTTCTTCTTTAAGAAGTAATTTGAATGTAGCAAGTGGTACTTCAATGACCACCTTGCATGGTAAGATGAAGCAATTAATACCTTGTCGAGCGAGTTCATCGACTTTCATATTCCCCGTAATATTGAAATACCCTGGCACCCATATAAAATGGATATTGAACTGTTCAGCCATCTTGTTAAGAAATGATAGTCAACTCCGGGCTACTTTCGATGACATAAAGCCTGATTGTAAAACTTTAATAGCAGCCTGACTGTCCGTAAAAATGCCAATATCTTTTACAGATATTACATGATACTTTATCCAGTCTATGGCTTCCTTGTTTACTATAAGCTCTGCCTGAAAAATACTGCAATGATCAGGGAAGCGGAAAGAGAGATTTACATTTAGTTCTTCGCAGAAAACCCCTCTGCCGACCTTTCCATCAATTTTCGAGCCACCTGTAAAAAAGTTCAACACCCAGTCCTCTCTGGAAGGAATATCAGTTATAAATTTAACTTCGAGGTATGATGTCGAGATGGCGTAGTCAATAGATTTAGGGATTTCTTTGTTCGTTAGAATAGATGAGTGTCCCATAATGTTACAGGACCACATAGAAATCGATTTATGTCTTATGGCTGTACTAGCTGCCACTTGCTTAGCCAGAATACCAAAGGGATGAGATGTGCACCACTAAAACACAAGGTTGCAGTTCTTTGCACTTTCACCAGCAACTTTTGGTTCCCCACAATATTTAAAGCGTGCCACCAAACTGTAACTCCATACATTAAAACTGGCCTAACTACAGGAGTATAAAGCCAATGCACAATGTGAGTCTTAAGCCCCCTTCCTTTTCCAATGGCATTTTTACAGGAGTAGGGTGCTATCATAGCCTCTTTTAATCTTTCCAGGCTTCCAGCTTAGTTTTCTATCCAAAATGAGACCCAAGAATTTCATTTTATCTACGATGTTCAAAACAACTCCATTGAGAGTTGGAGGATCAAAACGAGGAAGTTTGTACTTCTTGGAAAAAAAATCAACTCAGTCTTCAGTGGGTTAAGACTAAGACCACAACTATTGGTTCATTGAGTTAAAATGCCAAAAGCATTCTGCATAACATCTCTGCATTTGATCAATCCAGCTTCTAAGTGTCACATCCACCCCCAAATTTGAAAGTGCTTGAGTGATCGCCTTTGGTTTGACATTATTAAAGACTTCCTCCATATCACAAAAGGTCCCCAAAGAGAATTCCTTATATTCGAGGGACTTCTCTATAGGACATAAGAGGAAATGGAGAGCAGTTTCCACCGATTTTCCCTTACTATATGCATGCTGAGACGCTGACAGCTTTGCAGGCTCGATTGAGCCTTTGAAGTAAGCCTCTACTGTCTTTCTAGAATTTTCAAGAAATGAGAAGATAAGCTAATAGGCCTAAGGTCTCTGGGATTGCAATGAGAGCGTTTTCCCGCCTTTGATATAAAAATAATATTAACTGTAGTCCATTTCTTTGCAATGTGACATAGTTCGAGGCTACTTTTGAAAATCACCTCAACAGGATAGTTCTCCTATTGACAATTTTCCCCGCTAGGCCAGTAGCCTTTTTTGCCTTTAGCAAAATAGGAAGAGAATGTATTCATGTTAAAACCAGAAGATGTTATTTGGTATTTAGGTCCTTGGCTCTCCATTAGCATTGCAAATTGAATTGTTTTAGCATTTAGTTTGTATCATCGACTCTTTCAATCAAGGTGACCAAATGGATGAGCACTCCAGAAATATAAACATGTATATGATCTAACAAACCTATATACAAATCTTAACCTTGCAAAATTTACAGCTAGATTTAAATCGATTTCTGCAATGATTTGATAACTACGAATTTTTGGGTTCATTCAACCCAGAAAATCATACCAATATAATTTTTAAAAGGTTTTAAACAAA
Source organism: Tipula confusa (assembly GCA_963556175.1). Lineage (NCBI taxonomy): Eukaryota > Metazoa > Arthropoda > Insecta > Diptera > Tipulidae > Tipula > Tipula confusa. Next base: position 34,409,919 of record OY744476.1, read on the forward strand.
AGCATTGATTGGTCTTTACTATTTTAGTGGTACTCTCCTACCTTTCGTAACAATACAATGAACAGTGTCATAAACCATTTGCTGATAATTTTTCAGAAAATACTCCTGTGATAAAAAATATTGAATGCTCGTTACTATAGTAACCATTAGTATTCGAGATATTGACGATAACAAAGGAGGTGATGTGTAGGCAAATCTACGCATAAGATTAGAGTTTTCTTGAATCACAAATTAATTGGCATTTATGTTTATTACGATTTATGCATAATTTGAGAATTTAGTCCGTTACGCAGCAGTGAAATTAAAGGTGAGATAAAAAAATAGTTATGAACGGTTTCGGACACAGCCTTAATAAAAATATGTAAATTTTAGACGTTGCACCGCACATCGGTTAAAATCGGTAGAGGTTTTCGTAGAAATTTAAGCTGACTGAATTTTATTGTACAGTACTATATGCGTATATTGTCCTAGCTTATATGAATTATAAGCTTTTGATGCGTCCAACATTTAAGCTATAGGCCACAATTTAAATATAAATTGTATATTATGGTGGACTCGATAATATGTTTAAAACTCCCAATTTATATATAGGTAGGTTTAAACACAAAAAAATATTTTGTTGGTATTTCGACCTGAACATATATAGTTTTCGAGTATTTCTAAAAAAAAAAAATGTAGATATCATTTAATAGCAATAGAGCTTTTTTATTTAAATTTTTTTTTTTTTTTGTATAGGAATTTTCCAAAACTTTTTATCGGCACTATTGATCCAATTTATAAATGAAAACTATGTAGCTCTCTCGTACACAGGTACATAAAATAAAATGGAAAATATGTACTTTGGATACACACACACACATACAGCATATATGTTGTAGTTAAACTAAAAACGAACAAAAATCCATATGAAAATGAAATTCAAGCACCAATTCATTTTCAAAGTAAATTTTTGATTTTTAGTTTCGTAACGTTTTTTATTGCTTAAATCCAATTTGAAGCTAAACATGATTTTTTTTATATTTTACTTTGCCCTATACATAATACCTATATAAGCGAAATTAGTTTCGATTTTTTTCGAAACAAGGCACAAAATCTACAAAAAAACAAATGTACTAAAAACTTGGCGTGGAGTTACAAAATTTTAACTCTTCATAAAATCGAACACGTTGAGATTTTTGAAAGTTTAACGTTCAAAGTATGTGCCTTATTATTTTCACACACACGGAATCAAAATGCCAATGGGCTTGGTTATATATGTATCACCCCAAAATAATGTGACACCAAATACGTCGAAGTTTTGTATATATACGAAGTTGAAGATGGATAGGGTGTCCCGATTTATTTGAACTATGTATAATATCGAAAAAGGTGGTGACGTAGATTTTTTAGAACCCAATATAGTATATAGTTATAAATAATTAATTGACATAATCATACACGAAATGAAAAGTTTTAATTTTCACAAAAATTTAATTATAGATTGAAGCAGATGGAGGTAATGTATATGTTTTGCAATATGGTGAGACATATATACGATGGAATGCACTTAAAAATTATTGAAAATTTAATGGAATTTAAATATTTGAACATAATCGTCTTAATTATATTTTCACGCCTAAAGTTATGTGTTTATAATACGATTATGATTAATCGTTTTGCAAATTGCAATACTTGTACATTCAGAAAAGGGTTTATTCGAGTTATAGCCGTCTAGGATAATGATGATAAAAAAATAACTATATGACTCGAGTAATATGTTTTCAACAGCAGCATTCTCTGCCGAACACTCAACAGTCTCAATCTTGCATCACATATACATAAAAAACTTTTATAGAACATTTGGCTTTCATTTTGTTCTATCGCTATATTTAGTTTTTCTCTCAATGGATTTTTTCTTGTAAGATACGAGTAGCAGAGTAAACATTTAGGCGTATTTTCCTGCTGAAAATATAAAATTGGTAAACTATGCAACACTATGCAGGAGGTTCCATAAAAAATTATATATTGTAGATTCTATTTATACAAATGTATTTTGATCGACCACCAAAAACTCAAGCAACTTCACAAAATGTTGCATATCTACACGATAGGTTTTCATGAAGTCTCCAAGCAGAGAGTCGAGATCCGTGGCTCATTTACATTGCCTCATTTTTGGTAACTCAAACATTGGATCAACTTGCGTCGGATTATAAAAATAAATATCTAAAAACAATCACTAGTGTAACAACGTGATTTTTATGTTGATGGCCTGATGTCGGGAACTAACAGTTTGGAGAGCTCTAAAAAAATTATGCAAGATCTAATTTGCTTACTGAGCTAACTTAATTAGATTTAATCTTCGAAAATGGTCATCGAATAGTGCTGAACTTCTGCAAATGATTCCAGAAACCCACAGGGATGTCTCTAATTTGAACTTTGAAGATGATACTCAAGTAATTTCCATACTGGGAGAAAATTATTCTCCAAAAGATGATACTATTCAATTCAAAGTGAAACTTTGAAGCATGACCTGTCAAAGCAATACATGTTATCTGAAGCATCAAAAATTGTTGGTCCTATTGGATGGTTGTCGCCAACAACAATAAAAATAAAAATATTATTTCAAAAATTGTGGCTGCTTGGTAATGACTAGGATGAACTGTTACTTGAAAAAATATGCAAAAACTACAAGATAATCAGACGAAGGTTGTATACTGACGAAGATAAAATCAAGTTTCATACGAATTCACAGATTGGCATATGCCGCAGTTATTTATAGCAGAGTGAATACCGCAAACGATTATAAAAAAATATTTAATTGTGGAATCCAAAGTTGCTCCAATTAATTCGTTTAGCGTTCTACGTATCGAGCTCTGTGCAGCACATTGAAGCGGCTTTCATAAAAAAAATCCTGAAGAAAATTATAGTAATATTTCTTACAAAAAATTGGACTAAGAATTTGTTGTCATCGTGTCCGAGGAAATGGCAAACTTATGTAGCAAACCGCATGTCATTTATATTGCAACACACCAATCGCAGTCAATGGATTCATATTTCATCAACCGATAATCCAGCAGATTGTGCATTTAGAGGTTTGTTCCAAAACGAGTTGATCCGGTTTAACTTATAGTGGAATGGTTCTGAATGGCTAAGCCAAGATAAAGTTGAATGGCCAAGTCAGTTACATCTGAGTGCAGAACATCTAAAAGTAGCACTAAATGAGCAAAAATCATATTGAACGGTGTTCCAGCTTCACCAAAATACTCTTCGTACTTACTCGCATAATAGTACTATTTCGGAAAAATTCGAAAAAAGGATTAGCTAATGGGCCTCAATTCATCATGGACAAAGATGTTGCACTAACCAAATGATTAATGGCACGTATTGTCAAAAGTCAAGGATGGATTAGTGCGTGTGGTAATTGCCAGAACCCAATATGAACAGTTAAAACGACCAATTACGAAAATTTGCATAGTACCTTGTGGCTCCGTTGAGCCAATGGCCGCAGGATGTGTTCAATTAAACAATTCGATTTTTTAATATAAGTTAATTTTGTACAATCCATTAAATTGGAAAATCTAAGTACATTTTGCTTCATTTAAATGAATTAATTGTCAGATTAATAATACAATTACAGTCATTAAATTTAAATGAATATTTCTAAAAATAATTCACTAAAATGGCATTGTGATTTGAATAGAATTATTTTTTTTCCTTGCATACTTGCTTGAATTAACCCATCATCAAAGTAAATGACAAGAATGATTTCATCTTGATCATTTTGACATAAAACAGACATAGATCTATACTGAAAATTGTAATTCAAATTTGCTAGAAAAAACTTCGAAAATTACTAATTTAACCACAAATTGCAGCTTGAAGATACTTATCGCAGACCATAATATAAATACACATAGTACTACCATCATAAGAAAATAACAGTTTACCCATTGATGTTCCAGATGTCGGGTCGATAGTATATCATCAACATTTAGTATAAATATACGACATTTAGGCTTATACATATAAAAGTATTTTGATTATTTTAAAACAATACCAGTAGCGACATCTATCATTAAGTTACCAGCTGCAACTGCATAAATTCTGGCTGTTAGATTAGTGTTTTTGCATATGGTACATAATGTTTCATATATTTTGCGCAAACTTTCATTATAACATTTTGATTGATGCTACATTTTCAAGTTCAACGATAAATTTGACCATTAGTTCCGAAGTAATAAAAAATATATTCAAGTAGCTTCACATAAGCATCCATAGATTAAATGTTTTAACTGTATTAGCTGTAATTTTTAACTTTTAATAACTATACCAACGCTCCAAAACAGTTTGATAAATTTTGTTAACATTAACACAAAAAGTTACTATAGTACAATCATTTCAATCAATTCAAGTGCATCTGGTGCAGTTAAAGTTTTCAAAGACATTGTTTCCGTGGCGAAGATATATTTTTCAAATGGTTACTGTCTGGCAAAAAATTCCCATTAAAATTTGTCTCAACTTGATTTGAATCATAGTGCAATTATTTAATAGAGTGACACCAATAGTAAAAATTTCAACCCTAAAATTATTTTAAACCGATTTGTATACTACTCAAAAGTCAAAATAATGGTTTAATCTCCATAATTTGAAAGGGATTTTTTTCATTTAATTTCGGTCGGTAATGGCTATTAACAACATTTTAAATTGGGACTAAATAGAAGGACATTGATTTTTCTGGGGTTTGCTAAATTCATTAATGATATTAAGTTTTTATTATAATTCAAACTAAAATTATTAAGACATCAAAAACTGTTCATAAGTATAGATGTACGTTTAAAACTTCGCGATCTTAAAATAAAAGCTACATCTTGCTAAAAATGTGTGTTGAAATCATGGACTTCGCCAAGTTAAATTACACCATAATATAAATAAATATAGTACTAACATCATAAGAAAAAAACAATTTACCCACTGATCTTCCAGATGTCGGGTCGATAGAATATCGTCAACATTTAGTATAAATATTTGACATTTAGGCGTTTATACATATAAAAATATTTTTATTATTTTAAAACGATACCAGTGGCGACATCTATCACGTCAATGGGCTATATGTGTATTTATATTATGAATACACCCATACACTCTCACATTAAAATATTATTCAAAAACAAAGGTAAGGAGCACAGTGGTTGTCACAACCATACGCAACATTTAAATTTCATAGTGAAGAGGGAGGGAAGCAATCGATTTCCTACTGCTTTTTTACGGATAAAAAAGTGCCAAAAGTGTTTTTTTTAAGTACCAAACATCAAACAGTAATGCAATTGAGATTATAAGTGCAAGAGGTTTGACCATTTCTATGAACAAAAATTTTGTCAAAATATACTACTTACTGATCGCGAAAAATAAAACGTTAAACCCATTAAAAGTGAAACCCATAAATTCCTTACCACGCTGCGGTCACAAAATTCGATATTTGCTGAAACTAAATGACAGCGACATTCTGCTGATTGGCCTTGTTCCATGTTGTTGTTTAATATTTTGGCCCATTGTTTCCAAAATGTTTATATTTCCTCGTAATAGTAAAAAAATAGTGCTCCCAGAGCCTAAAAGCCTTTTTTAGTTGCTTCACAATGCAAGTGGTCCACAAATTTCCAAATGTTGGTGCCTAAAAAGAAACAATGAAGAATATATGAATGGTTCTGAGCTTGGTGATTGGCCCTCATTGTTTTGCCATTCCTACTTCAATGCAAATTTGATATGATTGTGCCAGTTTTGTTTGACGCAATTTAGAAATAATTTCACTTTACCCTTGCGACAGCACAAAGTGATAATTTACTTTAAGTTGATGTTCTTGTTGGCCATTTTCGATTGTTAAATGTATTCTCACGCTCCGTTTGCCAAGGCTTAACTTAGAGATCATATATTTTGACATTCTTATTTTGCCTAAATGACGTGGCATAAACATAATTAGTCCGTAGCCTTCCCACAACAATTCTACACTCAATACCTACAGTAAAAAATTCGTGCTTCTACCATGATGTAGTATAGTCTCTTCTTCCTCCTCCTCATCCCTACAACTTCTACAGTAATCATGCATGAGAATACTCAGCCTACTCGCATGCTTTCCAATGAGCCAGTGTCCAGTAATGCCATCCACGATTAAATTAATATTGCACTGTAGCATGGATATTAGTTGGTTAGACCTGATTAAGTCTAGTGTAGGCCAAATTTGCCGAATAATTACTCATGCAGCACATTTTGTCCATCTATTGTTTGTAATTTTATAAGCTTCTTCCTTTAGAAGCAGTTTACACATGGCAAGTAGTACTTCTGTATCAGCGTGGTATTGTAAGATGCGATAGAATATGATGTAATATTGAAATGCCTGGCAAGCTATGTTAGCTGAATGTTGAACTGTTCTGCCATCTCGTTGAGACAGTTCTGGGCTACTTTTAACGTGATAAAGCCTGACTGTAGAACTTAATTGGCAGCCTGACTGTTCGTAAAAATGCCTATATCCCTTACAGATATAATATTATACTTCATTCAGTATTAGGCTTCTTTGATTGCGATGAGTTCCACCTGAAAGAAGTTACAGTGATCAAGGAGTTGAAAGGAGAGGTTTACATTTAGGCCCTTATAGAATCAAACAACCCACCTTGCCATCAATTCTCGATCCACCCATAAAAAAGTTGATTGTATCAGGATTCGGAACTCGCACAGTCCTCTTTGGATGGAATAACAGTCAGAAATTTAACTTCGAGGTATGATGTCGGGATGGCAAAGTCAATAGTCCTGTGGATTTCCTTATTCATTAGAAAATATGAGTGTCTCTTATTGCTATAGGTCCACAGAAAAACTGATTTAAGCCTCATAGCTGTACATGCAGCCATTTATTTAGCTAAGATGTTAAGCCTTCTGAAAGAAAGTCTCTAGTGCCTGAGTTGAAGTATTCTTTTCTTGAGTGCACCAGGCAGTTCTTTGAACCTTCATAAACAGTTTGTCACTGTATTTAAAGCTGGCCACTAAACTGTAAATCGACAGAATTAAATCTTCATGTGGAATATTCATGAAATCATATATTTATTTGTAACTCTTTTACGAGACACTTGAGTACCCCGTCAACATGTGCCTAGAAACTTTCAATTTAGTGTCTTGTCTTTTAATTGTACGCAGCCACCGCAACAGTTAATCTTATTCAGTAAGCACATCAAACGATAATTAGCTCGTCGCAGTCAAAAAACCTCTATAATCAGCTTATCTAAATTAAATTTTGAGTTATGTCTTACACACATAAAAATGATTAAGTTTTAAATTATAAAGCGTATGTCGGCGTTTCCCATTTATCATCAACCGATATCTAAATAAAGCATAATATAAACGATGTATCAACATAAATATGGAACATTATGATACAATCAGGTATCTCGTAAAAATAAAAAATTCTGTAATCATAAGACAAATATACTTGAAAATTAAATTATTTCATTTCCTTGCGTTTTTCCATGTTTTAGTATTATTTTTATTTTTTGAAGGATGAAAATGGAAAATCCCATTAATAATATTCTTGGTTATTTTCGTATATATAAACTTACTCCATCCACTTGCCTATATATTTATACCATTTGCGGATGTACATTATTCCATCATATATTTCAATTTAATTTCAATTTTCTTATATTTTTCATTTTCCTCGAGTTTTACTCGAGCCTGGTGTGCAGCATATACGAGATGTGTATAATAGTGTCTCGTATATTTATCTGGTACTTTTCGCAGATTTAAAAAAAAAATCTTATGTTTTTCTTACATCATGTACTGAATTTTATTTAATAAAAATTATAATATTTTTATATGTTATTATTCATTTGTACTTGTTGTTGTTGATGTTCGGGGAAAATAATTTCTCTCATTCCACGCATATCTTTCGTTACAACAACAAATTTATCCATTATTATTATTACATAGAATGAACATCGGTATATACAATAGGATACGATGTTTAATTTTCATTCATTGGTGTTCAGGATGTTGCACATCGAGTCGCGATGTAAATGAATTTTCTTTCGCGCTTTGAGATTTTCTCGTTATTTTCATTTTATCACTTTGCATCATGAAACGTAAAACAAACCGTTTAAAACGTAATGCACGACTTAGAAAGTTTTAAGAATTACACCAGTGATAGTGACTTCTATTAATAATTTGATATCAATTGAACTCAGAGTTCCAGAGATTACTGTAATTTATACTTGCTTCCTGGAGTTTAATAATTTTTGATTTTCGGTATTTATTTTACATTTTTGGTAGGCTAACATCAATAATTTTTTGAATTTTGAAATTTTTGATTTGTTGCATAAATTTTAGAGTTTTAATAGGTTATAACCATCATAAATTTTCTGGATTGTGAAAATTTTCGATTTTTTTTGTCGAAGTTTTTGATTTTAGTCATAAATTTTACAGTTTTGATAGGCCAACAACCATTACAAATTTTCTTCATTTGAAAATTTTTGATTTGTGACACAAATTTTAGAGTTTTAATAGGCTAACCACCACGAATATTCGGGATTTTGAAAATGTTCAATCAATGTCATACATTTTACAGTTTTGATAAGCACAATTTATTTTCTAGATTAAAATTATTGAGTTTCAGCTTACATTTTAGAGTTTTGATAGGCTTACAACACGATTTTTTTGAATCATAAATTTTCTGGATTTTGAAAATGTTTAGTTTGTGGCATAAATTTTATTGTTTTGTTAGACAATTCATTAATTTCAAGGATTTTGAAAATTTTATATTGCCTGCATAAATTTTGCAGTTTTGATGGGAATCACTAGTTTTCGATATGTAGAAAATTTTTGATTTTCACCATAAATTTTTACAGTTTTGATAGACTAACAACCATCAAAAATGTTCAAAATTTTGAAAATTTTTGAACTTTCACTAATTTTCAGGATTTTGAAAATTTTCGATTATTGGCATAAATTTTACAGTTTTGTAAGACTAACCATCATGAATTTCCAGGGTTTTGCATACATTTTGCAGTTTTGATGGGCTTACCATCACAAATTTTCAAGATTTATAAAATTTTTTATTTTCACTATTTGACAGTTTTGAAACGCTAACAACCATCACAAATTTTCTAAATTTTGAAAAATTTAGATTTGTGGCATAAATTTTTGAGTTTTGATAGACAAAACATCACTCGTTTTCTAGATTTTGTAAATTTTCATTTTGTGACATAAATTTTTTTGGTTTTGATCATGAAATTTTTGAATTTTGAAAAATTTTAATTTTCTCCATAAATTTTACAGTTTTGGTAGGCATCATGAATTTTTTGAATTTTGAAAATTTTCCAATTGTAAACTTTATTTACAATTTTGATAGGCATCACAAATTTTCCGGATTTAGAAAATTTTCAATTTTTTTTCTCGAAGTTTTTGATTTGTTGTATAAATTTCACAGTTCTGATAGGCATCACTTATTTTCTGGATTTTGAAAATTTTTGATTTGTGGCATAATTTTTATAGTTTTCATTAAAAATTTTGAAAATTTCATTTCAAAAATTTCAAAAATTTTGAAAATTTTTAATTTTCTGCATAAATTGGGCAGTTTTGATGGGCTTACCATCACAAACTTTCAAGATTTAGAAAATTTTTGATTTTCACCATAAATTTGACGGTTTTGGTAGGCTAACATCAAAAATGTTCTAAATTTTAGAAATTTTTGATTTATGGCATAAATTTTATAGTTTTAATAGATTAACTATCACGAATTTTGGGGATTTTGAAAATGTTCGATTATTGGCATAAATTGTACATAAATTATTAGACATCATGAATATCCAGGATTTTGAAAATGTTTAATTTTCTGCTTAAATTTTACAGTTTTGATGGCCTTACCATCACAAAGTTTCTGGACTTAAAATTTTTTTATTTTCACTATAAATTTGACAGTTTTCATAGGCTAACAACCACTTTTCAAATTTTCTAAATTTTGAAAAGTTTGGATTTGTGGCATAAATTTTTGAGTTTTGATAGAAAAAAACATCACGCGTTTTCTAGATTTTGTAAATTTTCATTTTGTGACATAAATTTTTTTGGTTTTGATCATGAAATTTTTGAATTTTGAAAAATTTTTATTTTTCTCCATAAATTTAACAGTTTTAGTAGGCATCATTAATTTTTTGAATTTTGAAAATTTTCCAATTTTAAACTTTATTTACAATTTTGATTGCCAACACAAATTTTCCGGATTCAGAAAATTTTCGATTTTTTATCGAAGTTTTTGATTTTTAGCATAAATTTTACAATTTTGATAGGCCAATACAAATTTTCTTGATTTTGAAAATTTTTGGATTTGTGGCATAAATTTTACAGTTTTGTTAGACTAACCATCATTAATTTCAATGATTTTAAAAACTTTAAATTTTCTGCATACATTTTGTAGTTTTGATGGGCTTATCATCATAAATTTTTGATTTTCACCATAAATTTGACATTTTTGAAAGGCTAAAAACCATTAAAAAATTTTGAAATTTTTAATTTGTATCACAAATTTTATAGTTTTGATATGCTATCCATCACGAATATTCTGGATTTTGAAAATTTTCGATTATTAGCATAAATTTTACAGTTTAAATTGGCAACACAAATTTTCCGGGTTTTAAAAATTTTCAATTTTTTTTCTCAAAATTTTTGATTTGTGGTATAAATTTCACAGTTTTGAAAGGCATCACTTATTTTCTAGATTTTGAAAATTTTCTATTTGTGGCATAGATTTTCGAATTTTGATAACCATCACGAATTTTCTGGGTATAGAAAATTTTCGATTTGTGGCGTAATTTTTTCAGTTTTGATAGGCTAACCATCATGAATTTTCTGAATTTGAAAAAATTTTCGATTTGTGGCATAAATTTTACAGATTTGCTACGATTACATATTTCATTTTAAAAATATTAAATTTTCTGGATAAATTTTCCAATTTTGATAGGCTGATCACAAATTTTCTGGAATAATTTGGAAAATTTGGATTTGTGGCATAAAGTTAGAGTTTTGAACAAAACATCACGCGTTTTCTGGATTTTGTAAATTTTTTTTTGTGAAATAAATTTTTTCAGTTTTAATATGAAAATTTTCCATTTGTAAACTTTATTTACCATTTTGATTGGCATCACAAATTTTCAAAATTTTTAATTTTTTTTATCGATGTTTTTGATTTGTGGCATAAATTTGACATTTTTGAAAGCATTACAAATTTTTTAAATTTTGAAAATTTTTGATTTGTACCACAAATTTGAGTTTTGATAGGCTAACCATCACGAATTTTCTGGATTTTGAAATTTTTCGATTATTGACATAAATTTTAGAGTTTTGATGGCTTATTCCATCAAGAATTTTTTGGATTTTGAAAATTTTCTATTTATGGCATAAATTTTACAGTTTTGATATGCTAACCAATACGAATTTTCTGGGTTTAGAAAACTTTTGGTTTGTGGGATAAATTTGATAGTTTTAATAGACTAATAACTGTCACAAATTTTTTGGATTTTGAAAATTTTTGATCTGTGGCATAATTTTTTAAGTTTTGTAAGACTTTTCATTAATTTCAAAAATTTTGAAAATTTTTAATTTTCTGCATAAATTGGGCAGTTTTGATGGGCTTACCATCACAAACTTTCAAGATTTAGAAAATTTTTGATTTTCACCATAAATTTGACGGTTTTGGTAGGCTAACATCAAAAATGTTCTAAATTTTAGAAATTTTTGATTTGTGGCATAAATTTTATAGTTTTAATAGATTAACTATCACGAATTTTGGGGATTTTGAAAATGTTCGATTATTGGCATAAATTGTACATAAATTATTAGACATCATGAATATCCAGGATTTTGAAAAGGTTTAATTTTCTGCTTAAATTTTACAGATGGCCTTACCATCACAAAGTTTCTGGACTTAAATTTTTTTTATTTTCACTATAAATTTGACAGTATTGATAGACCAACAACCACTTTTCAAATTTTCTAAATTTTGAAAAGTTTGGATTTGTGGCATAAATTTTAGAGTTTTGATAGACAAAACATCACGCGTTTTCTGGATTTTGTAAATTTTCATATTAAGACATACATTTTTTTTTATTTTCTGCATCAATTTTCCAGTTTTGGAAATTTATCCATCACGATTTTTTTTATTCATAAATTTTACAGTTTTGGGTAAGCTTACCATCAGAAAATTTGGAATTTTAAAAATTATCTATTTTCTGCATAAGTTTTACAGTTTTGGTAGGCTAACCATCATGAATTTTTATAAATTTTTTTAAATTTTCGATTATTGGCATAAATTTTACAGTTTTGACAAGCATCACAAATTTTCCGGATTTTGAAAATTTTCGATTTTATTTCTCGAAGTTTTTGATTTTTGGTATAAATTTTGCAGCTGTGGTAGGCTAACTAACCATCACAAATTTTCTGGATTTTGAAAATTTTCGATTCGTGGCATAGATTTCACAGTTTTGACTAAACATCATGAATTTCCAGGGTTTTGAAAATTTTTAATTTTCTGCATAAATTTTGCAGTTTTGATGGGCTTACCACCACAAATTTTCTGAATTTAGAAATTTTTTTATTTTCACTATAAATTTGACAGTTTTGAAAGTCAAACAACCACCACAAATTTTCTTAATTTTGAAAAATTTGGATTGTGGCATAAATTTTATAGTTTTGTTAGACTTACTATCATTAATTTCAAAGATTTTGAAAATTTTAAATTCTCGGCATAAATTTCGCAGTTTTGATGGACTTACCATCACAAATTTTCTGGATTTAAAAAAATTTTGATTTTCACCATAAAATTGACATTTTTAAAAGGGTACAAACCATTCAAAAATTTTTAAATTTTGAAAATTTTTGGTTTGTACCACAAATTTTAGAGTTTTGAACAGCTAATCATCACGAATTTTCTGGATTTTGAAAGTTTTCGATTATTGACATAAATTTTACAGTTTTCATAGGCTAATCATCACCCATTTTCTAGATTTTGAAAATTTTCATATTGTGACATAAATTTTATAGTTTTAATAGGCTTTTAATCACAAAATTTTTGAATTTTGGAAATTTTCGATTTCCTGCATAAATTTTACAGTTTTGGTAGGCTAACTAACCATCACGAATTTATTGAATTTTGCAAATTTTCGTTTATTGGCATACATTTTACAGTTTTAAAAGATAGCACAAATTTTCTTGATTTTGAAAATTTTCGGTTTGTGGCATAATTTTTAAAGTTTTGTTAAACGTAACATCATGAATTTACAGAATTTTAAATTTTGTGCATAAATTTTGTAATTTTCTGGATTTAGACCATACAATTTTTCACCATACACTTTTCACCATAAAATTTTCACCATGAAATTGACAGTTTTGGAATTTGTGGCATTAATTTAAGAGTTTTGATAGCGCATCACGAATTTCCAAGATTTTTAAAATTAAAATTTTCTGCATAATTTTTGTAGTTTTGATCGGCTTACCATCACAAATTTTCTCGATTTAGCATTCATTTGCAGCAAATATTTTACAGATTTGATACACGAATTTTTAAAATTTGGAAAATTTTAAATTTTTGGCATAATTTTCACAGATTTAAAGGCTTGCTGCCTTTAATTAATTTTGTTGATTTTGCAAATGATAATTTTGTGTTATAAATATAACTGTTTTTTTGGACTATCCATGTTTGCTCTGGGATTCCTACAAAATCTTGTCTTTCGAGAACAGTACAAAATGTTTTTTGTCCAACTTATTTAACCTTACATTGGTTTTTTTTTGTATCAGCTAACAAAGGCCTTTAAAACCAATTATAATATTATTAGCTGATTGTATAAAGCTTCATGAAATTTTCCATCCAAGCTTTGTGAACAAACTTTTTTTACCATAGCTTATATATAGTTATGTAGCACAAATTTTCAATTAAAGTATATTGTTAAACCAACAACACTATTATTCGAACGATGTTTCCGCCTTCTTTCCAACAAACTTACACACACACATACATAGTTAGTAATAATAGTGCTTGGCATTCAACAATAACAAAAAAAAAAAAAAATTAATAAACCCTTGGCATATAATAAATGACCAAAAGTTTTGACAAGTTTTTAAATTAATTTTACATTTAGGACAAATAGAAAAAAAAACTAAAAACTATTTTGATGCTAAATAGTAATTTACTAAATTGAAATATGATTATGGTGATATAAAGTCATTATCGTAACGTATATAATTATATATTGGTCAATTTGTTTGGAAACTTATCTCGTACATCTCAAATTGAAATATATCGTACGTACGTCAATCATTTCACTAAATCTGTAAAGAAATTACGGCCACAGTCACAAAAAAAAACGACTGTCTGCCCTATATACGGACATATCTAGATATACAAACACCACATTCTTTATTTGTCTTTGCCCATAGATTAAACTCAATAAACGAGTAAAATTGTCCCCGGCACATATATAGTTATATGGCAATCGTGCCATCGTGGTGGAGACGATGGTGGCACATACGACAAATAATAAATGGAATCAAGGGAATTGATCGATTTATGGTTACAAAATTTACAATTTAACTGAATTTATCCATTCGTCGTTAGATTTGCTACTCTTCCAATTTTCGTTTAGAGTTTAATAGTTTTGTTGTTCTACTCCAGCATACTATACACTTTGGTTGAAATATTCTAAAACATCGTTGGTGTTCGTGTCATTGTTGTTGTTTTTTTAATTTAATTTAGTAACTTGTTATTGTTGTTTGACTGTTGTTTATATTTTATTGCATCGTAATTTTGTTTTTTGCTATTGTTGCATTAAGTTTTATAAATATGTCACAGACGAGAAATATTCTACTGTGCACTAACTTTATAGTACCGAGAGCAAAAGAAAAACTATTTAAATTGCAAGTTGTACAGTGTTTTTATTTTTTAGTTTTTGTTTAAATACGACATAGTTTTTTTTTTGGAGCTGATTCACCATGATACCTTCTGAATTCCGCTGTATCCTATTTCTATATTCAGGTTTGACTCCATGTTCTCATTTAATTAATTTTTCTTCTTACTCTTTTGAATAATTTAAAACTAAAACTAATTAATTTCACCTTTTATATATATATATATATATATATATATATATATATATATATATATATATATATATATATATATATATAAATCTAATTAAGCAGTTTGGTGTACTCGTACAATATTAAATTAATGTTTCTATAGAGTTTCTTTGTACAGTGTTTCTAGATAGTTGACGGTTAACCAGGTCACTTGGAAATTGCGACATAATTAAACCAAGTTAATAGGAAATGTTAACAAAAGGAATGAAAGCGATTTTTCCTAGTATAATAATTGGCTTCCAAAATGGATAATTGTATTACCTAGTTTTTATTTATGTATGTCCATTTTAGCCAAAATAACTGGATCGGCCTATATTAAAATTCAATGGATGTATTTCAAAGGGTGATTTGCCCCATATATATCTTAAGAGAAAAGTATGCCCTTTTCCAAATAACGCCTGTAATCCCAAATGATTGTCCTTCGTTTTGTTAAAAGTTATTGCAAATGAGTATCTAACTTAATTGAAGTCTCGCTTGGAGTCTGTATGGCAGGTCAGTGGGTATTGTGTATTAGAGGTATGACCATTCCCACTCGTTTTGTCTTTACTGTAAAAACCACTCCTTCGATTTCATTTAGCAAAATATTTTGGATACTGAGTCAGGCTCCTTTCTTTAATTTGTGTGGGTTAGATTTCGCAGAAGCATTATTGGTGGAGCATTTAAAGTTGCTTTAGCATGTTTAAAAAACCAGATGGTTAATAATGGCAAAGTTGGGGTAAGGTATAAAACCAAATGACTTGTATGGGCTAGAAGTGCATTGTAATTGATTCTGTATCTGGTCATTAGTTTGATTCACGATCTCATTGTTGGATTGGTGTGCTTTTCTCCAGCGCGATGACTTCCTAAATCCAATCCACTGATTTGTTAATGGTGACATCTATGTAGTATATTTTACCAATCGATCAATTGAATAAGATTTTCACTTAAATTGCTATTATTGTCCTCTTTTGACAACTAGCTGATTATTTTAATTACATTTAATTTGACAATATTTTAATAAGATAGAGCTACTGCGTATAAATGTGTTACAGAATATCTGTCAAAACTAACAACAAAAGATAAGTACAAAAGATAAGTGGAATGCCCTTTTTTCATAATTACAGCCAAATCACCAATTTTTGAATTTTCTGATTTAGTTTGCCATTTGTGACGTTTTTGAAGATTGAGCAAATATTCTGTGTTCCACCTCTGCTAGAAATGTTGCACCATTTGCTGTATATGTTGCCAACGTGCAAGCCAATTTGCCTTGATATCTATCAAACATTATTCTGGTAATTTTACTAGTGGCTGGCCAATAAGAAAATGACTTGGTGTCAGTGGATCAAATTCATCTTTTGATAATTCACAAAGAGAGCGTGAATTTAATATTGGCCTCTATTTGAGTTAGCAATGTTGACATCTCCTCATACGACATAAAGTTTCTCCCAATACCCGCTTTAGGTAGTACTTGGTAGATCGCTGCTTCCCATAACCCGCCGAAGTTATGGGAAGCAGCGATCAAGCTGGGGATATAAAATGCCATACAATTTTATCAGTGGTTATATTCTGCAATAATACTGCATCCTTTGATACCATCGCTAGAGTTTTGCTTAATTCTCTCTCAGCTCATATTTGTCATATTTGTAACTAATCCCAAATGTAGAGCCTTAGTAGTCATACAGATGAATAAAGCTAGATATGACTTTAGTACTTTTGCACCTCGTAAACTTGATTCCTTTAATTTCAACGAACCCGCGTGATCAATGCTGGTCATATAAAATAGACGATACTGTGCTACTCGACATTCGGCAGCTAACCCACCAATTGCGTTTGTTGTTTTGCCTTTAGCCTGCATCAAATAATATGTCTTCCGATTATTTGACGTATTTTCTGTTTTCCTCTAAGTGTATGATATTGCTGCTTGATTATCGAAACTAGTAGAGGTGGATCAGCATGCAGATGCTTCAAATGCTCGTCGCTTATAATTAATGTTGTAATACGGTGCTTTGCTGGTAAGATTATTGGATGCTTTAACTCATACGATACGTTTGCAATTTGTAATCTTCCTCCAATTCTCAGCAATCCAGTTTTATCTACGAACGGAAATAATGACATTATATTAAATTTATACTGATTTGTTTGCAACTAGAAAGTGCATCTATCGCTGTCCCAAACACATTCCGTTGTACAGCTCTAATTATGAAGTAAAAAGCTTCGGTGGTTATCTCGGTATAACTGGTAGTACTAATTTCACCGCCGCTTAGTCTAAGTAATCGTTTATTTTTGAACATGTTAAAAATTCGATCCACTACACCAATCACCATAGAAAATTTGGAACAAATTTCTAATAATCTTTGAACAAATTCATAGTGGCCTGACTGCGAATTATTATCTTCTTGAATGTCTACGTTAAGCATTAAAATAGTGTTCTTTTTTTCCTCGATCAATGCATCATCTAGGAATTTAAACATCAATGCTCTTTGAGATGCCCAATGAGCTTCCGGACATTTCAACCAATTTGGGCCACTCCACCATAGCTTAAATAATACTAGCTCGTCTGGAAACAATCCTCGTGATGCACAATCAGCTGGATTTTCTGTAGATTTTACGTGATACCACTGATTTCTACTGAGCCGAGGAATGCTTATTGATTTAATTGGCGCTACTTTCGTTTTTACGCTCACTATGTTTATCAAAAAACCCGTTTCAGTTTTCACTCTACTATATAAATTACTGCAGCATACCCATTTTCGGAAGCGTCTGCAAATCCTTGAAGTTCGACTTCTTGCCCATGAGTATAAAGCCATCTTATTATTCGAATATCTTCCAGTTTGATCAAGGTTTCTCTGATCGAAATTCAGACAACATTCTTCGCTTCGTTAGTGTTCCGTCCCTTAATTGAACCTTGAATCCAAATGTATCATTACTAGGGGAACAATTTAATCCTGGGATTGAAACTGCTGACGTATCATCTTTGAAATTTAATATTGAAAAGTCCCTGTTGTCTTCTGGAATACTCTTCAGTAAAACTTCACTATTAGATGTCCACTTACGTAGCTTAAAGCCCCCTTTACTTAGAATAGGGATTAGTTCATTACAAATTCTGATAGCTTCTTCAATATTGTTGGCTCCGGACATCAGATCATCAACATAAAAGTCATGTTTGACCACTTCTGCTGCTTTAGGATAGTCTTCTTTATAATCTGCTGCGAGCTGGATTAATGTTTGCGTACCTAAGTCGTGCCATAGGTTACTGTTCGTAACTTGTATGTTTTAATGGAATCTGTAGGATGTTTCTTCCAAATAATTTTTTGGTACGCTATATCAGTTGGATTGATCTAATTTGGCGGAACTTTTTTTCAATGTCTGCTGTGAATACTATTTTATGTTTACGAAATCTGTTGATTATATCCACTAAACTCAACTGAACCGTTGGACCCACTGATAAGTCATTATTTAATGATCTTTCATTAGACGTTTTCGCTGACCCGTCAAATACTACTCTCATCTTGATTGAGGTTGGCAAAACAAAGTTATATCTCATGAATGGAAAGTGGCCGCGTTGTGTCATGTCCTTAAAAAAGGAGATCGCTCAAAATACGAAAACTATCGCGGCATACCTCTACTTTTCACATCATACAAATTACAGTCTGACATAGTATTAGAAAGAATGAATCACTCCCCTGTCGGAAAAAATTTTAGATGACTACCAAGGAGGGTTTCGCCCGAATTAGTCAATATGCAAGATCACTTCAGCAAGCAAAACATCACCCTCTCGTTAAATACTTCAACTTTTTGACTAACATGTTTCGTCAGTGTAAGCCCTCTCTTGTTTAGACGTCATATTTTTAATTCGGATTGAATTTTTTGCAAGGCCCGTAAATCATGTTTTCTAGGTCCTCATACGGGATGGTGCCTTGCTCTATATTGGTAAGCTCAGAGGGGATAACAAAGGCTTTTCTGTTTTCCGTCAAAACTGAGTACTGTGGCCAGTTTAGGATCAATTTGTCTCTGAGACCCGTTGTAACGCTCTCCTCACCGCTGAATAATAATATGCCACCTTTTAATTTAGTCGTGATCCTTT
The DNA here is from genome assembly GCA_963556175.1 of Tipula confusa. Taxonomy (NCBI): domain Eukaryota; kingdom Metazoa; phylum Arthropoda; class Insecta; order Diptera; family Tipulidae; genus Tipula; species Tipula confusa. Next base: position 34,429,123 of record OY744476.1, read on the forward strand.
TAATTTAGTCGTGAATGTATCTACCAGTTTGTTAGGGGCCTGTAAGAGTCTTTTAAGATGAAAAACAATTTTATGTCCTGTATCGGGAATTTTTTGAAAACGTTGGTTTGCTTCATCTGTTTTAGTTAAAAATTAATTGGCAAACATTTTAAGGATTCGTTCAGTTAGGCAAGAGATTTGTAATAGTGCAAAATATGCTTGCGTTCTTTGCACAATATCTATATTTATCTATAAAGCAAACCCTTTACTGACCGGGTAAACCACAGTTCAAAACCAATGCTAATGATATCCATAGTCGCTATATAGTGTCAGCTTCTTTCTGGTAATAAGTCTCTCAGATATTATTCAGTGCATTTCGTGTTTTGTGCGTTCGTATTGAGCATTTCGCACAATGGGTACTACTTAGCGTTGAATATAGGATCGATTTGTTTTTTTTCTAAATTTATTTTTGAAGCATTTCCTCGCATCAATAAATTTAGATGTATCTTGCAGTCGGTCTTTTGTTAACACGAATGACGATATTTTGTTTATCCGCCAGTGTGGTGGTCTTAAATGTTTTTGTTTTATCTTGCTTATTCAACATACAATAAATTTCCAAACATTTTTTCGATTTTTTTATCAATATATCTATATTTGATGCACTGGGTCTGAAAATGATGTGATCACTTTTTCAGTTATTGATAAATCGGGTGTCAATAACAAGTATAACACATAACTGCATATTCAGTTTGACCTGAAACCGTATTTGGTAAGTATAAGCAGATTTCTTTTCCAATGTTGTTGATCTACTTTGATTGCTTGATGGTTCAATTTTATTCTTTGCCCGACAAAGTTTTCTGATTTCAAAACTAATTATAACAGCCCACGCCAAATTACAGCTGAATCACTAGAATTTATAAATTAATTAGTCAAGTTTGAAAATTGACCAACAAGAATAAAATTGAAAGCTGAACAAAGTTAGGGGTACCACGACTAGCTCCATACGTTCACCAATGGTATTTTCTCACTTAGTAAAACTTTTAGCACGATTTTCTAAAAACAGTGCCTGTTTTAGAAATGAGCCACATAAATTCAAAAAACTAGAGGTTGTTACACCAGTAATGCCACTCAAAAGTTACTTAATAGTTTTTTAAAAGTACCTCATGCTAGGACGTCCATCTATCGAGTTCATTCAAATAAACTACCAGTCGTTGAAAAACTCCAAAAAAATGCATTAGGTAAGGAGTTTTCTAGGACTGTGATTTTTAAACCAATGATTTAGTCCTACCTTTGGTTAACTCTTATTTAAGAACAATTTGACAAATTTGACTAAAGTGCTTAAAGATGTATACGCACAATTGGAAAAGAAGCCATGCAATATTTTAATTTTGGTAGATTTATTTTTTCCGATTCCTACAAATCCGCATTGATCATCTAGAATCACTCAGTTGTTTCATCTAAATGGGAATTTCTAGAGCTCAGTCAAAAGTCATGCAGCTACGACAAATTTTGGATGGACATTCTGTAAAAACGTATGGTATTCTTTGAATTATTGCTTGGTGGACTTCATCAATTTAAGTACCAAAGAATAATGAAGGTTGCACAGATTGGCTGGATCTTCCAAAGTACAACCATCAAAACATCCATAATTTAATACTGATGTACTAGATTCATCCAAACTCTCTTTAAATTTGCCAACAAGCCTGCGAAGTACATCGCATTTGGCCGATCCAAATTATACACCGCCAGGTGTTATAAAAAAAATTATGTGAAAAACAAAAGGTGTAGCACAATCCAAATGGTAATTTAGTTGTAGCCTGATCGGTAAAAAACTAGATAACTTGTGTTATTCATTGAGGAACATTCCAAAAGGATGAGAAGTTCCAAACTTTCTAGCACAATTTTCTTACCGATCTCGAGCAATTAAATCACATAGAGAGGATGTCAGACTGGGAATTATTATCGATAGTTATTTTCATAATTCGAGCCTTTTCCTTAAATCGGAAAGAGAGTTAAACGCGATAAATGGTATAATGCGCATATTTTCTAAACTCACGAGAGTTGTTCATCGAATTTCCACTGAACTATAAATATGAGCAGTATAGAATTTTTATCACATAAAATCATCAGATATTTACCGTAATGGGGTTGTGTTCAAGCCCTGTAATCTTCTCTCAGCGCCAAAGCTAACCCAACTCCACTCCTATAAGGGAGCGTAGTTGTGTATATCGTGATCACCGATCCCAACCAAGTGATGAAAAACTTCTTTTCAACTTTCAAAAGTTGGTATTCGAACCCGGTACCTCGTAACCCAAATACCACAGCTTGTGCATTTTTTGTGAGCACCTGTTATTTAAGTCCAGATCTGGAATCGAGGTATCGAGATGAATTTAACGTTTGTTCATCAATGGTTCATCTAGAGGCAGAAACGTTAGCTAAAATTTTCACAATCAGAACTAAAACAAAGAAGGGTCCACTACGGGGTAATGAGTCATAAGTAAAAATCTTTTAAATTTCTATGAGTATATTTTAAATTTAAATATCAGCTGGTTCAACTCCCCCACCTAAACATAGTAGTTGATCTTGTACGATCACTTTTAATTGCGATTCATCTAAATATTGTTTAACAAGTTCATCGACACGTTCTTGTTGACCACCGGCCACTTTATAAGCTCTTGACAAAAGCCATGCATATTCGTTTGCTGAACCATCAGCTTGATCAACACAGTTCCACACAAGAGCATAATTTTCATAATCAGTCTCCACCACTTTATAGTTAACACGATCGGCTGGTTGTCCAAAAAATGAAACATTCAATAAAGCACGGAGTGGTTCTTCGTCCGGAAACGAAACATAAGCACGTCCTTCAATAGAGCTATGCACCTCACTTTCAAGTACGGTTCCCGCATTAAGAACATCAACTCCACCATCATTTAATGTATAGCTAGCGGTGTTACAATCTAGACCAACTTCATCGGAGTGGTTGTACCGTTTTAATTGGTACCAAACACCTTCATACTGTCAGACATACGGATCTTGTTAGTTTACAATGTAAATATATATTTTGTAAGTAACTTACGCGTGTTGGATCAAAATTTGATACGACTGGTAAAGTACGGCATGGCCCAGCTACGTTAATTTGTGCTAATGTACAGCCAAAAAGTGCGACAAGCAAAACTCCAATCAATGATTTCATTATAGTTTACTTTAGTTAATGTCAATGATCAGGTGTAGCTGCCTTATATATGCGTGGGTTCTAATTTATATCTTATCAGCTGTTTGACCAAACAATGTACACACATGTCCAAATATTCCATGACGAGTTACCTTGAATATTGGAAATAGTGCGTTATCACAATCAACCAAGTCAAGTAGCTGCGTATGTTTGGTTATTTGATTAGATTGTCTTTTAATTTGAAATACGGTTGTGTAAGTATATCCAGTGGAGTATTACACTATACAGCAAACGATTAAGGCAAAAGAGCAAGCGAAACGTATAATTTTGACGGCGAATCGCAGTATATTTGCAAATTTAGACATTACAAAAAACAAAACAAAAAAAACTTTCGGCCAAAAAATGTCCAAAATTTTAAATATTTCGGAAATCATTTACAAACGATTATATTTTGGCACAACAAATGTCACCTCTCCACCCAAATCAACAACAAAACATCTCTATGTCACGTTCGACGACACGTTTAGTTATCCCCAAATACTATCGTGTTTTGGTCCGTCGGATTTGGCCATCATTTTTCGGTACACAAAAATTATGAACACGATCATGTCGACTACCAATCCGAAAAAAATGATCGTCCAATGTACATCGATCAAAAATAAAAGGAAGCGTGCCAATTCTGCATTTCTTATTGGTGCATATGCTGTTCTCGTGCTCGGACGATCACCCGAAGAAGCTATAGAAATGTTATCGAGTGGTGACCAACCACCTTATGCGTTAGTGGCGGCAACAGATCGTATCACACAATATTTTGGTATTTAATTTTTGTTGAAATATTTTAGGCAATTCTGTGACACAACCATTAACGAATCGAGTCCAATACTCGATTTAGTGTATTACTATCGTGGACTGTTGCACGCAATCTACATGGGCCTTTTCAATTTTAAACAATTTAATCTGAACGACTATGAGTTTCATTCGTATAAAAATGGTTTTATGAATTGGATTGTACCAAATAAATTTTTAGCATTTCCCACCCCAATTGAAACGGTCACATCGAACGGATGCACAGCATACATTGATTATTTTAAACGGATGAACATTAAAACGGTTATCCGACTGAGTGAAATCGTCTATAATGCCCATCAGTGAGTGTTCACACATTTTGTACCGGAAATATTCCAATTTGATTTTTTTTTTTTTTTAATTTTCTTGCAGCTTCATCCGGAATAAAATCGATCACTACGATTTGATTTTCGATGATTGTACAGCTCCTACAATGGAACAGGTGAGGGAATTTCTAAGTATCTGTGAAAAAACAAACAATGCGATCGCGGTACACTGTAAAGCGGGATTAGGACGTACTGGAACCATGATTGCAGCTTATATGATGAAACACTATAATTTTACGGCTCTCGATGCGGTCGGATACATACGTTTGTGTAGACCAGGTTCAATAATTGGTGTACAGCAAAAGTTTTTAGAAAATAATGAAAGTCAGATAGTTGCATAGGATTTCGAAAATTAATTATACGAAGACTGCATGCTTTGAACGCCGCTCACGATCGATTAGTTACCAAAGCTGTAGGTTAACGTGTTTGGTTATCATTTTTTATTGTTGACAAATCTTATTGACCACCTAAATTTTTACGCACAATTTTTTAGTTTTTGATATCGGTGGTCGATAAATTGAAAGTGGCAAAGTTACATAAGAACAATACATTTGTGAATATAATGAAGCATATACAGCATGACTCACACGATCATTTTATTTGTGTTATCAAACATTTTTTTTTAAATAATGGCCGAAATTAGCAATCGCTAATTTCACAAGAGTTTGTCCGATTTTGAGATGAACTTAATACTTGGCAACCTGGCAATTTTGCTCGGTTCTTGATCAACTAAAACTTCAGCGACTATCACATTGGCATTCGATTTTTGACAGTTATTCTGGTTTTTATGGTAAACTTATGAGGTAGCAATCTTGAATGACTGGCCGTGCAGGAAACAAATGGAAAAATTAATCTTGATCTCATTGTTTTCTCAACAGCTGGTCTTTGACCATCTGGTACCAAACGAAGCGTTTTTTTAAAGTCTCCTCCAAATGGTTTTTCATTCCTTGGTGTGTCAGTAATCAATCAATAACATGTATTATAGTCCATGAGTTGATGCTAAAGTGGCATCATTTTATAAAAATAGCTTTGCAGATGTCAAAGCCAGTCCTTGTTTTATTGGGTTTATTAATACTAATTCCAAGGTCATGAAAATTCAATAGCCGCTGATACAAAAGATTTAGATGGCAGAAGTTTTTGGATTTCTCTAATTTTTCGTTTAGGCCCACAAAATCAGTGCCATTGTCACTGTATATTTTTGATGGAACTCCTCGTCGATTTGCAAAGCGTTATAGCCCAGCGATGAATGTCTCTGACGTAAAATCGTCTACCACTTCAAAATGGACTGCTTTCGATAAAAACAAATAAAATGAATCGCTTAGCCAATGAGGACCTTTTCACAAGATTTTCATGTTTATCAGCACTGAAGGCATTACTCCTAGCGATACTAGGTCGGCAGTGTTACCTTCCGATATTTTGTATTGCCAGCGATGTCTTGGTAGCTATTCTAAAATATCTGCGGTTCGCATATATTTCTCACATATATAGGCAGATTTCCTGGATGGTTTGATAGCCAGTCCAATTTACCTCTATTAAATCTCTCACTGGAACTCTACTGTACACCACTGCATCGTATCCTTTTAAACTCGCATCACAAAATCCATGATATTCCACATTTGTTTGATTTTTGAGGAATCAAGGAATTTTTAAACATTCAAATGGTTTTAGTTCGCCTCGAAATCTAAAATATTGTTGGCTTATGTCTTCTGGCAGTGGTTCGTACCATTGTAATTTAAGTGTTCACATCGAATCCATCGTGACAAATTGGTAATACAACGTATTACCAATTTGTCACGATGGATTCGATGTGGAAAAACATGGGTCTTTCACAGATTATCAAATTTGGAAGGACGATGGTAGTTACAAAAAATATAACCTTTGGACAACATTTCCATAGACCTCCGAAACGCTTGCTCTCAATTATACTCCTCTTCTTTTGAAGTTAGCTTGTTCAATGGTGAAAGCTCCGATGCCATCATAGGAACAAATTTCATATAGGAATTTGTCAAACCTAAAAATGACTTGAATAGTGTTAGATTTTCGGTGAGTGGAGTTTTTTCGATAGCAGCACCCTTCTCCGAACTTAGTAAACATTACCTTAATATCATCATAGGTCCTTTATCATAATATAAATACACATAGTACTACCATGGTGTGCTAGATGTCACTACTAGTATCGTTTTAAAATAATCAAAATATGTTTATATGTATATTCGCCTAAATGTCTTATATTCATACTAAATGTTGACGTTAGTCTATCGACCCGACATTTGGAACACCATTGGGTAATTTTTTTTTGTCTTATGATGGTAGTACTATGTGTCTTTATATTATGCTTTTACCTTGAAAAACAAGGCATTTATTTTAACTCTATAGTATTATAGTTTTATACATTGTAAAGAAACGTTTTAAATTCATCTATAACCTTTCCAGCTATCACCTATATATCATATGGTTTATAGAATACCTTTCAATATCAGATCCATCTGACCCATCATTCGCGAGTTGAAAATTGGTCGTGAAAATAGGTTATTCACGTGATTTTAAATAGTATAGGTGAGTGATAATAGCGATCAAGGAACAGGAATGGTCTGCGACTTTTGACAACTGGTACTAGAACCGTAAATACTCTACAATGTGCTAGTCTAGCGAAAATATCTTCTAATGCATTTGTGACACTGACTTAAAAATCGGCAAATTCTCAATCCTTTATCTTTAATAGGACTATACAATAGGACTAGTCTATCGAAAATAACACAGGCTTCTGCCATCTACGAATCTTTTTTATGACCTGTGCTCGTACTTTAAAACTCATATTTTTGAAACTGAGGTAACACTATACATATTATATTTTGAATAGAATCGCTTAGCAGCCTACACAAAAGCCTATCTCTTAGCGCATTGTTTAGAAAATAGTCGAACGAATAAGTTCTGCAACTCATAAAATTCAATTTTATCGACTTTATAATAAAATCGTACGATTTAACTACAAATTCAGGTATGCGTGTACGTTTTTCATGACAATATCATCAAAAAGGTAAGTTTATCAATATTATCAGTAAAAATAGAGTGCGAAATATAAAAATAAGCCAAAGTATTCCATGGTGCTTTCAAAAGTCACACATGTTAAAAAGATTAAATATTGCCTTTGAAGCTTTATAATCAGGCAATTAACTTTAAATTGAGACATTCTTTAACCGAAATAAACTGACCCCAAGAATCAACTATAGGATTATGTGATTTTCAACCTTTCTCTCTTGGAGGCATTAATAATTTAGTTTTGTGTCAAATAAAGTGTATATAAATTGGATTTTCAGCGATTACGTGACGTTTTGGTTATAAAACGGTTAATTCAATCATTTTAAAATCTGATTTATATTAATTTAAAGTTTTGTGTTTTTATTAATTTTAGTACCATGGAGGTGAAATAATAAATTAATAATTTAAAGACAAAAACTAATGCCATCTGTTACAGCCCACAGATTGGTAAACGAGTTCATTAGTAGATTTTGTTCTTAGGGAAACCTTATAGATTACAGTTGAATGGTGGCAGACTAGAGTTACTGATAAGAGTCGTCAGAATGCAGAGCAGTTTCAGTAAAATTGTGATTGTCCTGTGCTAATAGTAGTTAAACATTGGCCACCGGAAAACCGAACCAATTCTGTCATTACCTAAATCACACAAAAAAAATACTAATTATCCATCGCTTTGGTGTCAGTAACCGGGTCGAGTCTATCATAACATTCCTTTCACTTCTTCGGTTTTGTTATATGTAACATGGGTGTACGGTGGGTAAGCAAAACTCCAGGTTATGGCATATTTCTGTCAAATTGGATTGAATGACAACGGTGTAAAAGAACAACGGGATCTACTTGTAAAATTGTTGGATTCAGTTGGTTTTAAAATTAATCAGTCCAAAACAAATATCATTACATAGGATTTTAGATACCAAAACGCAATTGACTTAAGTAGTAATGACCACACATTTGAAGGGGTGACAAAATTCCCTTGCCTCGGATCGCTTGTCACTCATGATAATTGTGTGAGAAAAAAAAGCGCGTCTGGCTGCTGGTAACCGTGATGTTTTTGTCTTACGTGCACTGTTAATAACTTAACATCTGCACAACGATACAGTATTTTGAGTTGTTGTGCGTAATGCATCAGCAACCGATCTTCTTTAAATCAACAGTACACATGGTAATAAAAATTTTAATTTAAAATGTAATTTCTTTAACCTACATCTCTTTTCATTAAGATTTGAATTCTTTGCCATTAGATTCAACCGATGTAATTTTAACTACCGCGCCAATTGCTCGTAACAGGGTTTTATCAGATTGCTTGCCGATGATTAAATAATCATTAGTCATGCAACAAATGGTCATTATCCGGTTTAAATAAATCAAAAATATCCAAGGTAATATTATAGCAATCACACAAAAGCTGCGATACCAAAAATTTCTATACATATGTTTTACTATAACAGCACAACAACAACATATGCTTCATCTTAAAATAATTTACACCACAATCGTATGTTGACATTTTACCACCGCATAAATTCAATTGACAAGTCACAAAATCTTGTATAGATAAATTACAGATTAAATGTTATGAGCAGATGACCTTTGAGCACAGTATTAAATTTGATGAGCATTTAAAAAAATGAGCCAGCGATTCAATATTTTCTCTTTCAACTCTCTCATTACGTGGTGTGTGGTGATAAAGATTATATGGTTACACTAAACGATCACCATTTAGTTTTTGTGTACCACGCGAGACGAACACATCATCATAATGAAATCGAATTTAATCTGCGTTATTTTGTGTTCGATACTGAGTGTATCGTTCGCGCAACGAATGGCACAAAAAAATTGTCCAACCGACGTTAATGCCATCACCAATTTTGAAGTGTCTCGTGTAAGTAAAATTTGTTTGTGTTTTTGTGTGTTTATATAAACCTTTCGCACAATCTATATATATAGTACCTTGGACTGTGGTACGAGTTATTACGGTATGAACAAAGTTTCGAAATGGATGGCGAATGTGTTCAAGCACAGTACTCGTTAAATGTTGATGCATCAATTCACGTTTATAATTCGATGACAAAGCCACCAAGTCAAGAACGAGAATATGCTATTGGTCGTGCAATTTTATCGTATCCCAACGCCACACCCATCGAAGCTAAATTAAATGTTACATTCGGACCGATGCCACCAGTATTATCGAATTACTGGGTCATCGATACTGACTACGAAAATTATTCGTTAATTTGGTCGTGTGAAGATATTGGAAATAATTTATCGTCCGAATCGGCATGGTTATTATCTAGAACAACTGTGCTCAATCCAGAGGTTGAGGATCATGTTAACGAAGCGGTCGATAAATATTTTGTTCGTTCCAATTTACGTGTAACCAATCAAGATGCTGAATTGTAAGTGGCTTATATTAGATGTTACTATATGGAAATGAAATCATTTTTTTTATTTGTAGATGTCAGTATTAAAACGATCGAGTACAATGGAGCTGTATTTTTTGGAGTTTGTAAATTGGCCGTCTATCGTGTCATTCGGGAAAAGAATAAATTGTTAGAGACTATGAGATAAATTTTGCCATAGCTACAAGATATCATTAAGTTTAGTTTTGACCTAATTTGAGAATTATGGCGTATTTTGAGAATCATGGCGAATCTTAATTTGAATTCCAAATTAAAAATATTAGGTCGTCTCATTAGGCTGCAGCCTGATCATCAAAAGACTACCGAATTTTTTTAATATGGAATTCGAAGCTAGATTCGTGGATTCTCATATTAGGTTGAAACCAAACTTTACCTTAAAGCTATGGCAAAATTCATCTTTCGTAAACAATTCTGGCCTTATATTCCATTTTATATGAATAAAAATAAAAATTAAAGTTGGGGAATTTTATCTTGAGTCAGCTATAGGATGTTAGTATTTTCGTAAGACCATTCGAATACTTAAAGTTAGACTAGTATAGTCATAGGTTAAAATGAAATCTTAAATTTTTTCTGAAAAACTCAAAGCTGTGGCTTAATAAATAACATCTTTATCTATCTTATTGAAAAAAATCAATAATAATAATAATAATACAGCTTTTATAGACTGATCCTTATAGAACCAGCAGCGTGCCTCCATTGAATTCTACCCAAGCTTGCTCTTCACATTGTTCCAGACAGCCGAAAGAAGTCAAGTTATTCTTTTAAAACACGCCTGCCAAATAGTGGCTCACCTATTAAAAATCGCTGCACCATCCGTTTAGGATCAGCTCAAAAACATGACCGACCCAGTGTTCTTATACCGAGATAAAACTCGGTTAATGCTGTCATCATTACTATTGAGACTTTATATCATGAGCATGACTCTTTTCTAGAATATCATTAACAATCTCTCATACTCATTCAATAGGGTTCAACCCTCACACCCATACGTGAGAACGGGTCGGATCAACACCATGTACAAGTGTGGTCTGTTGGCATTTCCAAGGTATCTCAACTAAAAACTGTGGACGCAAGGCATACAAAGCAAGCGTTGTTAGAAACAAGACGCGGTTTATGTCCCTTTCAACTCAATTATCATGAATAGCAAGGGAACTGAGGTATCAGAAACTCATCAACCCTTTCAGTGCTGTAAAGACACTGATCATATTTTTTGTTTTGGACTCATTGATTTTAAGACCAATGGAAGCTGACACTAAAATGTGTTGTTCTGAGGTATTTTTCTTTTACAAAGGATAAACTTAAACATGAGTTTAGGGAGTATTGCCAAACCATAAACTATCCCAATTGAGAAATAGCCTTGTTGAAAATCCAAGAACAGCGTATGTACGTCACGAGATGTTTCGAATCAGAGATTCAATTGATTAAATCAGAGAAACTCTCCTTCCAAGTGTCGAGTACTCCATTGATGTTAACACGGAGGTTTTAATCCTGTTTTCGAATGGCAAAAGACATGAGTATGGTACAGTCCAGTGACTCCTTTAAAGAAGTTACGAGAACTGTGCTCAAAACTGAGAGGTTTTACTATTAAAAATCCAGCCTTCCACCATTGGAGCTTTTTCCGTTTAAAAATTTGCTTGGCGGTTCTACTAGCAAGGTCCATTTTGGTACCCTCCAAAACTTACACATACATGATTATGATAACAACTGACACAGCATCATTTATAAATTAGAGTTAGAAGAACAACTGCACTCTACTTGTCATTTGCAAAAAAATAAATAAAATTTACCATCGAATTATTCCTGACTAGAATAATCCATTGTACGCTAAGCCACGAAGACTTAAAACAAAAACTATTGAAAATCGATCAAAACTCAATTATATCGTTACAAAACTATATATTCCCTAACGAAAAAGCTCTTAAAACTATTTCTTTTCATATTACAGTTTGCTTTTATTTCGTTCGTTTAAGTCAAAAATTGTCGTAAAGCATTTTAACAAGTTTTGAATACAACGAAATTGTCATCGTACTGTACTATTAGGAAGTTTAAAAGTAACGAACAGAAAATAAGCTCAGCAGGAAATCATAAATTATAAAGAAAACTACTAGAACAGTGTACACTATGGAAAAAAGCTACAAAACTACAAAAAAAAAAATAAATTGAGGTTAGAGTTAAATCATTCGTTTGAATATAAATGTTTGACATGAAAACAAAATAGTTTTTATTTTATAAGTATGGGATTGGAATGGGGATTGGGATTGGGGCGAAAAACAAAGGAAAATCAAATGGAAACTATTGTTATATTTTCCTGCATGTACTAATGTCTTTTATATAGAGTTTACCTTGAGGGTTGTTATGTTGTATTTGTTTTTGTTGTTGTGCCATTTGATTTTTGTATAAATATTATTTTCCATTTTGGAGAGCAACAAAAAAACTAAAACATAAAACAAAACAATAAGCATTAAAATATTGTTGAATGAACATATAACGGAAGTTATAAAGTATAATATGACAAACAATTATTGTTTAAATATGAAATCATAATATGCAAACGTCATAAATATGCATGACATTTCTTCGTGAGTCATTTGCCAAAAGAAAATGTTATTCCACTTCACCTTTATCGTCCCTAATATATAATAAATTATTTTTAAGTTTTCACTTTACAATTTTCGAAAAAGTAAATGTACAGTAAGTCACAATAAAAATGGTCCAACGCAACAAACATATATATGAATCCTTTTCCAATTTCATTAAAGCTACTGGTATAATTCAGGCGTTCCAAATTAGACAGCCTTTTTATAAAATAAAACATCCTATTCTATGTACACCAGAAAAACTTCAATGCTTTTGAACTTACATTTTGTAATTTTTTTTTCTAATTCACCATTTATTTATTTTACATGCACGAAGAAAATACTATAGTGATAAATTCTTAAAAGCAGTTCACTTATTTTAAATAATTAAAGTAGTTTGATTGATTTTGTGATTTAAAGAGCCAAATCTAAAGCCAAAAGTAAGTATTATATATTCATGCATGTGGCAGAATAGTTATATCCTTTTATATGATAAACATCTTCAGTCTACAATGTTTATCTGAAAAAATATAATAATATAATAATATAATAATATAATAATATAATAATATAATAATATAATAATATAATAATATAATAATATAATAATATAATAATATAATAATATAATAATATAATAATATAATAATATAATAATATAATAATATAATAATATAATAATATAATAATATAATAATATAATAATATAATAATATAATAATATAATAATATAATAATATAATAATATAATAATATAATAATATAATAATATAATAATATAATAATATAATAATATAATAATATAATAATATAATAATATAATAATATAATAATATAATAATATAATAATATAATAATATAATAATATAATAATATAATAATATAATAATATAATAATATAATAATATAATAATATAATAATATAATAATATAATAATATAATAATATAATAATATAATAATATAATAATATAATAATATAATAATATAATAATATAATAATATAATAATATAATAATATAATAATATAATAATATAATAATATAATAATATAATAATATAATAATATAATAATATAATAATATAATAATATAATAATATAATAATATAATAATATAATAATATAATAATATAATAATATAATAATATAATAATATAATAATATAATAATATAATAATATAATAATATAATAATATAATAATATAATAATATAATAATATAATAATATAATAATATAATAATATAATAATATAATAATATAATAATATAATAATATAATAATATAATAATATAATAATATAATAATATAATAATATAATAATATAATAATATAATAATATAATAATATAATAATATAATAATATAATAATATAATAATATAATAATATAATAATATAATAATATAATAATATAATAATATAATAATATAATAATATAATAATATAATAATATAATAATATAATAATATAATAATATAATAATATAATAATATAATAATATAATAATATAATAATATAATAATATAATAATATAATAATATAATAATATAATAATATAATAATATAATAATATAATAATATAATAATATAATAATATAATAATATAATAATATAATAATATAATAATATAATAATATAATAATATAATAATATAATAATATAATAATATAATAATATAATAATATAATAATATAATAATATAATAATATAATAATATAATAATATAATAATATAATAATATAATAATATAATAATATAATAATATAATAATATAATAATATAATAATATAATAATATAATAATATAATAATATAATAATATAATAATATAATAATATAATAATATAATAATATAATAATATAATAATATAATAATATAATAATATAATAATATAATAATATAATAATATAATAATATAATAATATAATAATATAATAATATAATAATATAATAATATAATAATATAATAATATAATAATATAATAATATAATAATATAATAATATAATAATATAATAATATAATAATATAATAATATAATAATATAATAATATAATAATATAATAATATAATAATATAATAATATAATAATATAATAATATAATAATATAATAATATAATAATATAATAATATAATAATATAATAATATAATAATATAATAATATAATAATATAATAATATAATAATATAATAATATAATAATATAATAATATAATAATATAATAATATAATAATATAATAATATAATAATATAATAATATAATAATATAATAATATAATAATATAATAATATAATAATATAATAATATAATAATATAATAATATAATAATATAATAATATAATAATATAATAATATAATAATATAATAATATAATAATATAATAATATAATAATATAATAATATAATAATATAATAATATAATAATATAATAATATAATAATATAATAATATAATAATATAATAATATAATAATATAATAATATAATAATATAATAATATAATAATATAATAATATAATAATATAATAATATAATAATATAATAATATAATAATATAATAATATAATAATATAATAATATAATAATATAATAATATAATAATATAATAATATAATAATATAATAATATAATAATATAATAATATAATAATATAATAATATAATAATATAATAATATAATAATATAATAATATAATAATATAATAATATAATAATATAATAATATAATAATATAATAATATAATAATATAATAATATAATAATATAATAATATAATAATATAATAATATAATAATATAATAATATAATAATATAATAATATAATAATATAATAATATAATAATATAATAATATAATAATATAATAATATAATAATATAATAATATAATAATATAATAATATAATAATATAATAATATAATAATATAATAATATAATAATATAATAATATAATAATATAATAATATAATAATATAATAATATAATAATATAATAATATAATAATATAATAATATAATAATATAATAATATAATAATATAATAATATAATAATATAATAATATAATAATATAATAATATAATAATATAATAATATAATAATATAATAATATAATAATATAATAATATAATAATATAATAATATAATAATATAATAATATAATAATATAATAATATAATAATATAATAATATAATAATATAATAATATAATAATATAATAATATAATAATATAATAATATAATAATATAATAATATAATAATATAATAATATAATAATATAATAATATAATAATATAATAATATAATAATATAATAATATAATAATATAATAATATAATAATATAATAATATAATAATATAATAATATAATAATATAATAATATAATAATATAATAATATAATAATATAATAATATAATAATATAATAATATAATAATATAATAATATAATAATATAATAATATAATAATATAATAATATAATAATATAATAATATAATAATATAATAATATAATAATATAATAATATAATAATATAATAATATAATAATATAATAATATAATAATATAATAATATAATAATATAATAATATAATAATATAATAATATAATAATATAATAATATAATAATATAATAATATAATAATATAATAATATAATAATATAATAATATAATAATATAATAATATAATAATATAATAATATAATAATATAATAATATAATAATATAATAATATAATAATATAATAATATAATAATATAATAATATAATAATATAATAATATAATAATATAATAATATAATAATATAATAATATAATAATATAATAATATAATAATATAATAATATAATAATATAATAATATAATAATATAATAATATAATAATATAATAATATAATAATATAATAATATAATAATATAATAATATAATAATATAATAATATAATAATATAATAATATAATAATATAATAATATAATAATATAATAATATAATAATATAATAATATAATAATATAATAATATAATAATATAATAATATAATAATATAATAATATAATAATATAATAATATAATAATATAATAATATAATAATATAATAATATAATAATATAATAATATAATAATATAATAATATAATAATATAATAATATAATAATATAATAATATAATAATATAATAATATAATAATATAATAATATAATAATATAATAATATAATAATATAATAATATAATAATATAATAATATAATAATATAATAATATAATAATATAATAATATAATAATATAATAATATAATAATATAATAATATAATAATATAATAATATAATAATATAATAATATAATAATATAATAATATAATAATATAATAATATAATAATATAATAATATAATAATATAATAATATAATAATATAATAATATAATAATATAATAATATAATAATATAATAATATAATAATATAATAATATAATAATATAATAATATAATAATATAATAATATAATAATATAATAATATAATAATATAATAATATAATAATATAATAATATAATAATATAATAATATAATAATATAATAATATAATAATATAATAATATAATAATATAATAATATAATAATATAATAATATAATAATATAATAATATAATAATATAATAATATAATAATATAATAATATAATAATATAATAATATAATAATATAATAATATAATAATATAATAATATAATAATATAATAATATAATAATATAATAATATAATAATATAATAATATAATAATATAATAATATAATAATATAATAATATAATAATATAATAATATAATAATATAATAATATAATAATATAATAATATAATAATATAATAATATAATAATATAATAATATAATAATATAATAATATAATAATATAATAATATAATAATATAATAATATAATAATATAATAATATAATAATATAATAATATAATAATATAATAATATAATAATATAATAATATAATAATATAATAATATAATAATATAATAATATAATAATATAATAATATAATAATATAATAATATAATAATATAATAATATAATAATATAATAATATAATAATATAATAATATAATAATATAATAATATAATAATATAATAATATAATAATATAATAATATAATAATATAATAATATAATAATATAATAATATAATAATATAATAATATAATAATATAATAATATAATAATATAATAATATAATAATATAATAATATAATAATATAATAATATAATAATATAATAATATAATAATATAATAATATAATAATATAATAATATAATAATATAATAATATAATAATATAATAATATAATAATATAATAATATAATAATATAATAATATAATAATATAATAATATAATAATATAATAATATAATAATATAATAATATAATAATATAATAATATAATAATATAATAATATAATAATATAATAATATAATAATATAATAATATAATAATATAATAATATAATAATATAATAATATAATAATATAATAATATAATAATATAATAATATAATAATATAATAATATAATAATATAATAATATAATAATATAATAATATAATAATATAATAATATAATAATATAATAATATAATAATATAATAATATAATAATATAATAATATAATAATATAATAATATAATAATATAATAATATAATAATATAATAATATAATAATATAATAATATAATAATATAATAATATAATAATATAATAATATAATAATATAATAATATAATAATATAATAATATAATAATATAATAATATAATAATATAATAATATAATAATATAATAATATAATAATATAATAATATAATAATATAATAATATAATAATATAATAATATAATAATATAATAATATAATAATATAATAATATAATAATATAATAATATAATAATATAATAATATAATAATATAATAATATAATAATATAATAATATAATAATATAATAATATAATAATATAATAATATAATAATATAATAATATAATAATATAATAATATAATAATATAATAATATAATAATATAATAATATAATAATATAATAATATAATAATATAATAATATAATAATATAATAATATAATAATATAATAATATAATAATATAATAATATAATAATATAATAATATAATAATATAATAATATAATAATATAATAATATAATAATATAATAATATAATAATATAATAATATAATAATATAATAATATAATAATATAATAATATAATAATATAATAATATAATAATATAATAATATAATAATATAATAATATAATAATATAATAATATAATAATATAATAATATAATAATATAATAATATAATAATATAATAATATAATAATATAATAATATAATAATATAATAATATAATAATATAATAATATAATAATATAATAATATAATAATATAATAATATAATAATATAATAATATAATAATATAATAATATAATAATATAATAATATAATAATATAATAATATAATAATATAATAATATAATAATATAATAATATAATAATATAATAATATAATAATATAATAATATAATAATATAATAATATAATAATATAATAATATAATAATATAATAATATAATAATATAATAATATAATAATATAATAATATAATAATATAATAATATAATAATATAATAATATAATAATATAATAATATAATAATATAATAATATAATAATATAATAATATAATAATATAATAATATAATAATATAATAATATAATAATATAATAATATAATAATATAATAATATAATAATATAATAATATAATAATATAATAATATAATAATATAATAATATAATAATATAATAATATAATAATATAATAATATAATAATATAATAATATAATAATATAATAATATAATAATATAATAATATAATAATATAATAATATAATAATATAATAATATAATAATATAATAATATAATAATATAATAATATAATAATATAATAATATAATAATATAATAATATAATAATATAATAATATAATAATATAATAATATAATAATATAATAATATAATAATATAATAATATAATAATATAATAATATAATAATATAATAATATAATAATATAATAATATAATAATATAATAATATAATAATATAATAATATAATAATATAATAATATAATAATATAATAATATAATAATATAATAATATAATAATATAATAATATAATAATATAATAATATAATAATATAATAATATAATAATATAATAATATAATAATATAATAATATAATAATATAATAATATAATAATATAATAATATAATAATATAATAATATAATAATATAATAATATAATAATATAATAATATAATAATATAATAATATAATAATATAATAATATAATAATATAATAATATAATAATATAATAATATAATAATATAATAATATAATAATATAATAATATAATAATATAATAATATAATAATATAATAATATAATAATATAATAATATAATAATATAATAATATAATAATATAATAATATAATAATATAATAATATAATAATATAATATTATATTAAGGTCTAAATTTAAATTTTTGCTAAATTTTGCAAATGACATATAGGACAATTAAGTCGTCACATGAACATCGTTTATTCAATCAACACTAAGGCGTTAGTTTCTTTCCCATTTTTTCCTGTAATTGCAACTGGGAAACCACCTTCCTTGTTTGGTATTCATATTGTAACGATTATGGCTGTCATAAGCCGAATGATTAGAACGTCGGTGTAAGTACATAAAGTTTAAGGATTCGAATTTCGTCATTGCCAGTATTTTTTATGACAGATAATTTTGTATTTCGACGAAACATGTTTATAGGCCATTATGAATAAGTCTAGTAAATTCGAGATATATTCTTACAGCGTTAGACGTGGCGATGATTGAGGGGAAACAAATTTAATGAAGAGCCACACCCTATGAATAAAAATATTCAGGAAAAACACACACACACACAACGATGACATTGATATTGATTATGACGGAAATAAACGTCATTCAGATGATTTACGACCACCATCATGTGGACCTCCATCATCGCGACAAGAAGGGCCTTAACACCACAACCATCGATTACGAAAGATTTAAGCGTGCTGGCAGCTACAGCAACCCAGTCGACCGCTAACAATGATCCTGCTCCCGAATCCTGAAGCAGAGCCGAATAAGGAGCGAACGGATCAAATCACAGCTGTTCCCGAATTAGTAACCGGAACAACAAACATCGGAATTGTTCTCGAAGCTTTGATGCTACAAACGAAACAACTATGCAAAAAACAGCTGCATAATCATAAACAGCAGTAAGGACAAAACTTCCAAAATATGAAACGTATATAGTTCGGCAAGCTTACTATAATGCTCCTTCGGATGTTTTAAATGGATTAACAGTAAAAGCGTTCATCAACGCCGTAGGAGGCAACGAATTAAAATTCCACTTGAGAATGACGGTGAAAAGAAAGACTATGAATGAGGTCCTAGTATCAGCTTTGGAATACGAAGCAATCAGAACAAGCTTAACCACAGATTCCCTTAAACTGCGAAAGATCGAAATGGAAGATATTACTCAAATAGAGGCCATGACAGAAGCAAGACTTGGAAGACCCCGACATAGCATCTAGAACAGTAGAAGGAGATCTCGTTCTCAAACAAGGTGCGGATCTGCAAGAGGGTGTAAAATGTACAAAGGAGGACGTCGAAGCAGAGTATGGATGAGGATTATTACTGGACATTCCGTCCAGCAAATGGTTCGAAGCGTGATAAATCAAAAAACACGTACAATCGCAAACACATTCGTAAACAACGGAATCAATAGGTTTGGTGTTCCGTTGGAACTTTATTCTGATCAAGGACGTAATTTTGAGGCGAACGTGTTCAAAGAATTATGTCTAGTACTTAACATCAATAAAACGAGGACTACACCATTGCATCCACAATCAGGCGGAATGATGGAGTGGTTCAACCGAACTTTGGAAGAGCATTTACAGTGAAACTAAAGGATGATCATTAGGATAAAAAAGCAACCAAACTATTCAACCGAAAATTATTGCTATCGGCTGCTTATCGCAAAGTTTTTTTTTGGCTGTCGATAAACTCGCACAAGCAAATATTAACGGTTAATCGCCTTTCCAGTAACATGACTAAGAACGACGTCAACTCCAAATGAGCTGGCATCACACATGAGGTACAGCTCCTTGCTTTTGTTATAATGGCTTAAAAGGTTGTTTACATTTAGCCTTTTTTTAATACTTCCAAATGCATGGTTGCACTTTCTGATCCAGATAAAAATGACATCTTTTTTTTGTGTTAAGTCGAAGAAAGGCGCCAGTTTCAATGTCATCATCGGCATTAACTTTCGGTAAAATTTTACGAACCCCTAAAAACCTAAGCTGCATGGTATTTTGAGCTGCTGGAACATTGTTATTTACGGCAATCTGTCTTGGGCTCATTTCTATTCCTTTCTGCCTAATAATGCGCCCTAGATATTTCACTTCACGTCTGAAAAATAAGAAGTTATTTTCTTTAATGTAAACATCATACTTATAGCTAATTGTTGAAACCCTGTTTCACATTTAGCTGACACTATTTTTGCTGCAGAATATCATCGAGATAGCCATACGTTTTTGGCAACTCTTGAAGAATTATATCCATTAAGATTCATTTGAAGACTCATAGATATTTTCTCTTTAGACAAACATGGGTGGTTTCAAACACTTCTCGCCATCGCTAACCGTTTGTATTCTGATACCACCCGTTAAAAAGTCGCAATTTTTTTGAGCCGAGTAAGCATTAGGTTATCCATCCATGGTCTACCAAAGAATCTAATAATCTAACGATAATATTTTAACAGTTATTCATGTTGACCAATTTTTACTATGAGTCACTGTATCCTGTCTCCAGGATGTATATACAAACAAGAAAATAATTTCAAACCATTTCTTTCGAAATGTGTGCGCGATTCTGTGTTTATTTGGAACAATAAGACAATTTACCTCGATAGTTTATAGTTTTCTTCTATTTCTTGACCACAAGTAATTTTATTTCGTTTGTTTTTCATTCTCGAACGATTTTTCTTGTGCTGCTGTTTTATTGCTTCAAACGTGTTTCGCTTGCATATATATACGAGTACAGTACATCGAGTTCCCCCATTTGTTTGTTTGTTTGTATTTTGTTGCTCTATATTTTTTACTTAGTGCCACGTTTACCGTTGAAGCCAACAAATATTTTAGTTTTGTCTAACTGAAAAAAATTAAAAATGAAAAATCCACAGACAAACAAAAATGGAAAATTACAAAAAAAAAAAAAGAAAAGCTTTTTGATATAATTTATGTAGCTTAAAAATAAGCATTCCATTATCATTTTCAGCCAACGGAATAAAAAAGAAAACAAGAAATGGAAAGCAAGAAATTCTGTGTAAAGTTTTTTTTTTGTTAGTTGGTTTGCAAGCATAAACGAAAAGTAACAAACAAAGTAAACGAAAAGACAACACAGAAACTAGCAGCATACTCGTATACGTATATGGTAAAGTCTCGCAGCGGGAAAATTGTTTATTCAATGTGGTGTAGAACATGATACTCGTATATAGTGAATCGTGTGGCATGGGAAGATATCGTTGTGCTGTGTGACAAACATAATTTTTTTTGTGTAGTTTTTCATTTTGTACATAAAAAACGATTTCATTTTTTTTAAATTAAGTTTGTGTTGTCGTGTGCGGTTCATGTTTGATTTTCTAGCTTTAATTGAATAATTTTATGCTTGAGGTGATTGTACGATAATTTTAGTGTTTTATACGACAAGTTTTTTGTGGTTAACGACATTTTTTTATTATTTTTAATTTTTTTTTAAGTTCAATGAGAAAATTGATATTTTCTCTTAGTTACCGAGTATTCAATCAATATCTTCGCTGTTATGATTCTAATTTTTTTTTAATCAGGACGACACTATTTCTCGAGTTTTTCTTTGCGTCTTCTTGCATTTTCTGGTTTTTAATTGAAACGAGATTCATTTAGGTGTCTTTTTGTTGATCATTATTTCTGTCGTACCCTTGTTCTGAAGTGTTCATATGATATCTAAAGGTTGCCTTAACTTTGTCTAAACTATGTTTCCCGAAAAAGGTAGTACGTTCAAAGTGTATATTACCAATCATTACCACAAGATGGTTTAATGAAAATATTCGGCAATGTTTTTTAATTGTTGTTGTTTTAGTGGATGCCCAACCGACAGCTTCAGCAAATAAATAGAACTATATTGACTGAGAAACCACCAGTGAGTCAGAAATAACTGGTTTAACTACATCAAACGTCTGTGAAGATTTTTCATTGCGAGCAATATTATATACAGTACAATGATAATGATTACCGACATTATGTACCAGAAGGCTAGTGGTAAAACAGCAATTCCAGCTTGTGCGGATATATTCCAGTGCAAGTGATATCAATTCATTGCATCACCCGCCACGTTAAAAGTTAATGACTATACATTTGACTTCTGCAGGCCACATTGTTATAATATTGGGCACCAATATTACAGGACAAATTAAGCTCGCCTGAGGCAAATACTGATGTACATACATTTCATACCCCAATCATCATGAATCCGCGTTTTGCCAGTCAGTATCATAATTGTATAACAGAATATATTACACTGAGATAAGACAAGGTATAGTACAAGCAAACCAATGCAACACTATATAAGTAGAAGACAGTTACAAAAAGTTGATATACAAAATCATCAGTACTCCATTTCTCACAATGTAAAATTTGACAGGCTTTTATAAAAATGTATATTCAAATACTTTGGATTCTGCTGAACTGGTTGCTCAGATTCTATTTATCGTCAATAATTTTGAATTATGTAAACTCCAATAAAGCATTAAGTACAAAGTCCTTAGAGGAGTGTGCAGCAATAAAAAATATCGACATAAATTGGAATAACAGAAATGTCCTTGAAGCAATGATCCAGCGCAAACAAGGTATTTCTTTGGAAACAATAAATACAGCAACTGCATCACATTCTTTAGACGAAAAGAATGCAACAACTTGCCCAAACAAGTTGCCCAAACAAGTTGCCAACAATTTGCCTGAACATTATTCGTGGCTGAAGTTTCAAATCCTATTATAGAAGAATGATCGAAATAAAATTAACTGAGACGACAATTCATGCCCAGGAGGCTTCATAAATTCAATCAATACATCAAACATTAAATCACATGTCATCTTCGCCCAAGAATTGACTCTTTTAAGTATTAGGTCGAAGTAAAAATCTTTTCGGAATAAAAATACGAAACTATGAGTTCAATATCTCAATTGACAAATTAAGACCTTATCACCAGGAGAACATCGATTTTTAATATGTTAACAGGAATCATCAGCGTCCTCTACTTCATCTAAAACCAATAACAACCAATACAAGCTGCAATATTAAAATCAATACACCTATACACCTTCAGCAACGAATATCCACAAATCAACAAACAATCAAACAGTATCATGTACACTCACAGATTAAAGAAACTTCCCTAAGAAGCACAAAACCTGATCCATTAATCCTGTATAGTGGATTATTTCGTTTACACATTCACTGGAAAGGAATTAATGTGACAGATTTTTCAAATTTTCACTTCGAATTTTCTTCAATATGGCATTTACTAACAAAAACTTTGTGATCGCCACCAAAAGAGTGGTGTACTTATTAGTGGAAAAACTCATTAATATTCAATAAATGTATTTCCAAAATACTTTCTCAGTTTTAGGCAAAACTTTGTTGAATTCTTTGTTAAATTTGAATTTTGCCCATATTCCTCCAGTAGCCTTAAGTGAAAGAGATTAGTTTAGCTCTAAGGTTTGTTCCACAAAGAATGTTCAGTTTCGTTCTACTTCAAGAATTCTAGTCTTGCTAGAGAGGATTTTCATACCATATTAGTTGACTAATACATACTTTGAAAAAAAAATTCTTTACACCTTTACATTAATTTGCGGTTTTGACATCACTTTGGTTTCGGCTTAGTTTGGTTCTGTTATGTACTTGACAATACTAAATAAAACATAATCAAGTCGATTTTATTGTTTTTGTTTCCTTCTTCATTATATTTTGAATCACAAAAAACAAAAGGGACTACTTTTTGCAATTTTTCCGAGTTTCAAATTATAATCGTTTATAATCATAAAGTGGGCTCTTTTAATGTCGTTCAACCGTTAAACTGACCTAGTAATTATATTTACGTCGGACCCATGTATACCATAAGTTTTATTTATATTTTTTGTTTATTTATTATTATTTTTGCAAGTTCACAAGTCTTCAACAAACGTATAATAATCAGGTTTTGTAGGACAATTTTAATTAAACTGTTTTCACACTACGCATGTAAAATACAAGATGAATCAAAACTTTGTGGCGTTCTCTGAATATTTACAAGGTAGTTTTTATTTTCTGGATAAACCAATTACAGTGCTAAAAATAAAAACAATGAATTTGTAAAGACATAAATTTGTAATAGATGCATTTGTCATAAAAACAATTTGTGACACTTCAATTGTCATTACATAAAACATAAATTCAATTTGTCGCTTCCAATATTTTATATATAGTGAATTGAGTTTTACAAGATATTTATATGAGTTCTACAGATGAGATTTTTCTCTGCTCTTGTTATCCATAATTGATCAAGATTTAATGGAAATTTTTCACTTATATAATATATTTGGTACAAATCAATATATTATGTCGTATATATGTAGAACAAAATAATGTTTATATATAACACTTATTGAAATTTAGCGAGATTTACATACCAGAATTAAAGTTAAAAATTGTCAATTTAAACAGGATGATAAATATATGTCAACAGGTTATATTGAGAATGAATTTTTTTATCGTTCCAAAAATAAATTTAGAAATTCTTTTTATAATTGATTCAGAGAGTCGAGTTGAAATTTTGTAATTTTTGTATTGTTCTTCGAAACTCGTAAGTGCTGCTTAATAGTTTTTACAAAAAGTTAATTTTTATGTGTTTATGATTTATATAAAATGTTCTCTTTCGGTGCGACGACATGAACTGGAAAGCTAAAAAGACGTATTAATAGACGTGTGGAACATGTTTTAAATTCTGATGAAAGATGTGTGGAACATATTTTAGTTTTTATATGTGGAACATATTTTAGTATGTGTGGAACATATTTCGAATTTTAAATCCTGTGGAACATATCTCTAAGTTGCTTTCTGAAAATAATTCTTTTGTATTCTTTTATGTTTTCCGTTTTTGTTTTGCTTAGATTGCTTTATACGGAATTTGTTTCATGTAATAGTGTTTTTTTTTATTGTTTTTTTTAAGGCGTGCTCTATCTTCGCGGTATATTAAAAAGGAAATTCATCAACATTCGTTTGCCTGAAATTTTGGACATATGGAACATGTTCTTTAAAAAGACGGTTAAAATACTTGTTTCAAAGTGGACCATATTTTAACATTTCTATGTCCTAAAACATTTGTATGTCCATCAACTTTTCGAATGATTTTATATAATGATTCCTTAACTAAATTTGAGTTTATTATTTTTATAAAATTAAAAGTTATAATAATATACATGTGGAACTTGTTTTTTTATGGTCAACTCATTTTAACGAAAACGAACCACAAAATTGAGCTAAAAATTTAAATCATTTTTAAATGTATATTTACAAATTTAAATTTATAAAACCGAAATAAATATCATTGGAACGTAATTATAATTTAATTTAAAGGCCTTCTAAGTAAAGGTCGATGTTGTTTATTTTTATTGTTTGAAGGAGAAGTAAGTGTAACCAAAAGTAGTGTAACATTTACTGAATCTAATTAGTTGTCATGTGGAATATGTCTTTGCATTTTTTAACTGCAATGTTTTTGACCGACGTGTGGAACAATTTTTGTATTTTATAAGACATTGTATTTTAATCAAAATTAGTTACACTACTGCGCTTTACATGGCTCCTTTGACTATATTTAATATTCTTATTTGTTAAATCATATGGAATATTTGTGGAACATATGTTAAATTTAACTTGAAATTAATTTTTAACAAAAGTTGGTGATTTTTGTAAATCTTTTTTAAAATACGAATATATATACAAATATTTGTGGAACGTATGTTTATTATAAGACCCTAATATTTTTCGATTTTTAAAAAGTAAAAGTAATTGTTAGAATATTTAAAACTACATCAATGGAATGGTCTTCATTGTAAGGTTCTGTGGAACACGTAATCAGTTTTGGTCAAATTTGTAAAAATTAGTACCCAAATTTTCAATTTGATTGAAAATGTGTGAACATTTTAGGACGAAGTGTTTATCAGAATAATATTTGATATTTTGATTTGAAAAAATATATAAAACATTTGTGGAACGTATAATTGTGGAACGTATATTTGATTCGACTCAAAAGGCTGTATTATGCCAAAGACCATATTTCTTGTCATACTGTATACTTTTCATTTGTTTATGAGCAGCCACAGTTAAAGTAATATTTACTAAAATTAATTGAAGAGAGAGTTGTGGTTCAAGTCCTTATTAGTTTTCCACTAAGATTTTTTGGTTTGATCAATGTTTTATTTCTTAATTTTGTTTATTTCAGTTTCATTAAGTATTGTTTTCACATGAATCAGATAGATTGATCAACCGTTTTATAATTTAATACTATATTTCTTTAATTGTGAGAGTCACCCAGATAGATCAAAACATGTTCTTTACAAAAAATTCATAAGTTGGTTCCTTTGTAAAATTATAATTTTTAAAAATAAACATGTGGGATATGTTTAAAGAAGCTGATTTTAATGAACACGAATCACATAACTAATTGAACATTTTTATTTATTAAATCATAAAAAATATAAGTGGAACGTAAGTTTTGTTTAATATTATCTGAATGTTTTTTGAATTTTTTTTTGTCGTTATTTATTAAGGAGAAGTAAGTGGAACCAAACTTAAAGAAACAGTTACTGTTACTAGTTAAACGTCATGTGGAACATGTTTTTGCATTTTTTATAATATTTTCTTTTATATTTTTTTGAATTCTTATTATTTTTGTAACAGTATAGTTTAATTAATTTTAAATTTTGATAGTGAACGTGTGGAACATGTTTTAAATTTTTTAAGTATAGTTTTATTAAGTCAATCTTCCTTTTTTGGATAAAACTTTCAAAATATATGCAGTTCTTTTTTTAAAAAAAGATTAACGAAAAAATAGAGAAACAGGGTATTTTTCAATTGAAATATAAATTATTTTTGACAGTACAAACCTTTGATGTCTCTATTAATATTTGCTTATGTTTTTCAAATAGCTCTATAAACAAAAACTTTTTAATACTAGTATATAAATCTAAACTTAATACATTTCTAATACC
This sequence comes from Tipula confusa, assembly GCA_963556175.1. Classification (NCBI taxonomy): domain Eukaryota; kingdom Metazoa; phylum Arthropoda; class Insecta; order Diptera; family Tipulidae; genus Tipula; species Tipula confusa. The sequence goes on from OY744476.1 coordinate 34,457,931, forward strand.
ATATAAAATGGGCTAATTAGCAACATGATTTATCTCTTAAATCATTTGGGGAATAATCATGCTGAAATAATATCCGACAAAATAATCTTCTATCCTTTGAACATAAAATATATGTTTATATTATAATAAACAAAAATTAGCCCCCACAAAATTATTATTAATCTCACACTTTCATTATTATGTATTTATGTAATAAGGATAAGGATACTATTAAGGATAAACAACATTTGGGCGCAAAAACTATTACACAACAAAAAATAAAAACTATTTCCTCTCAATTTTTATTAATCAAAAAGTTAATTATTATTAATTACCAATCATAATTTGTTTTTGTTTATTCTAATTATGCTCCCTTTTGTTTCTTTATCAAATATTTTTTATAAGGATGTTTAGAGGATATGTATATAATATATTATAGAACCAGAAAAATCTCAATTAATTTTGGATCATGAAGTTGGGATTTTTTTTTTTTTTGGTTCATTGTTTGTTTCTTTGGTTGGATTTTTTTTTTGTAGTTGAGTTTATTCTCCTTACGTTTAATCTTGTAATGGTATCGGTATCCATGTATTCAGGAGCAACAACAGTATTTCGTTGTATGTATATAATGAAGAAGCAAAAATATAACGAGGATAAAATATTTTTGATTCTTTAAAATTGAAAATAATCCAAATATAATGAGAAATTTTCTTTTATATTTGCCTTTCGTTGTGCTCCCATGCCATGGCTAGAAAAATGTTTATCATCTACCACAAATCTATATACCACCTATGATTAAAATTAATTTACTTCTAAATCTTATGCTGATTGTAAAGTTCTGTTGATTCTGTTGATTCATAGTGTGGATCGTAAGACAATACACATTATTATTTATTAATTTTTTTTTTTGAAAATTGTGAATTAAATTTTGGCAATCTAGATTGGTCTATTACTCTAATCTATCCTAATAAATCATAAAATCTACCTGAAACTCCGTGGGTTCCACCACGATTCGAATTTATGATTTCGTCAAATGTCCTATCTTGTGATTTTAGCCGATCTAACACTGCGTTTTAGGTTATTTCTTAAGCATATTACGAGATTGGTTAAATGGTAGCTTAACAATGAACTTGTTATTTTCATTCCTTCTCGTAGTTGTTGTTTGAAATAACTCTTGACATTTCTCTTCATATTCTGTACCTTTCATAACCTTTGAAAGCTAGTCTTTTTCCTAGAATGTACGGAAAAAATTGTCAAGGTCTAATAAAATGTTAAAACTCGAAATTTTATTTACAATTTGAACCACTTTTGCTTCTTCTGGCCAGTATCCAACTAAATACTGTGCGTGAAAAAATATTTCCACTCATAATAGTCCATCAGTTAAGCAAAATATATTATAATTTGAATCCGCTCGCTGAAAGTCATTCAAAATGCTATGATCTGCTTTCGATAAATTGAATTCATTGAATATTACAGATTCTATAAAAAAGAATAAACACACGAGCTTTCAATTTAGCATTGAGATTCAAGGAGGCAATCCCTAGTGCAGTGGAGTTCTTATTGACCCCAATCCAGCCTCACAAATTCCTCTTATCAAAATTCTAGCATTTTTCCGATGCAGATTCAAATTTCGCACACATGCATCTGATATCGATCATGATGACTGCGATTCAGACTTGGATCCCACTCATGTACCTTATGACCTTCGTTCAAACAACTGAAACAAATTGCTGCTCCACTACTAAATATTGGCACTGCCTGAATTGTAAATGTTTACCCAGGAACTGATGCTTTAATTCAAGAGGTCACCAGACGCAGACATAAACTAGCAAATTAAAACTTCCAGTGGCAAAATTACCAAACGAAGCGCTTGTTTGTTAATGGCTAACGACCAGGAAACTATTTGCAATTTTTTGTTTTTATTTAGACTAATCAGATTGTTCCATCAGAACCAGGATATACATTAAATATTCTTACGGTGACAATGTCACTTATTTTTGAAGGAAAATTTTTAAATCTCGATTTAATGACGTAAGATTCTCTATGTACCATCTCTTCCAAAAAAAAACTGACCCATTTGTTGAACTATTTGTCATCTATCAAGGTGTGACATTTTTAAATTTTTAAGATGATTTCCGGGCTTAGTTGATGGGGTTTCCAGTAGGAAATGAAGTGGTATTAGGAGGCCTGTATCATAGTTACATTAATGTAACCCAGTGGTCTTGAATTTAAAATTGCTTCCACTTTTTGCTAAAAGGATGTGCATTTTTTTCATACGTGAGCATACTCTTGCATATTTATATGAGTTTCATGCCGTTATCAACATGCAATTCTACACATTTACCACAACCACCGGTAATTTCTTTAATGCGATTAACGAAAATTTTTGTAAAATGAAGTTGTGCTGTTTTGAAAGCTTTCTCCCAACTTGGAGGGCATATTGATAACATTTCTGCCAAATAGTTGCTAACAAATATTCTCCGGCATTTTGGATGACTTTCTAGCTAATCCAGAAAGTCATCCAAAATGCCATCGTTGCTTTTACGAATAACTTCATTAGACGTGCCCACTATTCGTTTAGTTTGAGTTGCAATGCAGAAGTATGTTTTGGCGATTGCCCTACGGAAGTGCAGCTTAAACAATTAAAAATATATTTTTTCCGATCATAAAATTCTCTTAATTTGTAAAGAGCTTCGATGTAGTTACTTTCTAAAACATTTATGTGAAAAATCAATATAGTGGCTTCATTTTGTAATAATAATTATTTTAGATATTATAATTTCTGAAAAGGCAGAGCTTAATGGGCGGTGACACAGTGTAGCGATAACAAAATGATTGCCATTTGAAATATTCTTCAGGAATACGGTATGGGAGTTTTAAGCATCTTTACTTCTTAACGTATGTCGTATTGATAATTGCATGCAGATTCTTTTCACAGATTAGAGGGTTTAAAATTGCAACAGCATTGTAAAAATTCTCTTCGTATAGGATATCCCTTTGTTGTGTGGCATCAGTTTGGAAAATTAAATTTTTTAAATCTGTGAAGTCCTGAAAATTGTTGTAATTTTAAAAAATGTATCACCTATATTGATAATAGTTTTTATTTTATTTCAGATTTCGACCGCGAAGTCATTCATATTCTGAACAAATATTATGCCAGATAGAAGATCAAGGTAAGTTCTTTAATTATGTTTTTAATATGGAAAGTACTTCATTGCAATCTACCATAAAATCCTCTTATATTTTCGCACTCTTTACCCTTTGCTGAATAGGAAATCTTAACTGTAAAAAGAATAAAATTATAACCCATAAATTTACGTTATATTTTAAGTTAGTTCAATATTTGAGGCGTTGTTCTAAAAAATTGGTGCATTTCTGTTTCACATCTGTAATTTCTTACAAACATACACAAAAATCTGTCTTGTAATTAATCTACAATCATCAAGTAAATTTGCAATAAATCCTTTATTTAATTTCGATTCAGTTTTATAATTACTTTTGTATACGTTGAAAAAAAAGAAGAGCAGAAGGAGGATAGTTCTTAGACCAGGAAATCAAAATGATAACAAAAAAAAATTGTTAGACGAAGCACGATCTATATGTATATACGTCTGTGTAATTTAACAATGCATATACAGGAATAAAATATAAGAAAATAGAAAATTTATCTTTATGGTACACACAGTAACAAACACAGACAAAAAAAACAAAAATTGAAAAACGTGAAAGAAATACCAAACCATTTCGAATTTTCAATCGAATTCAATTTTCAATTCTATAAATTTTATCGAAAGACGTTTTGTATAGTAAACTATAATATTAAGTCAATTATTTTATATATATATATATATATATATATATATATATATATATATATATATATATATATATATATATAATCATGTGCATTGTTTTTGCATTACCGTAAACATGTACTCGCGCAAAACAAAAGTTTTTGGCGCGAAAGTAATCAAAATGGTAGGATATTATATTTCGCGTATCATATTAAAACTATCAATTTTAAGCAAGAGTACCAAAGACGTATATTAAGTCAGAATCTTCCTTACCATTTCTTACCCTCTCATTTTTTATTTATATGGAATATAAAATTTATTTAGATTTGGATTTTCTTTTATACGATGCGGCTTCATTATGTGTTCATGGGAAAATAATAACAAAATTTGCATGCCTTATTTGCCATTGTCAAACAACGTTTTGAGTTTATAATATTGTATATTGATCATTAAATTTAAATAAAATCCGTCTTTTTGATAAAAATAATTAGAAAGCAAATTATACGTTTTATTTAAGGATATTTGAACAAACAACAAAAAATTTTTTTTTTTTCAATAATTGGAGATAACATTTTGTTCGATTTTGTACCTTAACGAGATTTTCAATGACTGGAAAAATGGTAAATAGGGTGGTCTTTAATTCATAGATGACTAGACCATAATACAATTAGGAAAGTCCTTTTTTAAATAAAGTTTTAAAAACCATTTCAAAGCTTTTTCCAAATAGTTCAATTATAAGAAATATTTTAAAGTGATATATTCCAAAAAAAGTTAACAATAAACTACTAATATCATTGACTGTGTCCGAAACCCATGATAAATATTTGAGAAATTTTTTGACATTTATTTGAAAAGTACTCCCCTACTTTCCCAATTTTTTATTACGCTGTCCGAAAAGTATAATAATTGAATAAAATATTTCCCCGAGTTCTATGTTTTTAAAATCACTTTTTGTGAGGTATAAAAACTATGAAGAAAAATTACATTGAATTGTGTGCATTGTTTATTGAAATTGTCATAGCAACGAAAAAAGTCAAATTTTTCATATATGGTTTTTTCAAGTAGGGAATTTTATGTATTATTGTATATATCCGAATGTGCTACGCGATGAGTTTGGGTTTTATAATAAATAAAATGAAAGTTTTAGTATTTGTCTAAAATTATCATAGGAATTTACCGTAATAATTTGAGTGAGTTTGGTATTACCAAATAAATGTCAAAAATTTGTATTCACAAATATTTATGATAGATTTCGGACACAGTCTTATAATACAATCCATTTCAGTATAAATTTACCATTTTCTTTATTTTTACAAAAGTTTCGACAGTTTTATATAAATGAACAAACGACTAGAAATTCATTAATAATGAATTTCGGGTGGATTTTAAAATTATTAGGATAACTTAGACCGTTCTAGATTGCCAAGCTTCGACACACAAAATTCGTGATTTTTTCAAAACAAATCCTGATTTGTACAGTATATAGCCTTGTATAATTTGCAAAATCTGTGTTAAAAATTTTCAATTTTTATCTAGTTCCAAACGACTGTTTATCCGTCAAAAATAGGATTCGGTTAGATTTTATGATTTGTCAATAACGTAGTTACTTCTGGAGTTAGTGATATTCACTTATCTCAGTTTTAAAATTTCGTTTACATTAAATGTGTTTTAGTGATGAACCCTTTAGATATGCAAGTTATTTTATTTGTTTATCTAAAAGATTTATGTATATAGCTTAACAAATTTTAAGTGTTTAGTACATTCAATTTTCCCTATATTTTTATTTAATATATAATCTTAATAGAATGAAGAGATAGGTACTTCACTATACTATACTCGTCACTATCATAATATTCAATTTTATAAAATATATTCACTATAGCTGCTCTATTACATCGTTGAAAGACAATATTCCACTTGTTTAGATTCATCTGCATACCTCTGTATATAGTTAAATAAATGTACACAGTACTGTGCAATGAAATAAGGACACTTAGGAATGTTCATAAATATATCATTAAGTTAAAATGATAATATAATATTTATTATTATATAAATTATATATATATATATATATATATATATATATATATATATATATATATATATATATATATATATCCCATTGTATTACAAAAACTTGTTAATCCAAAACTGACCTGCAACTGTGAAATTATCGATTAAAGTAGTGTAGTGATTAAAACTTTGACGTTTGACAAAAATTCTGGTACTGTCGATGCTCAACCTTTGAAAAAACGGTATATGTTATTTCCAATATGACAATTAACACATTTTAAGGTTGCTAATAACATTAATACACAATTGTTTAAGACATTTTGGGCTGTGGGGTAATTAAGTCGTATTCACTATCAGCAGTTTATTTGTTTTAAAAATCAATAAAGAGCAAAACTCAGTCTTGTAACAGTTCAAGGGTATTTCCGGATTTCATCCGTTCTATTTCAATAAATCTCTGCAGCTCCAACTAAAACTTTGTTTGAAGATTTTTCCAAATAGAATGCAGAATTCGGAAAAAGGGGGTAATGTCTAGATTTTGCAATTAAAATTAACTCCGTTAAGTGCAATTTCACACGATACAAAGGGATCAACTATCAAAGTTATCAGCATTTTTAACCCAGAGGCCCCATAATTTGGCGGAGTTTGAGGGCCGGCTGGTAAGTCCATAAAAACACACATGCGTATCATAACAGGAAGAGCGAAGTTCACTTTTAAAATAATGTGAACTCTTGTCACTGGAATCGAATGAACACTAAATTCAAGGCAAATGTGTCCACAATTCAAAGATGATAGCGACTCGTTAGAGACAATTTCACCTGAGCACTTTCTGGTTATGAGTTTCAGAGGCTGGATTTACAAAAATTCCAATGAATAAGTTAATCAGATGGCAACAAGTTCTTCAAGCTTCAAATATTTTTTGGAAAGTATCATAATTAGGAGTATCTCAACACACTTCAAATAATTTGGAAGTGAGAGATTTTAGATGTCGTCAAAGACCACTTACCAGCAGAGTATTGAGGATTAACACGTGTAATTATTTTTCAACCTGGAAACCATGAAATGGTACGAGTGCTGGTTACACCGAAATCACGAAATATAGTTCTAAAGAGACCTGTCCATTATCTGGTTAAACCAGCTGAATGACTTCATTGGTAGGAGAATGCATAGTATGAATGCACACAGTAATACCATGGTATGTTAGTTCATTGACGAGCTAAATGTCGCTACCGGTATAGATTTTGATTCAAATAATCAAAATATTTGTATATGTATATTCGCCTAAATGTCATATATTTATACTAAATGTTATCGATATTCTATCGATCCGACATCTGGATCATCAATGGGTAAACTGCTGGTAGTACTATGTGTATTTATATTATGGAGAATGTTATGGTGATCCTGAAAAATACTTGAAGGTTTAAGAATCAGAAAGAACACTACATGTTTTTCTGTATTTCAACCATGGAAACCACCATATATTGTTGAGTCAAATTCATAACTAAATAGAACACATTACGGTTATGTTATACGTTGTGTATGTGGGAAAGACAACCCTGCACTATGCAAGAAATGTAGGTGTTGTTTGTCAACTGGTTACTATTACCAGCCAACTGGTTACTATTACTGTCAAAGAACAAAAATTATTTTTTTTCCATTTACGTTGCTAGTGAAGTGCCTTAGTAATATCTATACATTATGCAAATATTTCAGATTAACCTGCGCATACTACATGCATATATTTCATGTATTTCTTTAAATATAATGCCCTTGAAATGGAATAGGGGTCTAGAAGCTTGGCATTTTATTAAATTTAAAATTTACCAGACAATTTTTGCCGTCGATTGTTTTTTCAAAGCGTTTGTTTTAGTCAATTTAAGAGCATTGCTGAGTGCTTTTTTGCAGTGCAAACATTTTTCTTTTTCCTTTCAAAAACCAGTATCTTTCTGTTAAATAATTTATAATATTGGCAAAATCTTTTGAGAGTAAATTCTTCACCAGAACGACAGTTAATTGATTGAAAGTTGTCCTTGATTTTTCTTTAACTATATTGATACCTGCATTATTTTCAGTATTCGATGCAACTATATTTCAGAAAAGTTGGCTTACATAGTTGGAACTAAAGATACTATTTTGTGTTAAGGATGTGTATGTTGTTGCTACGTACGAAGCATATAAATGAGGAATGATTTCGCTCAAAGTAAAACATGACGCATTTGCCAAAAAAATCTACCATTTTTAGTTCCATGTAATTGATTCTAAATGTTTTCGTGCTTCCTGAATCTTTTTTTGCCATTTGAAGCAATCTAGTTTCTACTATGACTTTTAACTATCCGTAATATAAATACACATAATACTACCACGGTATGTTAGCCCATTGACGTGCTAGATGTCGCTACTCGTATAGTTTTAAAATAATCAAAATATTTGTATGTGTATAATCGCCTAAATGTCATAAATTTATTCTAAATGTTGACGATACCCGACATCTGGAACATCAATAGGTAACCTAGTTTTTTCTTATGCTGGTAGTACTATATGTATTTATATTATGGAGTATCTTATCGCCATTAATTGTAGTTTGCGTTTGCTTAGCAACATCTGGACCTCGAATTATAGGTCTCTTGCGGGATATAGTTCTTCTATTTAAGTGCCTTATATCCCTATATTCTTAAGTGACCAAATCTACTTTCTAAACTTTTAGTTATAGCACTTGTAATGTGAATCAACTTTTTTGCATTCTAACAATATTTCTCCATTAAGCTCAGCTACTTTTAAAACATCAAAAGATCCGAGAGTTCCAAGGCAACAGTTTAGATAGCTTCCATTAGTACTAAATTGTTTTAGCGCACTATACTATTCTTGAAAGTGGGTTAGTAATAGACAATAAAACCAAAACATCAGCTTGTAAGTATTATTTGTAAGTACGATCACTCCAAATCTTTCTTTTGACGATGCCCTTCAGAAAACTTTCTGAAAAAAAAATTCATTAGCAAAGACTTCACGTAGCTGGAAAGTTCTGTAGTGGAAGTATTCAGATGACGTAGTTTTTTGTGAAAATTATGACACTTACCTTAAAAATGCGTTTGAAATAAGTTAACAAAACTTTCTAGAAAAATCTTCTCAAGTGGATTAAGTAGAAAGCAATACATTCGGTTTTGCACAAACAGTTGAAAAGTACGGAAAAACATTTGCACTGTAAAACGTGTTAAAAAATAATAACACGGGCCACACAACTCAGGTAAAATTACAGCTCGATGTTGTTGTTTTTTTACCGAGTAACATTTAATTCAAATCTCAACAAGTAAGGGTTATGTAATTTTAAGTAGCATGCCAATAAAAGCCAGGTATGTCCAGATGCGAAGGTGTGCATAGAGGACCTTTCCAATGAAGCTACGATATGTATTGTGAGTGGAAATTTGACACATGCGAAAAAATAAAAAAATGTCTCCAAATAGTAAAACTGTTCTGGTACGGCTTTTACATATTAACGCAGAGAATTAGGTTTATCCTGTCTGGATTGTATGGCACAGTACTGTATGCTCATATAAAAACACTAAATTTGAATATGTTGCCATAAACATTATATTCCATTTCTAAAGCACTTAAACTAAAAATCCTTTGACATTTTAGAGAATATATTTTCTTTTTATGGATAGAACATATCAGGAAAATGGCACCAACAACTACATCAATTCGTATACGAAGAAAAAGAAAATACTTACTTCTGAAATAGGTAAAAACTGTATAGATGAATAACTTTTTGTATTGCACATAATGGAAGCTTCGAGAGTCAATAGCACACACACACACTTATAGTATGTATAGAAAAAAAAAGAAAAGTACAATACACGAAAAACAAATTTGAGCTTTTATTCCAAAGTTCATTTTTGTTGTGCTTTTTGTTTATCTATCAAGCTCAAATTTATACTGTACAATTTCAAGTTGATGACAGCATTCTTTTTTCTGTTAACTGTAGTGCGCGCAATATTTTCGATAATCCATTGTTGTTATTTGTGCTCTTCGTCTTTATTTAATGTTCAGAATTTTTTTTTTCAAAACTACTTCAAAATGGATGTGAACTATTCTTCGAAATGTTGTGTATTCTTCGTCGTCGTATTTACGAATTTCAATTGGGTTTTCTATAGAGAATTCTATATAGTATATGTACTCTCTTGCTCGAAAAGAAAATATAGCAAAAAAAAATCTGAACACAGTGTCTTCGGAAATTTTTATTTTTTTTATTTTTATGTATTCTGTATGCAGTTTTATCATCTTGCTGTAAAATTGTAAATTGTTTAGAAATGCATTTTCTAAACGATGACAAAAATCAGAAGAGAAAATTTAAGAGGATAAGCACAGGCGGTAATCGAATTTTGATGAAATGCAATTAGGTGGAATTGTTGCAAAAAAAATCTTGTATATATAATTTTGAAATAAAAATCTCTTCAACATAACTATATTATGGTGAAATGAATATTAAAATACCGGAAAATGATAACATATTACAGTTGTTGTTGTTTTTTTTTATGAATGCACGTGTTTTCTGGTCGGAAGTTATTTTACATTAAAAAATATTAAATCGATGGATTACAATAGTATGTGTTAATGGTTATGATCGTTACAAAATTGCACTTCTCAGGATCACGAATCAGTTGGACATTGAGATCAAGATAAAGAGAAGGTAATTGAGATGGATTGATCAAATAATAAAGAAACCACCAAGTGATATTACAAGGATGTTATTGGACTAAAACCCACCAAATAAAAGGAACGTAGGAAAATGCACCTAAATTGGAGATAAACGAATAAAAGCTAATATCGTTACAAATAATTTTGACGAATAAAAAAATTATTCATGATGAATATTATATTACAAACAAATAAGATATCGGTACCACAACTTCTTAAAATTTTGCAATTTGTGCAAAAAAAAAATTAAATTTCATTAAGAACAAAAAAAAATATAAAATAAATTTTTCAAATAACCTAACATTATATTTTTGATAAAAATTAGAAAATGTAGTCCCTTTTGTTTTTTGTATAAAATTATTTTTAATATTTTTGAAAAAAATTGTCCCTTTTGTTTTCTGTGACACTAATTATACAGTAGTAATGATCAGCAGTACGATAAAAACTTCTGATGTTATTAACGAAGCAATGAAAAATGAACCACTAGGTTCAGTCATTCTTAACGTTCCATTGCTTAATAGAGTTGTAAGCTGAGTAAAAATTGATGAATAACCACCAAGTATAACAATAGCAATAAAATGTAAACCATCAGTTTTCTTGTGTAATGGACAAATGAATATATTTAACCTTCCGTTTGGTGCATGAAAATAAAAATTTACCCCAGGCTTACAAAAAAAAAAACAAGTGAATTAATTAAAAAATTTGAGGAATGATGTCTCTTATATGTTTAGCTCAATAAAATATCAAAAAACGGTTAAATCAGACCATTTCAAAGCAATACAGTAATAAAAAATATGCCATGGTCAGTGTATAAGGGTAGCAATTTACCCTAGATCAACGAATTTGCATGAATATGGTTTGAAGTAGAAATCAACAATCTCTACCCTCTAATTAGCATTTTTTTGATATGCTTAAATGAGTTAGAATTGAGACAAACGAGTAGTCAAATTATGGCACAAAGTGAACTGGCCCATTTTCAGAGCCTTTATGTCATTGTAGAGAATTTAGCTAATTCTTCGCTCCATGCTCAATAATCATTGAATTAGAACCGAACTATTGCAAACTGGCAAATTCGGATTCAGAATAATCCGAAATTAGTTTGTAGAAAAGGAAACTTATCAATCAACGAAGAACTAGTGGCAACAAGAAGGTGATGTTGTTTCGGCCAGTAACAACTCCTTCCAAACTAGAAAAATATAAAATAAAAATATTTTGGATCTTTCATGATGAAAACTTTTATCGATTGATCAACTGGAGAAAGAGGTTGAAAAAATATAACCTCCTAAGAAAGGACCGACTAAAACTGTGGAAAATTTTGTGATCAGTTGAGGTTTAACCGAAGATATGATTCGTCAAAAACAATAATTGTAGGGAAGATCGAAGCAACAAAGCTGATAACAGTCGATTTGGCAGCAAATAAGGCATCCAGCAAAAACTGTATATGAAAAATTAAGAAATTCGTTCAACACGCTTTTGATCGACGGCTATCTCACTTCAGTGAGTTACATATCAAAACCAAATAAAAGTGAGCTATTATTATATATTCTTCATAACAACGATGACATCAACAAACTTGGCCCAGGATTGTCTGAACAATTGTCTGAAGATATTACAATTTAGAATATATTACGCTCCTGGAATCTTCAATATTTCATCAAATCTCTGATGTACAGTTTAATTTTAGGTTCAACTCTGGTTTCGGCACAAACCATGTTGGTTAAAAAATGGAAACTACCTTCCTAAAAAATGCGAAAACCTTTCGCATTACTTCGGTTTGGACCGTCTTTGACGAAGTGAGCCGTCTTCGCTCTATCATGAATCTATTACAACCGAAGAGTGTATGATGTGCATCCTGCTCTTCTGGGCAGTACAAACAATGAGGGGACCTGATCTTTCTCTTTATGTGGAGATATGCCCTGAAGTACCCATTTCCCGTCAGGAATTGGCATATAAAGAAGGTTATTCGCAAGCCCAAATTTCAGCACCGTGTAAAAGAATCGACTGTATAACTGACATAAGGACTCTGCGTTTGCTGGAATGAGATCCTCCTATGTTGCCATCAGCCTGTTCAATGACCTTGTAACCACTGCAACCCAAAATCGAGGGTGCTCTATGTAGCTTAGATGACTGTCCAATGTGACATCAAGATATCTTGATATCACATTGGACAGTGCTTGTGTAAATCTCCTCTGTACCCACTGTCATGGGGATAATTGTAGGTATCCTATTCTTGGTAAGCAAGACTATTTCTGTTTTAGAGATTCACAGTTTCAATCCATGATCTACTATCCAGGTCTGTATTCTTCTCAACGCCTGGTTGAGCCTAAATTGGGCCAATTCGGTACCTCGAGCCATAATAACCATGGCTATGTCGTCCGCACAACCCACCAAAGAAATATCTTCTGGCATTTCAAGCTGCAGCAAACTGTCATGCAGAACATTCCACAGATCTGGACTGAGAATCGTACCCTGTGCTACTTCAGCGGTGATCGTTTTGCTTTTAACTCCATTCGTAGTCTCGTAAAACAATCTTCTGTCCTTCAGGTAGTCATGCATCACAATCAATAGGAAACTTGTGAACTTAAAAAAACCACCGAAGCTCCCCTAGTATGTTCTTTAATCTCGCTTAGCTGAATGCATTCTTACCGTCGAGATTAACGAGAAACACCAATGGTCTAGCCAATGAACTTTCCTGGTGCCGGCCCCCTGTTGCAATACTTCGACGAGAATGCCATCTGGCCCCAGGGCCTTCTAATTTTTAGGGACAATGCCGACCTGCACTAGTTCCTCAATTAAACAAATCAAATCAAGATGGCATTTTCAGATCAACTGCAGCACCATCTACGGTGAGTTTTGTGATCTAAACGAGATCCAAGATCGAGGAGATGTAAAATTTGCTAATGCAAATCGAAGTGGTTTAAATTCGCCACTAATTGTTTCTCCCTGTCAGCTCGTACTATTCCAGAGTCACTCACTAACAAACGCTGTACAGATCCAGCATATTATGCGTCATTTTGGCGATGTTTCTACATAGAATGTTTAACAACACATTACAACCGTTCGGATTGGCAACTTACAAATGCAAGCCTAAAAAAGGAGACGATCTCGTATTAGAATGTGACGAGGTCACTCCACCAGAAAGCCCTAAGGCAAAGTCACACAAATTGGTGACCTAGATTAGAATTTTCAAGTGCCTTATTATCTAGGTAATATTAAAGCTAGAATCTTAGACATAATTATGCAACGTCGGTGGCATGTCTGCAGCTGTGCAGATTGTTAAATCATCCAAACATCATTTTACAACAATTTAGATAATCTGGTGGGATTCATACCAAAGCCCGAAGGACTTTAATGTAAGAGCTGGTTAAATCAGGCTGCTTTATGAGGAAATAATGAATTCTACCGTCATAAAAATATTCACTTGGAAATATGGAAATATGGACACATTGCCCAAAGCTTTATTTTGGCAAACATTTGCCAGTACTCTTCAAGTCATGAAAACCTCTAGGAATCTGAAGCAAATTTATTTATAAAATTGAAATATATTTAAAAATTATATATGCCTGTACTTTACATAATCCTATTTAAATTTTTTAAATTAATAATGAATATGGGGAAGCAAGATACGTTGTCATACAACATGTTAACATTTTTTTTTTTTAAGTATGATTTTTATCATCTGTAATTCCTCGAACATTATAATCCATAATCTTTACCAAAAAATTTTAAGATTATTTTTTGAAATATAAACGGGAACAGATTTAAGTAGATTTACACTTTAATTTCATCATCTAAAAATAAATTGTATCATCCACCAACCCCCATGGCATTAAAATATATATATGTGCTCATGTTAAGTTGAGTATTGATTTAATTTGAAATGAAATCTAGTGTAATGAAATGTAACTCCTGTTCCTCTTGTGTGAATTATGTATATATATGTTAAAAATATACGACAACAGGTAGGAGCACATTTTTGCAACATATATATATGTAAAAAAAAGCATATTTTTATTGTCAAGTAGGGTGATAAATTCGTGATTTTTTTAACATTTTACGATTATTTGAAGCTATTAAAATGTTTAATGATGGATAAATTTTTATTCAATATCATAAATTTTGCGTCTTGCACGTGAATTCATCTTAAAGCACTCCTGTATCTACGTCGTATCGGCACAAACCGAAAATTTCATTAAAATATTTTTCATCATTCCATTAAAAACCATTACTCATCATTATGATTCATAAAAATAAACATATAATTTTAAGAACATGAATAACCATCCATATATATACATATATATGTATAGTTATGTATTATGTACCATTATGTTCTACACAAAATTATAAATCTAAATAATTTTTGCAGGACCAACATGAACAATAAACCAAAGTATTACGAACCTTCATCCCCAAAAAAAAGACTCATCTCCGTGCGCTTGGTGTTTATAACATGGCACCGATGTACATATAATCATATTATGTGAGGTAGCAAATTGTATATCATAAAACTGTCTGTATACTAAACAAGCATATACATACTTTACCTACAAGTTTTTAAGTACAGACATAATATGAAGTATGTTTTTATAAACCAGTGTTCCAACCGGATATACGTAAAAAAGGATACACACACACTTAACACACAAAAATAAAAACATTGAACATATTTTGTTTTTGTAAGAAATGAATCATCTTGGATGGTTGTAAACATAATATAATCATACAAGTTGATAAGGATAATGAAATTTTGGAAAATATTTATGATGGTAATGCTACATTGTATCAAACAACTGTGCATTGATTTCAGGATACGTATACTTAATGGCACGTGTACCTGATTTTGTAATAAACTGTTGGTAGTTTAGAAAAGGTTTAACCATTGTATCAAATAAATTATGTCAAGACATTTGTTAATGGTATATTGAAGGACAACCACAAATTGTTTTTAACATTGTTTACACTGTTTTGGTACTCAAGTTTTCAAAAATTCGAATTCGCCATTTCCATCAAAAAATCAAAATTATCAAAGGCTAAACATCACTCATAATGAGAAAGTTTCAATAAATTGTTTTGTCGCTTAAAATGTCTGAAATTCATTTATGAAACGTTTTAGTAGTTATGGCTGGCTTTTATCACAGTTTGACAGTTCTGGATACCCAAACTTTTTAAAAATTCGTATTTGTAATTTCCATCAAAAAATCAAAATTAGCACAGGCTAAACATCACTCATATTTGTAAAATTTCCAAAAGCATTTTTTGCCGTTTTAAATTCCTCATCTTAATTTATGATAGGTTTAAGTGGTTATAGCTTGCTTTTACTACAGTTTTGACAGTTCTGTATACTTAAACTTTTAAAAATTCGAATTCGAATTCGAAATTTAGACTATCTTGACTATCTTGACTATCTTGACTATCTTGACTATCTTGACTATCTTGACTATCTTGACTATCTTGACTATCTTGACTATCTTGACTATCTTGACTATCTTGACTATCTTGACTATCTTGACTATCTTGACTATCTTGACTATCTTGACTATCTTGATTATCTTGACTATCTTGACTATCTTGACTATCTTGACTATCTTGACTATCTTGACTACCTTGATTATCTTGACTATCTTGACTATCTTGACTATCTTGACTATCTTGACTATCTTGACTATCTTGACTATCTTGACTATCTTGACTATCTTGACTATCTTGACTATCTTAACTATCTTGACTATCTTGACTATCTTGACTATCTTGACTATCTTGACTATCTTGACTATCTTGACTATCTTGACTATCTTGACTATCTTGACTATCTTGACTATCTTGACTATCTTGACTATCTTGACTATCTTGACTATCTTGACTATCTTGACTATCTTGACTATCTTGACTATCTTGACTATCTTGACTATCTTGACTATCTTGACTATCTTGACTATCTTGACTATCTTGACTATCTTGACTATCTTGACTATCTTGACTATCTTGACTATCTTGACTATCTTGACTATCTTGACTATCTTGACTATCTTGACTATCTTGACTATCTTGACTATCTTGACTATCTTGACTATCTTGACTATCTTGACTATCTTGACTATCTTGACTATCTTGACTATCTTGACTATCTTGACTATCTTGACTATCTTGACTATCTTGACTATCTTGACTATCTTGACTATCTTGACTATCTTGACTATCTTGACTATCTTGATTATCTTGACTATCTTGACTATCTTGACTATCTTGACTATCTTGACTATCTTGACTATCTTGACTATCTTGACTATCTTGACTATCTTGACTATCTTAACTATCTTGACTATCTTGACTATCTTGACTATCTTGACTATCTTGACTATCTTGACTATCTTGACTATCTTGACTATCTTGACTATCTTAACTATCTTGACTATCTTGACTATCTTGACTATCTTGACTATCTTGACTATCTTGACTATCTTGACTATCTTGACTATCTTGACTATCTTGACTATCTTGACTATCTTAACTATCTTGACTATCTTGACTATCTTGACTATCTTGACTATCTTGACTATCTTGACTATCTTGACTATCTTGACTATCTTGACTACCTTGACTATCTTGACTATCTTGACTATCTTGACTATCTTGACTATCTTGACTATCTTGACTATCTTGACTATCTTGACTACCTTGACTATCTTGACTATCTTGACTATCTTGACTATCTTGACTATCTTGACTATCTTGACTATCTTGACTATCTTGACTATCTTGACTATCTTGACTATCTTGACTATCTCGACTATCTCGACTATCTTGACTATCTTGACTATCTTGACTATCTTGACTATCTTGACTATCTTGACTATCTTGACTATCTTGACTATCTTGACTATCTTGACTATCTTGACTATCTTGACTATCTTGACTATCTTGACTATCTTGACTATCTTGACTATCTTGACTATCTTGACTATCTTGACTATGTTGACTATGTTGACTATCTTGACTATCTTGACTATCTTGACTATCTTGACTATCTTGACTATCTTGACTATCTTGACTATCTTGACTATCTTGACTATCTTGACTATCTTGACTATCTTGACTATCTTGACTATCTTGACTATCTTGACTATCTTGACTATCTTGACTATCTTGACTATGTTGACTATCTTGACTATCTTGACTATGTTGACTATCTTGACTATCTTGACTATCTTGACTATCTTGACTATCTTGACTATCTTGACTATCTTGACTATCTTGACTATCTTGACTATCTTGACTATCTTGACTATCTTGACTATCTTGACTATCTTGACTATCTTGACTATCTTGACTATCTTGACTATCTTGACTATCTTGACTATCTTGACTATCTTGACTATCTTGACTATCTTGACTATCTTGACTATCTTGACTATCTTGACTATCTTGACTATCTTGACTATCTTGACTATCTTGACTATCTTGACTATCTTGACTATCTTGACTATCTTGACTATCTTGACTATCTTGACTATCTTGACTATCTTGACTATCTTGACTATCTTGACTATCTTGACTATCTTGACTATCTTGACTATCTTGACTATCTTGACTATCTTGACTGTCTTGACTATCTTGACTATCTTGACTATCTTGACTATCTTGACTATCTTGACTATCTTGACTATCTTGACTATCTTGACTATCTTGACTATCTTGACTATCTTGACTATCTTGACTATCTTGACTATCTTGACTATCTTGACTATCTTGACTATCTTGACTATCTTGACTATCTTGACTATCTTGACTATCTTGACTATCTTGACTATCTTGACTATCTTGACTATCTTGACTATCTTGACTATCTTGACTATCTTGACTATCTTGACTATCTTGACTATCTTGACTATCTTGACTATCTTGACTATCTTGACTATCTTGACTATCTTGACTATCTTGACTATCTTGACTATCTTGACTATCTTGACTATCTTGACTATCTTGACTATCTTGACTATCTTGACTATCTTGACTATCTTGACTATCTTGACTATCTTGACTATCTTGACTATCTTGACTATCTTGACTATCTTGACTATCTTGACTATCTTGACTATCTTGACTATCTTGACTATCTTGACTATCTTTACTATCTTGACTATCTTGACTATCTTGACTATCTTGACTATCTTGACTATCTTGACTATCTTGACTATCTTGACTATCTTGACAATCTTGACTATCTTGACTATCTTGACTATCTTGACTATCTTGACTATCTTGACTATCTTGACTATCTTGACTATCTTGACTATCTTGACTATCTTGACTATCTTGACTATCTTGACTATCTTGACTATCTTGACTATCTTGACTATCTTGACTATCTTGACTATCTTGACTATCTTGACTATCTTGACTATCTTGACTATCTTGACTATCTTGACTATCTTGACTATCTTGACTATCTTGACTATCTTGACTATCTTGACTATCTTGACTATCTTGACTATCTTGACTATCTTGACTATCTTGACTATCTTGACTATCTTGACTATCTTGACTATCTTGACTTTTTTGACTCTCTTGACTATATTGACTTTCTTTACATTTTATGGAGAAGATTATTATCTTTATGGTTAGAAAAGCAGAATAGTTATTTTTCTACTAAGAATAAATAATGCTTGCATGTCCATATATTAAACAAAAAAAGTTTTTTGCAATGCATCAGGAAAAAAATTTCCGCTAGAAGCATAAAACAAATTATTTCAAGAAACAAAATCTTTGATGTTCTCTTAATTTTAAAATAATAATAAAAATAATTTCCACATAATTCACAAATTTAGTTTACCTTCTAGACACCCATTTTCGCCATGAATACGAAAGAAAAAATTGTTTGCTGCAATAAATAGAAAAGCGCTAAAATTTTAACCACCAAACTTTCAACATTAATATTTTGCAAGTGCATAACTTTTGGGGATATAAATTTACTTTAAAATAATTCTAGCTTTTCTTCGTTACATTTACAGCACCACTTCGTTTGTTGTTCCTTAAATATTATTTATATATTTCAAATTTTCATTTTTTGCCAACATATTTCCATTAAAAATAATACTATGAATAATTTATGAAACTATACATTTGCTATACTATTCATATTTAAAGTTAAAAATTAAAATTTGGACAAAATAGGGCAGCAAAACGGGTTTTTTCCATTTACGGATATTCTACTGTGCAAAGCATTTTTTTCCTATCTAAATGTGTGTGTGTGTGTTTGTCTTAAACTCGAAACGAAATTATTATTTATTGTTTTTTTTTTTAATGTTGATTCAACACTTCTTGGAAATGGTAGGCACCTTTGTTGTAGCATATAAATATCATATCGAGAAACAACCGGAAATCCCTTAAGATTTAAACAGTCTTACAAAAACTGTAAAGTAAAAAAGTGTAAAAAATATTTTTTTGCATTCATTTCATTTTCTGGAAATGCGGAAATATACAGATGAAAAAAAAGAAAATTATTCAAATTAAAAATTAAATATTTTTAGAGCTTTTCATTTTATTTTCGTTTTGGTCACCTGAGAATTTTTGTTAGTTTTTGCATAGATTACACAAAAAAAAGATATACACGGAGAAAGGAAAAGGGATTTTGTTTACATCTTAATTGTAAAAAATTTTGTTTTTTTTTTCCTTAAGATTTTTTAATTAATTTTTTTTTTCTTTGTTTTGTTTAATAGATACTTTGTTTTAAGGATGAGTGGAAATTATGCTGGGTAAAAGAATTGTACGGTGATTTTTTGTTCAGATCGATGCGTCTAGTTCAAAAGATCAACTGGGTTACAAATTTAAGAAAATTGAAATATAAGCTTCAATGGTCCAGAGGTATTAATAGTACTATAAGACTATCCTATAGCTAGGATCAATAAGCTTACTAGTCAATGTCTATTATAAGGTTTTTTTTAACAAGTTCGAATTTATTTTACGGAAGTTAGGTTCTCTAGAATATTGTAGAGATTTTTTTGTCACCAGCCAAGAGACATGTAAAATTTAGTGCAATAATGCAATAACTTCAAATAACGAAGTCGTATATATGGTGCAAGGAATGCAAAAAGTGTTAGATTACTGGCCAAGACCGTTTGGTAATATGTTACTAACGTACAAAATTTTTATCCTAAAGAGATGAGGGTTTACTATATACTGAAATGTGGTCAGTTCATTCTTAGATATATTTAGTTAGACACAAATAAAATATATTTTTGACATACTGGTAGCCAATTAGTATTTTTTAAGAGTTAATTATTTTTTATTTACAAAAGTATAATTAAAATTTTCATAAAAAAGGACTTAGTCATTTGGAAAAATCTTTGTCTTTGTAAAAGTAAATATTTTGTTTTTTTTTTTTTGTAATATTCATAAGGAAATTTTCTACACACACAGGAAGTATTATAATTTAATTTTAATTAATAATTAGTGCAGTTACTTTGATAAAACTGAATCAAAAAAATTATTTTAAAAGGTTTTCGAATGTCTATATTTGACTAGGGAAATGATCAGCACTTAACGTGTTTTGGTACTCGAACAAATTGGTCCATCTTTTTCTACTATCATTTTTGTTTGCAAAACGCTTTAATTTTTATCTGTCAAAGTTTCAAAAAATAACGTCATTAAGAATTCCAAGGCATTTCTGTCCAACGTGGGCAAAAACAACTAATACGATGGTGACTCAGTTAGTAGGATATAAAAAGAGCCTCCCTCGAAATTTCCAGTCCAACTCTTTTCAAAAATAGTTGGTAGTTTTGTGAATCTACCGATAAGTAGCTGCCATCATTTTAAGTTATTTTTACAGTCATTTTACAAACCATTCTCCACGTTCCCTCGGACTCCAGCGTACATAGACAATAATATGTGCTGTAGTGATGTTTTCTGCCACAGACCTAAATAGGTCGGATCTATCATTTACAAAACACTGACTCCGTAACGTAGGTGCTAGCAAAGAATCGGATGATTACCTTCAGGTAATCATCCGATTATTTAATAGACTTTTGGGTCTTCATTGCTCTCGTACTTTAAAACTCTATTTATAAAAAATTTTGCCACCATTAAATACTTTTGTCTTATTAAATACTTGGGTATACATCTATACTTAGAAGCCCATCTAATATACACACCCACCTGCCGAGTTAAAGGTATTTTTAACATCCAATGTGACCACGGCACAATATTTTTTGGAACCTCCTTTCCATCTGACAGCTGCATTCGATTTTCGTTCGTATCTTATTTTAGCTTAATGGATTTCTTTGTGGTCTTTTGCATATGACCCCTGCAATATTTTAAAAGGCGTATTGAGCAACCAGATTAGGTAACATGAGAATTTTTTAATCCCTTCATTTCTTTCGGCAGAAATACCAGTCGTTGAACTTTCCACTGCATAGAAAATAATCCTTCTTCCAGGCAAGTATTATAGAAGCTAACAAATTGCTCCGGATATGAAAGGACCACAAGTTCCAACGTAACATTCGGAATTTTATTAGGACCGGAAGTTTTGTTGTTTCCCGTTTTGCCACATACTCTTAGAACCTTATTCTTTAACACTGGTGTAGAATTAACCTTTACGTTCCTCTTCAAACGATGATTTCTACATACACAGGCTGTTGTGATAATATCGTAGAAACAGTATTTTCCAACAATCCAGGCACGACGGACTAGCATTATATGTTCCCTGAAACCTTGTCATAACTATTCTATATGGTTTACCTTAAGGATCTCAGTCGATCTTTTCACACAATTCTGGAAAGCATCGCTGTTTGCTTGCTTTGATAGAATAGTTATTTTGACAATATTGTTGCCGTAATTTGTATATCATTTCGGATTTTGTACGTAGTTATAAGAATCGAGCACCGAGGCATTTTTCACACAGCTCGGCTCCTTCATGTACAAATACATTGAAATCTTCCAGCTACCTACTCAAATCCATGGCTGCATCACACGCTAGTCTATTGTAATATGTATTTGAGAACCCAATAAAAGTAAAAAGCCTTTCGTCAAACATTTTATGTTTCCAGCCATTAAATTTCCGTTTTGAGGTGTAACCAACATTCACCATTACCACTGGAAGTAAATAAAATGTTTTCAATAGAGCTTAACCTCTATTATTAGTAACTTTGCTCTCCAGTCAAAGGCCCAAACATTAAAATTGCCCTCAATCAAAAAAAAAGCAATGATTCTCCACGACACTATCCAGATAATCCAGAAAGACCTTGAACTCTTCTATGGTTGCACTGAAATAAGCAAAGCAGCTTTAAATATAAACACCACTGATCTTATACCTGACAAAACCAGGATCAGCACTGATCCTGAAAAGGTAACTTCCACCAGGCCCTCAGCAGCACCATTTAAGAAATCTAATGTCCAAGTCTCACTATTAAACTTCCTATATTGTTCGCCTGCATGAGAGTGTCTGAGTTCAAATTACGAACTGTTTGCTACAGCAGTCCTTCACAGCAATTAAGATTTGGTTGGTCAACCTCATCTTCTTTGTTCATTATCGCCTTCTGATATATCGGACACTTTAAACTACCAGTGGAATGTCCGTTCCCTCTAATGGCCTTAGAACTATAAATCAAATATTTTGGATCATTGCTGCAGCCCTCAATATGATCCCTTTCTCCGTATTTCCTACACAGCTTAGATTTATCTTTCAAACTTCAACATTATTGTGCTTGGTGACTATATTCGAGGCATTTGAACCATTTCAAAGACTCGTTTATTTCCCAACCAATCAATATTTTTTTGGGTAAGGCATTCTTTGCTATTTGGCTTGTAAAGCTAATCACTGCCTTTTGTTTCCCCCGTTAATAAGCTGTTATTGTTTTTATAACTTTTTCCCCAGACCAGTAAGTTTTAAGGTCGCATTCATTTTCTTTAGTAGTTCAGCCTATGATACAAATTATTTTCTTAATCAAAAGCGCATCTGGTCAAGTTGGTGTTTCTCTTCTTTCTCCTGTTTTTTTCTGGTTCTATATTGGCTGCCTACATATTTCGCAACCGATGACCTGTCTGAACGGTAAACTACTCTTCCTTTTAGCAATTTCCACATTATAAGCATCCTGGAGGGTACTATTTCCCCTATTACGTGTAGATTCATTTCAGGTTATCGATCCGCATATTCACGTTCCTCCTTTAAAGCATTCTCGGGTTTAAATTTCTCACTGAGTTCTTCAAACTCCTTTCCCATCATATTAAAGAATATTTAATAAACATAACCTTTTTTTTATTTCGCCATGCACATTGTTTCTTTTGAACAGGTTATTTATCTGCTTTTTAACTGGCTGTAATTTCGAAACAATCGGAAGTTCGAGCTTAATTCTTTTATCTGGTCCTTGTTTAGATCAGGAAATAAGACTGAGTTTTGTCAGTTTCTAAGCGTAAACCTCGTGAGCATCAAACCAAACAAACTTGTAACAATGTTTGCTTCGGCAGCCAAGTTTTCTATTGCTGCAATAGAACTTGGGCCCGCTGCGGTCACCACCTAAAGCCACCAGAATTGGATCCCCAAAGCGCTGCAACATAATTTTATTGTATTCTTAGTTTTTTATTGGGGTGCCTTCCCGCTTGTGTTTCATACCTGTTACCAGATTTTGTGTTAGTGTAATGATGTTTGCCAAAAAAAACACCGTAGCCAATGTAATTCGGAAACCGAATGATGTACGGAAACGGCCTGAATTGCCGATATAATTCTCAAATCAAATGTGATGCCAAAATAGTTTAACAAATCATTTCATTTTTCCACTCAAACAAACAACTCCCGGCAAACTATATTAGCAAAGTAAAAAGATGAGTGAACTGCGAGCATCATTCTTTACTTGATGGTTATCCAACAAATTTCAAAATGATCGTTAAACATTCGACGTCTGACCCGTTTCTTCTGTGCTGAGGAACTACTGTTTTGACAGCAGTGAGACTGCTCTCGCAAAAAAATTGTCTACGTAGCGAGCCATTTCTTTACCATTTTTAGATAATTTTTCAGTCAATTTAAATTGATGCCAACCGAGAATACGGGACACGTTAACTCCCATTTTACTTACTATATAGAGCGAGACAAATATGAACGGTATAAATTTAAAAAAAGTGATGCTGTTTAAGCAAAAGACTACAAAAAATTTCAAGAGAGAAAAGGCAATAATTAAAACGTGTCTAAATGGTTTCACCTTGTTGAAGACACAGTAAAATATAGTAAAATGTACTTGAAACTGATGGCTGCAGCTATCGATGGTAAAGGATTATTTGCAGACACCGATTTAGATCATGCCTACAAAATAAATATATGTTTAGTGAAAATAGATTATACGACAACTATTTCTTACCAAGAAATGTTAAAGTCATGCTATTTAATTGGATGTTGTACGCCAAATTTTATGACATTTAAAATTTAAATTCATCATTAAGGACACCACAAATAGATTATCCATATTTAACATGTTGTTCGTCTGTACGTAGGACAAATACAATAGACATCATTTTTAAATCATGATACAGCAACTTTTCCTTTTTTTGTTGATTCGTATAATACGTGCCAACCACACATGATTGGTTAGAATGTTGTGAATATTTTAGAATATTAACATCCCACCATTACAATCATTCAATAAGTCCCGATACTAATTACTA
Source organism: Tipula confusa (assembly GCA_963556175.1). Taxonomy (NCBI): domain Eukaryota; kingdom Metazoa; phylum Arthropoda; class Insecta; order Diptera; family Tipulidae; genus Tipula; species Tipula confusa. Next base: position 34,483,058 of record OY744476.1, read on the forward strand.
AAACCAAGTTTTTTGGCAAAAATCTTCTTTATTCATCAGCATAATCTTCTTCAACTGTGATACACCCATTTTGACACTTTTCTAAATTTTACACCATGTGTATCCATCGATGTACCTTTGGCTTCGAAATAACCTTCAATTGCAGCAATGGCCTCACTATTAGACTAAAATCTCTTGCCTTGGAGCATTTTTTTAAGGTCAGCAAACAGCCATCTGGCTCCAATGATTCAAGTTCTACGTACTTTCATATTAACGTAATTTGACGGTATATATACTATTCCCAACCAAAATATTTCCGATATTTTCCCCAAAAGCAATCATAAACTATAATTAATTGGTGAACATATAGCTACTGCTGCCTAACCTTGGTCAACCGACAAAATTTATTTGATTAAAAAATTTCAGCGTATTTAACTGCTAAATCATGGTCCAATTAATTACATCTTTATTTTATATGCGCATGTAAGGGCGTCCATGACGTGGGCGTTTTTAAACATTATATATAGCGCACTGGAGATTTTATCAAAAAATTTAAAAAAAAAAATAAACATCTATGCAAACCATGTTGAATTTCTTATTTTGCCCCCTCGATGTTAAATTGTGATGTCACGATATTGTGACATATACCAAATTTAATTAAAATTGGTGACTTTCGATTTTTTTGTGAATTGTTTTGTTTATTATTGTGGTTCTGCTATATTTAAGAACTATGCGTAAGGGTAACCATAAACCCTATATGCTATCCACGCTAATAGGCCATCCCAAATTTTTATTTTTGATATACCTTAAAATTGACATCCGAACAATTGGTTCTCACATTTTTGGATAACCAAAAATTAACACATGGTGTCTGTTCCCAAGTGAATATTTCTAAAGGAAAAGAATGTGCTAGCCACAATAAGGTCATGCGTGATCACAAGGTACATCATTATTTCCCCATTATCGGTCGCTAGATTGTGTTGGAAGCGCAGATCTATGTTTTCACATAAATCAGTCTGATGTTTGCCAGCTCTAGCATTGAAATCATCAATCACTATTTTGAAGCCGTGCTCCGGTATTGTTCTCATCAGATCATCCAAATTATTGTAAAATGAATCTTAATCTTTGGTTGGGCTTATATCAGTAGGCGCATGAACACAAATGATGGACAGGTTGGCTAGTCGCATATGAATTCTAAATCAGCCTTTGTCGCTGGGACCAACAACAAGTACTCCAAGATTGCTGAGGCTATTTCCTCTATAAATCACTGTTAAAGCCTTGAAACACTACATGATCTCCAGTTTTGGGCCATCGAGTTCGTTGGAAAAACTATACAGTGCCACCAAACTGGTTCTTCAAAGATAACAGAACTTTTTTTGCTCGATCCACTATTACTGTCAACACCTGGATCAAAACAAACAGAGAATGAGTTACCCCAGAAATTTAGGATTTCAAGATTGAGGGAACACATTAGGTTGGCAATATTGTAAAGTCAAAATCTCAATATCCCGAAATGGTCAAGCTACCTTCAACATGATTGTCTAATTTCATTAGACTCTTTATTTGTGAAAGTGTGGACGTGTTTGGTCTAATGAAGGTACCACCAATGAAAATGCTATGGCATATTATCAAGTGCACTCCTTATGAGAAGGGCTATCATATTTGATTGATTGATTGATTTTGAATGTACTGCCAAGCATTAAGCAGGATATCCCGGAAAGCGCCGGGCCCACAGTACACCCGTTTTTACATATACTTGGAAGGATATGGAAGGATACTAGTTAAATTATTGAGATCGACCCGGTTACAGACACCTTGGCGGCCAATAGTTAGTAAATTTTTGTGGGTTAGGGAAAGGAAAAGTATGTTAGTTATGACTTAATTGGTCCGATTTCTCGGTATCCAATATTCAAACTACTGTTAGTGTAAGACAATCACATTTTTGTTGTACTGCTCTGCATTCTGCCATCTCTTATCGGCAACCCCAATGTGCCACCATTCATCTGTAATCTGGAGAGGTTTCCTGAAAACAAAATCTATTAATGCACTAATTGCTCCTAGCCATAGGCTGTAAGAAATAGAAATAATTTCAATCTGAAATTATAATTTAATTAATTGTAATATTATAAAATTATAATTCTGCAATCCATATGCTGTAATAAATTTGATTAGTTTCCCTTGAAATTCGTTCCGTTGCGTTTTTGCTAAAAATTAGGTGTTAATTTAGTACCGTACTATAGTGGTAATATAAATCATAATATAACAGTACCAAGATATGAAATAATATAACATACAATAATATAACAATATAAACACCAAAATTCAAATCTGAAACATAAGAATATACAGAATATAAAATATAAAGATATAGAAATTAATTAAATAACATCGGCACCCGTACACAAATTAAATGGAGCAGCGATACTTGATTCGTCACTTATTATTTTACGGCCCTTAAGATCTTCGTTAAAATATGTAATTTGTAGGAGAAGCCAGCATCCATAATCTTCGGGATGATAGCTTTCAACAACGTCACGTATTTGAGCATACGGATATTTTTTTGGGTTTAACACAAAATCTTCAAAGCTTTTCTGGTACAGATATAATTTATATAACTTCATTTTATTAAATAAAATTGATCTTTCAACATATAAATTTTAATTTAAACCCTAAAAGAGACCACCCAAATATTACGCACAGACAAAACCACTCTACACTCCAACAAAACTAAAAGATCCTAAGAATTACAAATTTTAGCTTAAAAACTAATAAATTTAGAGTTATTAGTTAATATAGAAATATTTTATCTATTTATATATTTTATATATTTGTATATAGATTATAAAAATGTTTGCAAACTACATTTTCCTAATTTATTTGTTGAACTGCCCAAAAAAACTAGAAATTGAATTTTATTAAAATAATTAAACAATTGAATTCGATCGAATCCATCGTTTTTTAGCAATTACACAATGTACTTGCATTAAAATCCTATTTATATTTACTTTAAAACCAAAAACACTAGAAATCGAATTTTATTAAAATAATTTAACAATTGAACTTGATCAAATCCACCCCTTATGAGAAGGGCTATCATATGAACTAAAAATAATAATGGGACGTTGGGTGAACTGATTACCCGAATCGCTGCACTTTCCCATCCCTATTGATATGAGAATTCTGTATATTGCGATTGGATTATTATTCTCTGTAAACAGGACTCTGGAGTTTGTAAAGTGGTTCCTATTAGTTAGGGCTTTCCATCTCTACAAATGGGTTTCCAGCGAAAACGAGAGAGCATTGCTTTAAATGGGTCTCCATGTTATTGATGGAAAATTGTTGGATGAATTGTTGGATCCCTAAAAATATCAATAGAATAGATACCAAGAACAACCCACTAACTATAAAAGTAACCAATAAAGTTGGCCTTAAGGTGCAGGGAGTCAATTACCCGGTATTGGCAAAAACTAGGACTATGCAAGCGGATCTATGACAAATGAAGATCAGTCTTCCATTTTGGACTGAGAGATGGAAAATGAAGAGGATATTTCCATGCGAAAAATAAAAGATTGAGAAAGCTGTCTGAAGAATATTCAAACCACATTACCTACAATTCTTTCGTAAAATTGATATATGATAAAGATAACAGTTTCTTGAAGTACCATGAAATAATCAAAAGGATGACGAAAGTTGCCAACCAAGGAACAAATGGCTATGCGGATGATAAATGGAATCGTTCAGCTGGAGAAGGGTAATTGATGCGATTGTCACTTGCCAAAATACCAAGCAAGAGGGAGATGGAAAAACTTTCTCGGACAACGGGAGTGACAGGCCGTCAGGGCGGCAAAACGCGTGAGCCAGGTTGCTCAGCGGCCGAAATCTACTCGCCATACCAACCGGCTACCGTAATAGATACAACTGCTGACTCTATCCCTCTGCTAATGAAATAGAGACAGAGGTAGTTGGAAAGAGTGGGGGTAAATTAGCTTAAACTTAAACTCAAGGAGAGTTTACCAGCAATAGGTGAGAATCAAGAAGTTAACGAACCATCACATCGAAAAAAACACATCGTAATAATTAGGTTTCTGCAAAGAAACTTAAATGGGTGCAGAGCTCTAGATGACCTTCTAACGCAACTGGTTTATGAGATGGAAACTCAGATAGTAGTTGTAAGCGAGCAGTTTTAGGAACAGAATCTGCTTCTTGCACCTTTTGGGAAGCCCCAACACTCATAAGCTGGACAAGAAGTCGAGTTATTATGATTTTTAGCGTATACATATCATCGACTGATACGATTTCCGAGTTCCAGGATAAACTGGATGTACTAGAAGACACTCTACATGTCACTTCAGGGAAACTGGTGGTAGCCGGAGATTTTAATTCACGAACATTGGAATGTGGCATGTCAAATCAGGATACCAGAGGAAAACCCATCATGAATATGGATTCCAGACCGGACAGATTTTAAATGAGGGTTCCACGGCAACTCACTGACCACCAGGTTTTAAGATATTCCATATCAACTATAACGATGGTGACGGTACAATACCAAAAAAACGCTAGTTTTTCGATAGATTGGGGAGTAATTGAGGGTTTCGCAGGTAGTGACCACAAATATACATTACTTTCAGCCGAATGCATTCCACTTGCTATGCAGGAAAAGCCAAACAAAATTTAGATTGATGCTGTCATTAACGGTACAATTCGGTTTACCCAGCGATATTAACGGTACAATTCGGTTTACCCTCGATATCACGTCGAAATGCATTGAAGGAAAAGCAACAGGCGTACTAGTGAACGAAAGAGTCGAGTTGTTAAGGAGCTTTCATGTGACCATCTAAGCAAGTAAAGCAAGATACTGGTGGAAGTTATGTAATGAGGTCGACACAGACCGTTGAAAAGGGGAATTTAAGCTTTTCATTTAAAGCTAGGTGATGATCAACAAAGGAAAATATGGTGATCCAGGTTCTCCGTCAACATACAGACCTCTCTGCATGCTCGTTACGATGGGGGAACATCTAGAGAATATGTTAAAGCCAAGGTTAGGGCTGGTCTTTTGGGTTGCTGTGGTTTTGTATCCAAGACAACAAGGCTTTTTGAAATGGTGACTCGACTTTAAATGTCATTTAGGGCTTAAGTGGGACGATATGCTTATTGGGCTTCCGCGGCCTTTAGATGTACCAAGTTACATGTTAAGGATGATGCAAAGCTATTTAAATTACCAACATTTGTTTTTAAGACGTTAAACCGAAAAAGAGTTAAAGAAATAATCGCTGAATGGCGTCAGTTCTTGAACCGGCTTAAGATGCCTGATGAATTATTTTTGGTAGGTTATACGGACGAAACCACCATTGTGATCACCTCCAGAAGTTCTAAAAGTGGTTCACTCAAACTTAACTAACTAAAGAGGAGTGTCAACACTTCGATGGTTAAACAGTCTCGACACATACATAGATCTGGCAATTGGGATTGCAAAAACAGATATCGTCGTGCTTTTTAGACGGGAAATACCAATTACTGTCATTCCCGATACTGTCACCAGGACGAAAAAATATTTAGGAGTAATCCTATAGATACCAAGATCCTTTTCTCTTAACATATTTGAAAGTCCTGTGATAAGGCCACTGTGGTAACAGTATGTCTTAGTAAACTGATGGATTATGACTGATGGTCATTGCTCTGGTAGTCGAAGATTTCTTATGTCAACGGTTTACTCCATCCCGCTCTTCCGAGCCGAGTAATGGCTTGTTCTTATCGGATGGTATCTAATGCCTCAGCTCTAGTTCATCCGTTATTTGGTTGAGATCATTTTATTGAATGCGATTGTGAGTAGGAAAGAAGATATGGCCAGAGTTTGCTAAGACAGTTAAATAGTTAAGGGACCTCATTTTGGTCAGGAGCACAAACCATAAAAGAGGCAGTATAAAAAAAGTTTAGACGTTAACATGAAATGCCATCATACAAGTTAAATTGATCGTTTGGTATTGGTACCTCGCGCTACGATTAAAAAAATTTCGCAACAATCAGTAAACGCTGAATTGCAAATAACTTGATCAAAGGTTACTAATTTATTCCAAATGGAAAAAACAGTAATGGGAGTTTTTAAATCCTAAAGAATATAAAATAATAAGAACTGAATCAAGAATCATTCAGATCCACAAGGTACATTTTACCAAAAACCGGATTCACTGAAGAAATATCACTCCTTTGATTCCAAACATAAAGAAACATAAAAAAAAAGCATGAAAATACTTTGTCATCGTGCTCATTTTATTACCAACCTTTTTATGAAAACTGCCTTATAAATAATAAATGAACACGAATCCTTAAATAAGTGGAAATGATAATATTCGAGGATTTTAAAATTTAATAATATGTCACCATTTTTTTTTCTGCAAATCAACGACGTTTACATAAAAGCATAAGGATTTTTTTTCATTATATTATCCTTTGCTCCATTTTTCCCGTTTTTTTAAGATGTTTATGTTTTTTTTAATATTTCATTTGACTTGTAAATTCTTTACACAAAAAAAACTGTAAATTGTATATCAAGGATCAACATTCAAATAAGGACAAAATAATTGAAATGAAAAAATCGTTATTGGAATTTTTTTCAATTCAATATTTTATTCAGTAAACAGGAGCGATCAATTGGGAGCTTATCCAAACTAAGGGAACACTTTATAAATTCATCATCCGCAATTCAATTTGTTAAGGGATAATGGATGTAAAAATAGATATACTTTGGCCCATAAACTTAAAAAACAAAATAAATGCTATTATTTTTAATTAACTATTACTTTTTCTTTTATTTCAAGGCCCTCAACCAATTGGAAGGAACGTGTAGAGTACCGTGCTTTTACGTAAAATAGAAGGGAACACAGCTGAAGCGGTTTCGCGAGATTTTACATCGTAAAAAAATTTAAGAAAGAACAGTATACAGGATGAAGGACTAGAACAGTCTCAAAAGCTGCTATTACATACAAATCTTATTAATATTCATTTCAAACTCTAAAAATCATTTTACACTAAAATTAAGTGAAATAACCGTTAAACTGACAAAGCATTTCCTTAAATAATAATAAAAATCATATTTCTAATTTTTTCAGGAACCTATAGGAACACCGAAGGCACACGTGTTTCATAGACGTCAATAAATTGATTCATCCTTTGTCCATCAATTTCATCAGATTTATGCACTCAACACAGATGCGACTAAATTTTTGAATCAAATACAATTTAGAAGTTATCAAATTGACATTTAAATATTTCAAACTATTTCCGATTTATTAAAATATCATATCAAAAATTATTTTGTTGTTGTTGTATATTATTTTGTTAATATTAAAAAATAAAAATTATTAAAAACTCAACAGATGTAAAATTCTGGCAAAAAAAAATTTAAAAATTCAGTCGAGTCGAGGAGATTGATTTAAAATTGAAAATGAATTAAAAAAATTTGTTGGTATATGCGCCCGTATAAAAGGGATAACAGATTTTTGTTTTATTTATTAAATATTAAAATTGAATTAAATAGTTCGATAGACAAACTAAAAAAATGTATTTTTATATTAAATTGAAAATGAGTACTGTATAGTATATATGGCAAAACATGTAAGTATTATTTAGATGGGACGCCCATTGTGAGGAACGGTAGGTTTAAAAAGGTTTAACTATAAATAACCCAATATTAATTTAAATTTGATTGGAATTTGATTGATGAGAGTTTAAGATATACGCAATCAATTAGGTTTCAATGAATAAATTTTTTGCAGGGTTAGCCTTCGCAAATTTGCGAATTTGATTGTATATTCAATGGAACAGGTAATATTGGTCCGATTGTAATGAATGATTCCTTAATCAATAGCTATGGCCACCAGCATAAATATTGCTGTAAAATATGTCAACATTTTAACAAATAATTATTTATCAAAAAAAATTGCAAAGGGGTTAGCCTTTGCAAATTTGCGAATTTGATTGTATATTCAATGCAACAGGTAATATTGGCCTGATTGTAATAAATGATACCTTAATAGCTACGGCCACCAGCATAAATATTGCTGTAAAATATGTCAACATTTCAACAAATAATTTTTTATCAAAAAAAATTGCAAAGGGATAAGCCTTTGCAAATTTGCGAATTTGATTGTATATTCAATGCAACAGGTAATATTGGCCCGATTGTAATGAATGATACCTTAATCAAAAGCTACGGCCACAAGCATAAATATTGCTGTAAAATATGTCAACATTTCATCAAATAATTTTGTATCAAAAAAAATTGCAAAGGGGTTAGCCTTTGCAAATTTGCGAATTTGATTGTATATTCACAATGCAACAGGTAATATTGGCCCGATTGTAATGAATGATACCTTAATCAAAAGCTACGGCCACAAGCATAAATATTGCTGTAAAATATGTCAACATTTCAACAAATAATTTTTTATCAAAAAAAAATTGCAAAGGGGTTAGCCTTTGCAAATTTGCGAATTTGATTGTATATTCACAATGCAACAGGTAATATTGGCCCGATTGTAATGAATGATACCTTAATCAATAGCTATGGCCACCAGCATAAATATTGCTGTAAAATATGTCAACATTTCAACAAATAATTTAAAAAAAAACATTTCAACAAAATTTGCAAAGGGGTTAGCCTTTGCAAATTTGCGAATTTGATTGTATATTCAATACAACAGGTAATATTGGCCCGATTGTAATGAATGATACCTTAATCAACAGGTCTGGCCACCAGCATAAATATTGCTGTAAAATATGTCAACATTTCAACAAATAATTTTGTTTCTAAAAAATTTGCAAAGGGGTTAGCCTTTGCAAATTTGCGAATTTGATTGTATAATCACAATGCAACAGGTAATATTGGCCCGATTGTAATGAATGATACCTTAATTAATAGCTATGGCTACCAGCATAAATATTGCTGTAAAATTATCAACTATTCAACAAATAATTTTTTTTCAAAAAAATTTGCAAAGGGGTTAGCCTTTGCAAATTTGCGAATTTGATTGTATATTCACAATACAACAGGTAATAGTGGCCCGATTGTAATGAATGATACCTTGATCAATAGCTATGGCCACCAGCATAAATATTGCTGTAAAATATGTCAACATTTAAACAAATAATTTTTTATAAAAAAAAATTGCAAAGGGGTTAGCCTTTGCAAATTTGCGAATTTGATTGTATATTCAATGCAACAGGTAATATTGGCCCGATTGTAATGAGTGATACCTTAATCAATAGCTATGGCCACCAGCATAAATATTGCTGTAAAATATGTCAACATTTCAACAAATAATTTTTTATCAAAAAAAATTGCAAAGGGGTTAGCCTTTGCAAATTTGCGAATTTGATTGTATATTCAATGCAACAGGTAATATTGGCCCGATTGTAATGAATGATACCTTAATCAATAGCTACGGCCACCAGCATAAATATTGCTGTAAAATATGTCAACATTTCAACAAATAATTTTTTTTCAAAAAAATTGCAAAGGGGTTAGCCTTTGCAAATTTGCGAATTTGATTGTATATTCACAATACAACAGGTAATAGTGGCCCGATTGTAATGAATGATACCTTAATCAATAGCTATTGCCACCAGCATAAATATTGCTGTAAAATATGTCAACATTTAAACAAATAATTTTTTATCAAAAATATTTGCAAAGGGGTTAGCCTTTGCAAATTTGCGAATTTGATTGTATATTCAATACAACAGGTAATAGTGGCCTGATTGTAATGAATGATACCTTAACCAATAGCTATGGCCACCAGCATAAATATTGCTGTAAAATATGTCAACATTTCAACAAATAATTTTTTTCAAAAAAATTTGCAAAGGGGTTAGCCTTTGATTGTATATTCAATACAACAGGTAATAGTGGCCTGATTGTAATGAATGATACCCTAATCAATAGCTCTGGCCACGAGCAAAAATATTGCTTTAAAATATGTCAACATTTCAACAAATAATATTTTTTCAAAAAAATTTGCAAAGTGGTTAGCCTTTGCAAATTTGCGAATTTGATTGTATATTCAATACAACAGGTAATAGTGGCCCGATTGTAATGAATGATACCTTAATCAATAGCTATGGTCACCAGCATAAATATTGCTGTAAAATATGTCAACATTTCAACAAATAATTTTTTTTCAAAAAAATTTGTAAAGGGGTTAGTCTTTGCAAATTTGCGAATTTGATTGTATATTCAATACAACAGGTAATAGTGGCCTGATTGTAATGAATGATACCCTAATCAATAGCTCTGGCCACGAGCAAAAATATTGCTGTTTAATATGTCAACATTTCAACAAATAATATTTTTTCAAAAAAATTTGCAAAGTGGTTAGCCTTTGCAAATTTGCGAATTTGATTGTATATTCAATACAACAGGTAATAGTGGCCCGATTGTAATGAATGATACCTTAATCAATAGCTATGGTCACCAGCATAAATATTGCTGTAAAATATGTCAACATTTCAACAAATAATTTTTTTTCAAAAAAATTTGTAAAGGGGTTAGTCTTTGCAAATTTGCGAATTTGATTGTATATTCAATACAACAGGTAATAGTGGCCTGATTGTAATGAATGATACCCTAATCAATAGCTCTGGCCACGAGCAAAAATATTGCTGTTTAATATGTCAACATTTCAACAAATAATATTTTTTCAAAAAAATTTGCAAAGTGGTTAGCCTTTGCAAATTTGCGAATTTGATTCAATACAACAGGTAATAGTGGCCCGATTGTAATGAATGATACCTTAATAAATAGCTATGGTCACCAGCATAAATATTGCTGTAAAATATGTCAACATTTCAACAAATAATTTTTTTTCAAAAAAATTTGTAAAGGGGTTAGTCTTTGCAAATTTGCGAATTTGATTGTATATTCAATACAACAGGTAATAGTGGCCTGATTGTAATGAATGATACCCTAATCAAAAGCTCTGGCCATGAGCAAAAATATTGCTTTAAAATATGTCAACATTTCAACAAATAATATTTTTTCAAAAAAATTTGCAAAGTGGTTAGCCTTTGCAAATTTGCGAATTTGATTGTATATTCAATACAACAGGTAATAGTGGCCCGATTAACAAATAATTTTTTTTCAAAAAAATTTGTAAAGGGGTAAGTCTTTGCAAATTTGCGAATTTGATTGTATATTCAATACAACAGGTAATAGTGGCCTGATTGTAATGAATGATACCCTAATCAATAGCTCTGGCCACGAGCAAAAATATTGCTTTAAAATATGTCAACATTTCAACAAATAATTTTATTTCAAAAAAAATTGCAAAGGGGTTAGCCTTTGCAAATTTGCGAATTTGATTGTATATCCAATACAACAGGTAATAGTGGCCTGATTGTAATGAATTTTACCTTTATCAATAGCTATGGCCACCAGCATAAATATTGCTGTTTAATATGTCAACATTTCAACAAAAAAAAATTTTCAAAAAAATTTGCAAAGGGGTTAACCTTTGCAAATTTGCGAATTTGATTGAATATTCAAAACAACAGGTAATAGTGGCCTGATTGTAATGAATGATACCTTAATCAATAGCTATGGTCACCAGCATAAATATTGCTGTAAAATATGTCAATATTTCAACAAATAATTTTATTTCAAAAAAAATTGCAAAGGGGTTAGCCTTTGCAAATTTGCGAATTTGATTGTATATCCAATACAACAGGTAATAGTGGCCTGATTGTAATGAATTTTACCTTTATCAATAGCTATGGCCACCAGCATAAATATTGCTGTTTAATATGTCAACATTTCAACAAAAAAAAATTTTCAAAAAAATTTGCAAAGGGGTTAGCCTTTGCAAATTTGCGAATTTGATTGTATATTCAATACAACAGGTAATAGTGGCCTGATTGTCATGAATGATACCTTAATCAATAGCTATGGTCACCATCATAAATATTGCTGTTTAATATGTCAACATTTCAACAAATAATTTTTTTTCAAAAAAAATTGCAAAGGGGTTAGCCCTTGCAAATTTGCGAATTTGATTGTATATCCAATACAACAGGTAATAGTGGCCTGATTGTAATGAATTTTACCTTTATCAATAGCTATGGCCACCAGCATAAATATTGCTGTTTAATATGTCAACATTTCAACAAAAAAAAATTTCAAAAAAATTTGCAAAGGGGTTAACCTTTGCAAATTTGCGAATTTGATTGTATATTCAATACAACAGGTAATAGTGGCCCGATTGTAATGAATGATACCTTAATCAATAGCTATGGTCACCAGCATAAATATTGCTGTAAAATATGTCAACATTTCAACAAATAATTTTTTATCAAAAATATTTGCAAAGGGGTTAGCCTTTGCAAATTTGCGAATTTGATTGTATATTCAATACAACAGGTAATAGTGGCCTGATTGTAATGAATGATACCTTAACCAATAGCTATGGCCACCAGCATAAATATTGCTGTAAAATATGTCAACATTTCAACAAATAATTTTTTTCAAAAAAATTTGCAAAGGGGTTAGCCTTTGATTGTATATTCAATACAACAGGTAATAGTGGCCTGATTGTAATGAATGATACCTTAATCAATAGCTCTGGCCACGAGCAAAAATATTGCTTTAAAATATGTCAACATTTCAACAAATAATATTTTTTCAAAAAAATTTGCAAAGTGGTTAGCCTTTGCAAATTTGCGAATTTGATTGTATATTCAATACAACAGGTAATAGTGGCCCGATTGTAATGAATGATACCTTAATCAATAGCTATGGTCACCAGCATAAATATTGCTGTAAAATATGTCAACATTTCAACAAATAATTTTTTTTCAAAAAAATTTGTAAAGGGGTTAGTCTTTGCAAATTTGCGAATTTGATTGTATATTCAATACAACAGGTAATAGTGGCCTGATTGTAATGAATGATACCCTAATCAATAGCTCTGGCCACGAGCAAAAATATTGCTTTAAAACATGTCAACATTTCAACAAATAATATTTTTTCAAAAAAATTTGCAAAGTGGTTAGCCTTTGCAAATTTGCGAATTTGATTGTATATTCAATACAACAGGTAATAGTGGCCCGATTGTAATGAATGATACCTTAATCAATAGCTATGGTCACCAGCATAAATATTGCTGTAAAATATGTCAACATTTCAACAAATAATTTTTTTTCAAAAAAATTTGTAAAGGGGTTAGTCTTTGCAAATTTGCGAATTTGATTGTATATTCAATACAACAGGTAATAGTGGCCTGATTGTAATGAATGATACCCTAATCAATAGCTCTGGCCACGAGCAAAAATATTGCTTTAAAACATGTCAACATTTCAACAAATAATATTTTTTCAAAAAAATTTGCAAAGTGGTTAGCCTTTGCAAATTTGCGAATTTGATTGTATATTCAATACAACAGGTAATAGTGGCCCGATTGTAATGAATGATACCTTAATCAATAGCTATGGCTACCAGCATAAATATTGCTGTAAAATTATCAACTATTCAACAAATAATTTTTTTTCAAAAAAATTTGTAAAGGGGTTAGTCTTTGCAAATTTGCGAATTTGATTGTATATTCAATACAACAGGTAATAGTGGCCTGATTGTAATGAATGATACCCTAATCAATAGCTCTGGCCACGAGCAAAAATATTGCTTTAAAACATGTCAACATTTCAACAAATAATATTTTTTCAAAAAAATTTGCAAAGTGGTTAGCCTTTGCAAATTTGCGAATTTGATTGTATATTCAATACAACAGGTAATAGTGGCCCGATTGTAATGAATGATACCTTAATCAATAGCTATGGTCACCAGCATAAATATTGCTGTAAAATATGTCAACATTTCAACAAATAATTTTTTTTCAAAAAAATTTGTAAAGGGGTTAGTCTTTGCAAATTTGCGAATTTGATTGTATATTCAATACAACAGGTAATAGTGGCCTGATTGTAATGAATGATACCCTAATCAATAGCTCTGGCCACGAGCAAAAATATTGCTTTAAAACATGTCAACATTTCAACAAATAATATTTTTTCAAAAAAATTTGCAAAGTGGTTAGCCTTTGCAAATTTGCGAATTTGATTGTATATTCAATACAACAGGTAATAGTGGCCCGATTGTAATGAATGATACCTTAATCAATAGCTATGACCACCAGCATTAATATTGCTGTAAAATATGTCAACATTTCAACAAATATGTTTATTTCAAAAAAATTGCAAAGGGGCTAGCCTTTGCAAATTTGCGAATTTGATTATATATTCACAATACAACAGGTAATAGTGGCCCGATTGTAATGAATGATACCTTAATCAATAGCTATGGCCACCAGCATAAATATTGCTGTAAAATATGTCAACATTTCAACAAATAATTTTTTTTAAAAAAAAATTTGCAAAGGGGTTAGCCTTTGCAAATTTGCGAATTTGATTATATATGCAATACAACAGGTAATATTGGCCCGATTGTAATGAATGATACCTTAATCAATAGCTCTGGCCACCAGCAAAAATATTGCTGTTTAATATGTCAACATTTCAACAAATAATTTTTTATCAAAAAAAATTGCAAAGGGGTTAGCCTTTGCAAATTTACGAATTTGATTGTATATTCAATGCAACAGGTAATATTGGCCCGATTGTCATGAATGATACCTTAATCAATAGCTCTGGCCACCAGCAAAAATATTGCTGTAAAATATGTCAATATTTCAACAAATAAATTTTTTTCAAAAAAATTTGCAAAGGGGTTAGCCTTTGCAAATTTGCGAATTTGATTATATATTCAATACAACAGGTAATAGTGGCCCGATTGTAATGAATGATACCTTAATCAATAGCTCTGGCCACCAGCAAAAATATTGCTTTAAAATATGTCAATATATCAACAAATAAATTTTTTTCAAAAAAATTTGCAAAGGGGTTAGCCTTTGCAAATTTGCGAATTTGATTATATATTCAATACAACAGGTAATAGTGGCCCGATTGTAATGAATGATACCTTAATCAATAGCTATGGCCACCAGCATAAATATTGCTGTAAAATATGTCAACATTTCAACAAATAATTTTTTTTCAACAAAATTTGCAAAGGGGTTAGCCTTTGCAAATTTGCGAATTTAATGTATAATCAATAAAACAGGTAATAGTGGCCCGATTGTAATGAATGATACCTTAATCAATAGCTATGGCCACCAGCATAAATATTGCTGTTTAATATGTCAACATTTCAACAAAAAAAAAATTTCAAAAAATTTGCAAAGGGGTTATCCTTTGCAAATTTGCGAATTTGATTGTATATTCAATACAACGGGTAATAGTGGCCCGATTATAATGAATGATACCTTAATCAACAGCTATGGCCACCAGCATAAATATTGCTGTAAAATATGTCAACATTTCAACAAAAAAAAATTTTCAAAAAATTTGCAAAGGGGTTAGCTTTTGCAAATTTGCGAATTTGATTGTATATTCAATACAACAGGTAATAGTGGCCCGATTGTAATAAATGATACCTTAATCAATAGCTATGGCCACCAGCATAAATATTGCTGAACAATATGTCAATATTTCAACAAATATTTTTTTTTCAAAAAAAAAAATGCAAAGGGGTTAACCTTTGCAAATTTGCGAATTTGATTGTATATTCAATACAACAGGTAATAGTGGCCCGACTGTAATGAATGATACCTTAATCAATAGCTTTGGCCACCAGCATAAATATTGCTGTACAATATGTCAACATTTCAACAAAAAAAATTTTGTCAAAAAAATTTGCAAAGGGGTTAGCCTTTGCAAATTTGCGAATTTGATTGTATATTCAATACAACAGGTAATAGTGGCCCGATTGTAATGAATGATACCTTAATCAATAGCTATGGCCACCAGCAAAAATATTGCTGTAATAATGTCAACATTTCAACAAATAATTTTTTTTCAAAAAAAATTGCAAAGGGGTTAGCCTTTGCAAATTTGTGTTTTTGATTATATATTCAATACAACAGGTAATAGTGGCCCGATTGTAATAAATGATACCTTAATCAATAGCATAAATATTGCTGTAAAATATGTCAACATTTCAACAAATAAATTTTTTTCAAACAAATTTGCAAAGGGATTAGCCTTTGCAAATTTGCGAATTTGATTATATATTCAATACAACAGATAATAGTGGCCCGATTTTAATGAATGATACCTTAATCAATAGCATAAATATTGCTGTAAAATATGTCAACATTTCAAAAAATAATTTTTTTTCAAAAAAATTTGCAAAGGGGTTAGCCTTTGCAAATTTGCAAATTTGATGGTATATTCAATGCAACAGGTAATAGTGGCCTGATTATAATGAATGATACCTTAATCAATAGCTATGGCTACCAGCATATATACTGCTGTAAAATATGTCAACATTTCAACAAATAATTTTTTTTCAAAAAAATTTGCAAAGTGGTTAGCCTTTGCAAATTTGCGAATTTGATTGTATATTCAATACAACAGGTAATAGTGGCCTGATTGTAATGAATGATACCTTAATCAATAGCTATGACCACCAGCATAAATATTGCTGTAAAATATGTCAACATTTCAACAAATATGTTTATTTCAAAAAAATTGCAAAGGGGCTAGCCTTTGCAAATTTGCGAATTTGATTATATATCAAATACAACAGGTAATAGTGGCCCGATTGTAATGAATGATACCTTAATCAATAGCTATGGCCACCAGCATAAATATTGCTGTAAAATATGTCAACATTTCAACAAATAATTTTTTTTTAAAAAAAATTTGCAAAGGGGTTAGCCTTTGCAAATTTGCGAATTTGATTATATATGCAATACAACAGGTAATATTGGCCCGATTGTAATGAATGATACCTTAATCAATAGCTCTGGCCACCAGCAAAAATATTGCTGTAAAATATGTCAACATTTCAACAAATAAATTTTGAAAATGCACTATTATTAGCCTAAAAATCTAGGTAAAGAATGCCACAAACCGAAAAATTTTCAGAAAAACATGAAGGTTCCCTTATGAACACTGAACAAATTATGTCACAAATTAAAATTTTCAGAATTCGGAAAATTCGTGATGTCATGTAAGCCTATACAACTGAGAAAATAATGCCACAAAACGGAAGAAGTTCTGAAAACTCAAGATAGCTATGAAGACTGAACATTTATCCCACAAAACGACGTAGAAAATACATGATGGTTATCCACAAAAATTTGTGAAATCGACAACACACAATTTACTTAATTGACAATTAATATCTAACACCCTACTTTATAACACGCATTGTAGTACCGCAAATAGAGATAAATCTTACTAGTCGCCTAAATGTTGGTCAGACTATCTTTCGACATACACGAATAGGAAAAAACATAAATAAAATCCTTAATTCAATATAAAAGGTAAAAATCACGATGACACCACCACACTCCATATACGTCTCCACCCACACAGAAGAGATATACTTGCTCCACTAGAACGATTTTTATTTTATGGTGGCCTCGTATGGGCTCGCTGGATAGACCTAATAACGAAATAATTGAACATCAATGGCCTGTGTAAAGCCCGTTTAATACCTAAGACAACAAAAAAAGATGTGGCCATAAATTATGGTATCCTTATTCGAGCATATAATCGACTTTTAACTATGATTACCAAAAACCAATAAAATTTTATTGAATCCGAGTCCGTTCGCATCTCGTTATTTATTCTACTGTGGGGTAACATTATCAATATTTTTTTCATTTTATTGATTACTTAACAACAAAGATAATATTATGTGTTTTATGTTGTTGTTTTTTTGTTGTTATCGAATCAAGCGTCTCATCTTTTTGTTTTTCGCAATAAGGACATCATTCAACAGTAAAATCATAAATTTTCATCAAGTGGATGTTTCTTGTGTACGTGTGTGTATAAGTATATGTGTTATATATGTATGTATGCTGCTACTTAAAACCAAACAGCACACCCCACCCGTACACATCCATACATGTACACCCACAAAACGGATTAAATATCCTGAAAGATGATAATGATGGTATAGATATACACAATCTGATAGATAATATTGTGGTGGAGGGGATAAATAATTTTATATGACAATAATAAAACAAAACTTGTTTATTATCTATCCTGGCATTGTTCTTGTACGCCTGTCGATCATAATAATATACTTGATTCTTTTGTGTTGCCATCCTTAGAAACGAAATTCTATTGTTTTAACTTAATGGATTGTACACAAATATGGCACTATATTTATCCCATAATCATATATCTGAGGTTTATTTATAAAATGGGGATTCTGGAACTTAAGATCGTAATCGACGAACATCTTAAAGTGGCTTAAGTTCTGTTTGACCAAAAGGAGCAAAAAAAGATGTAACAAATAAAACGATTTTTGGACAGTTTAAATTTAAGGCGCATAAATTTAGCAGCAAACAAAATCAGGCACATCCAAACCTGCGCCTTTTCATCTATAGACCACAGATATATTCGAAATCCAGTAATTCATTTATATCAAAGCAAATTTCGCTGTCTATACTGTCTCCTTGCTATATATAAAAGAATCAGGACGAAAAATAAAAGTGAATTATTTGTGCTACAAGGACGAAAAATTATGATTTATTTTTATGATCCTATCAACATATACATGCGATATGAGTTCTTATAAATGTTAGGTGGAGGTAAGAAAAACAAATGGAAATCTTGTAAAACTTGTTTATGGTCGTTGAGATTTTTTTTTCTTTATGGTGTGTTTTACAAGGATTTGGTCATTTATTAACTTATTATTGCGTTTTGCACTGGTTGTGTTAACTTGAACATAATGTTTACGTTTTGCCCTTAATTTTAGATGGAGAGCAACATTATGTGTGACTGCAAATTGTATAAAAAAAAATAATAGTACCAGGTAAGTTTGATGGATTGCTTTTCTGCAATTTATTCAGATAACGTCATACATCAAAATGAAATAAATATAGAAAACTAACTCCACAATAGCCAACCACATTTATCTTATACTCGTAATATATCAACTGCTATAAAATATTGACATATTTTTATAAATCATTTTTGAGCAATTAATTTTGGGAAGGAGTAAGAAAAAAATTTACAAATTTGCAAATTTGAATCAAATATCAGTAACATACTTAAAAAGGGTCCAATTTTGATGACTGACAGCTTAAACCAAAGCTCGCAACTTTGGTATGAAAACTGCAATAAAATATTGACATATGTTCAAAATTCATTTTTGAGCAATTAATTTTAGAAAGGGGTAAGCCTTTAAAAAATTTGCAAATATGAATCATAAGTCAATAACACACGTAAAAAAGGGTCCGATTTTGATGACTGACAGCTTAAACTGAAGCTCTCAACTTTGGTATGAAAACTGCAATAAAATATTGATTTCTTTTCCAAATCATTTTTGAACAATAAATTTGGGAAGGGGTAAGCCTTTACAAATTTGAATCAAAATTCTGCACCACACGTAAAAAGGGTCCGATTTTGATGACTAATAGCTTAAAGAAAAGCTCTTAACTTTGGTATGAAAACTGCAATAAAATATTGACCTATGTTCATAATTCATTTTTGAGCAATTAATTTTGGGAATGGGTAAGCCTTTATAAATTTGCAAATTTGAAGCAAAAGTCAGTAACACACGTAAAAGTGGTTCGATTTTGATGACTGATAGCTTAAACAAAAGCTCTCAACTTCTGAATACTGCAATGAAATATTGATATTTTTTTCAAATCATTTTTGAGCAATAAATTTAGGGAAGGGGTGAGCCTTTACAAATTTGAATCAAAAGTTAGTACCACACGTAATAGTGGTCCGATTTTGATGACAAAGCTTAAACAAAAACTCTCTACTTCGATATGAATACTGCAATAAAATATTGACATATCTTTACAAATCATTTTGAGCAATTAATTTTGGTAAGGGGTAAGCCTTTACAAATTTGCAAATGTGAAAGAAATGTCAACCGAATCGTTACACGCACTTGGAGTACAGAATTCATGTATTGAATTGTTGACCAGCCAGAGCTTGATGGCTCATCATATTAGATACGTTCGAATGTATTTTATGAATCATAAATGTGCTCCCCAATCATAGACGTTTTACTGTAAAAAATAATATCAGCATGTCATACAACCACAAGTTGATTTTTTAATTTAAACATTTGCATTGTACAAACAATACAAATGTATCCCACGTTTGTGATCATTCGTAATTCCGCATCTTACGTAAATTACGTCGAAGTCATATAGTTTATCAAAAGAATTTTTTTTTTTTTTTTTATAAACAACCAACCAGCTGATAATTAAAAAAATTGTTGTCCATTAATCAATTATACAATTATCGCGCTATTCTAAACTATATATAAAGTTGTGGTCAAAGATCACTCCAGTCCACGATGAAATTGCAATTAAACCAAATTCGATCGTGTACTGTGTAATTGCGTATCTCGCGCAATTTATCGTCAGTTTGGTTTTATACATCGTACACAATGTACACAAAAATTTTAGTGATTTGCGTTTTCATGTCACTTGCGGCCCTCAGCCACACCAATGAAATTGAAATAAGTTCAGAATGTCGCGAACAGTTCATTGTAAGATAATATTCTGTGTGTGTGTGTGTTGAATTAATTCTAAAATATTTGTATAATTACAGCGACAAACTTTCCTTCGTGATCAATGTCACAATCGATTAACGACCGCAAATGAATTTTATCACGAATTCAATACGACGGTGATCAATTTTAATGGAAGAAATGAAAATTTAGTGGCTGTCGACACATTTTTCACCAAGTACTGCGATATTATGCCACAATTTTTACGATGTTTTGATATTTCGAACGATGTGAGTGACGAGTGTCGTGCCCAAATTCCAAATCGTGCATTTAAAATTATCGTTTTTCAAGCACTTGATTCGCTGGCTCGGTATGCTTGTGCAGATGATGCTGCCGTCCTAAAAAGTGATTAGTGTGATTTAAAAAAAAAACGTTTGACAGTTAATTTAATATTTTAATTTTTACAGAACTTTTGCCTCACGATGGATTCCGATTTTTGTTTTTGAACGATGATTTAGATCGATGCATCGGTTTGGCGGAGAATGTTCAATTGTTTAGTGATTTGTGTGTGTAAGTAATGTGACGGTATCGAAAGTGTTTGGTTAATCTATAAATATTTTTTGTGTAATTTAAAGGGCCATCGACAGATCACTTCCTTGTATCGAGGCATTAGTTGCAAACCATCCTAATAAGGATATCGTTGTGATAACGCGGGAAGCATTGAATCATTTTAAATTGGCCGGTGATTGTGAAATTTAAATAGGATTAAGTGTTCTTGTTTAATTCAAATACACACACTAATAAATTAAAGTAACTTATCTTGATTATCAATTAATTTTGTTTGATTGTATAGTAGCCTGCGTAACACAAATAATGCTAGTGATATAGTACAACGCCTCAATTAAGAATCTCAATCAATAGTCAAACTATAGAAGCTGTATAGTTTGAAGCTTCTCAAACCATAATAATATCAGTTATAACTGCACAAAAGTTTTACAGATTTGATAGGCTAACGGCATCGTGTATTTTCTAATTTTTAGAAATTTTCGATTTGTGGCCAAAATTTCACAGTTTTGATAGGGTAACTAACCATTGTGTGGATTTTGGAAATTTTCAAATTTTGGCTAAAACTTCAAAATTTTTATTGGCTAACCATCATGTGATTTCTGGATTTTAGGAATTTTCGATTTATGGCAACACTTGACCACACTTTCACCGTTTGGTAGGCTAACTAACCATCTTCTGTTTTCTGGAATATGGAAATTTTCGATTTGTGGCTAAAATTTTAAAGTTTTGATAGGCTTACCATCAAGAGTTTTCCGGATTTTGGAAACTTTCAATTTGTGGCCAAAATTTCACAGTTTTGATAGGCCAACTAGCATGTGTGTTTCCTGGATTTGGAAATTTTCGATTTTTAGCCGAAATTTCACAATTTTGATAGGCTAACCATCACGTGTTATCTGGATTTTGGGAATTTTCGATTTGTGGCAAAAATTTCACAGTTTTGATAGGCTTACCATCAAGTGTTTTCTGAATTTTCATAATTTTGGAATTATGGCTTCACAGTGTTGGCTAAAACATGAGTGGTTTCTGGATTTTGGAAATTTTCGATTTGTGGCAAAAATTTAAAAATTTTGATAGGCAAAATTTATCAAGTGTTTCCTGGATTTTCGAAATTTTCGAATTTTGGCCAAAATTTCACTGTTTTTGTAGGCTAACTAACGATCTTGTGTTTTCTGGATTTTGGAAATTTTCAATTTGTGGCAAAAATTTCACAGTTTTAATAGGCTAACTAACCATCTTGTGTTTTCTGAATTTTGGAAATTTTCGATTTTCAGCCGAAATTTCACAATTTTTATAGGCTAACTAACCATCACATGTTATCTGAATTTTGGAAATTTTTAATTTGTAGCTAAAATTTCACAGTTTTGTTAGGCTTACTATCACGTGTTATCTGGATTTTGGAAATTTTCAATTTGTAGCTAAAATTTCGCAGTTTTGATAGGCTTACCATCAAGTGTTTTCTGGATTTTGAAAATATTCGATTTGTGGCCAAAATTTCAAAATTTTAATAGGCTTACCATCAAGTGTTTCCTGGATTTTCATAATTTTCGAATTTTGGTCAAAATTTCACTGTTTTGGTAGGCTAACTAAACATCTTGTGTTTTTGGATTTTGGAAATTTTCAATTTGTGGCAAAAATTTCACAGTTTTGATAGGCTACCATCGTGTGTTTTCTGGATTTAGCAAATTTTCGTTTTTTGACCAAAAATTCACAATTTGTATTAGCTAACAACAATTATTTGTTTCCTGGATTTAAGAAGTTTCCGATTTGTAGCCGAAATTTCACAATTTTTGTAGGCTAACCATCAAGTTTTTTTCTGGATTTTTTGAATTTCCGATTTCTGGCAAAAAATTCACAGTTTTGATAGGCTAACTAACCATTGTGTGTTTTCTGGTTTTTGGAAATTTTCTATTTTTTGTCGAAATTTCACAATTTTTATAGGCTAACCTTCACTTCTTATCTGAATTTTGAAAATTTTCGATTTGTGGCTAAAATTTCACAGTTTTGATAAGCAAACCATCATAAGTGTATTCTGGATTTTGGAAATTTTCAATTTATGGCTAAAAAATTCACAGTTTTCCATCATATGTTTTCTGGATTTTGGAAATTTTCGATTTGTAGCAAAAAATTGCAGTTTTGATAGGCTTACCATCATGTGTTTTCTGGATTTTAAAATTTTCAATTTGTAGCAAATATTTCACTTTTTTGCAGGCTAACATCATGTAATTGATGTGACTGATCATGTGGCATTTTAAATTTCTGCTTGTAAAGAAATATTAGGGCTAGTATGACCGTTAAAAAGGTTTGTAACATCCAAGAACAATGGTTTAAGCCAACCAGGATGTCTTAAGTATAATGTCATGGAATTTTGATGTACTATTTAATGGTAAACTAACAGTAATTGATTTTCAATCGAGATATAGAATTAAGAGTATTTTAATATAATGAACTTTCTGACTTATCCCATATTATCTGGTGTAAATTATTTAAAATTACAAAAAAGTTTGAGTTTCACTACAATAAATTACACCAGAGACGTGACATTGTAAGATGTCAGCCAACTACTAAGCTAAGACATTTTCATCACAACTGTTACCAATGAGTACGATACTATATTTATGATTGAAAATACTTAAATTGAATTATTAAATAGCCCAATAAAAAAAGTTCATCACCCGATTGACTGCATGGTATACAGATTCTATTTTTCCAAAATAAATTTTTCAACCCAACAACAAACATATCAATTTCAACTAAACATCATTAAATTAAGACTTTTCAATCAAAGCACTGTGTACAAATTGCATGCACCACATGTTTTGAAATAGAAAAAAAATCAAAAAATGGAGCCAAAATTTTATATTAAACTAAGTGGCTAGAATTACTGGAAAAATGTCAAAGAGATTGGATTTCACTCGATTTTCTAATTTAATAATTTTTATGGATTCGAAATATATTTTGATTTTTGAAAATATCCAAATCTGTATAATACTGTCGACATGCCAAACGATAACGAAAATATTCGAACAAAAAAAAAATTATTTAGAATGTGATAAAATTTCCATAAATCATCATCGCCAATACCGCCACCATCACCACCGTACACGATACAATTTGATTATTTGATGAGTTCATAGTGTGAGTATATGGGAAAATTCGGAAGATTTTCAAATTAGAAATTCATAATGCATTCAAAATATATTTTTTTTTTTCAATCTATGATAATAGAATTTATATTTTTGAGCTTTCAATAAAGCAGACACACACACATATTGAACATCGACAGTCAAATGGAATTTATTATTTAGATTCGTATTTTTTTGAGCTTTTTTACATCGATATAACAAAAAAATTATATCATGACGTAATAATTTGTATGTGTGTGTATTCAATTTTGAATTTAACAAAAATTGTTATTGAAAGAATGCAACTTGTTTTGAATCCCAAACCAAATTAATTTTCTGAATGTCCATTGAAATAATCTTGGAAATAAGTTGCGGCTAAATAAATTTAGTGGTCACATATTTTTTGAAGTTCTGAAATTCGAAATCTTAAAATAAGAAAGCAAATAATAGAAGGCTTTTAAATATGTTTTAGGTTATGTAACAAAAATCTTCTTAACTGTGCAATTGGTGTACAAATAGCTAGGCAACAAATACTATTGGTTTATTTCAACAAATCAAATACTACCAAATTACGGAAAATTCATGATGATTAAAGCCTATACAATTTAAGAAAAGTATGCCACAACTGAAAAATTTCCAAAATCGGGAAAAAACTGCAAAAATTATGTTATAAATCGAAATTTTCTAAATACAGAAATCGCACAATGCGCCCGTGAAGTTGTAAAGAATATACCACAAACCGGAAATCCAGAAATTGAATGATGGTAAAATCATGAGAAGTGCACAATTATGTCGCAAATCGATAAAGTCTCAAACTCTGAAATTTAATGATGATTTTCCCTTGAAAACTGTGAATTTTATGATAAAATCGGGAAATCCCAAAATCCAATAAAACCATGACATATCTTGCATAGCGAAAAAACTGTAAATTTTTGTCGAATTTACATGGGGGTAGCCCATAAAAACTGAATGTTTGGAGAAATCCACAAATTCAAAGAAAACATGATGGTTAGCCCATGGATACTATTAAATCCATGACACAAATCGAAATTTAGGAAAATTCTTGAGCTTTATGTATAAGGTAAATTTTTCGACCTGCATTATTTGGTGATTGCATTTAATTAGACATTGATCTATATTACTACATGCAGTACACTTTTATGTTCTCATGATATTAAACAAACCCGATCTCACTCCCACTGATACGCTTTATTCGCTGAAATATGCAAATTATGGTAATGAACAGCTTTTATATCAATTACCAAGAAAATATATCAGGCGTAAAATTTTAATTTTGAAAATGTTAATTATATGAATTATTAATTAGATTCACGAGAATGTGGGATGTATCAACAATCGCAATAAATTCATATACGCCAGGCAAAATCGACTTATATATTTTGAAAATCACCAGAGTATAAATTTTGCATAATATTTCGGATCCAACATTATAAAGAAATCATATATCCAAATAAAAAATCATAACCTCCAAAAGTGAAAATGCTTGCAAGCAGGGAAAAATCCGATTATTTCCATAACGATAAATTTTTCTCGTCCAATAAAAATATTTATACATAAATTTTAAAGCTCAAATTAAATTAGACAACAACAAAAAAAAAAATATATATATATATATATATATATATATATATATATATATATATATATATATATATATATATATATATATATAAATATGTTTGTAGATATCAAAGACAAATTAAGCTCGAAAAGCTTAAAAGCATATCGCAACAATTTTTAAATGAAAAACCGAAAATTATCGTCAAATTCTGTTTTCAGTCACGAATCGTTATTATTTTGAGCTTTTTGAGACATTGTGCTACTGTGTGCCCTTTTTATTATTTTTACTATTGATTGTCGTTCGTCCTTAGACTTTTAAAATGCTTTTAGAAATAATCGAATTGATATTTGGCGTTTGTCTCGTCGATTAGTCGAAGAGTAAAATATTTTAGGTTATGCAATTGCAGTTTTTTCTAAATTCAAACTGTTCTTCACATAACTTATAATTAAGAAAAAAATCATAATTTATATAGAAACATTCGCCTGAACGTTTTCTAACTGTATATTGCACATTACTAATTATTACTTCTCAAAACAACGTTGGAAAATTATAATGCATACATTGAGGCGAATAACATATTTCGATGCCTCCCGTTCATACAGGCGCATCGCTTGAGGTATAATTCGCCGGCGGCAGAAAACACCGGCGGCAGAATCTGGAACAATGTCAGATAATTGATAACATCAACAGATAGAGAAAGTCATTCATAACGAATGATCTCGTTGAGATGTTGAACAAAACCGATTTCGTGGTCCAGACAGTGAGCAGCTCACCATGCAGTGACATCACCTGTTTAAGGCTAAAATAGACATTGACAAAATGGCTCTGTATATTCAAAAAGAAAGCAACATAACAACAGAAAGACCAGAAGAGGAGACTTATAGGTCAGCTGCCATGGGTAGACCTCATGTCAAAGATGAGGTAACTAAGCAAGCTTACTTTGGCCGTGTTACAGTTTATAATAAACCATTCGGCGGTTTGGATATTTTCTTTGAAACGTCTTAGAAAGCTGCCAGTAGTACACGAATCACTTTGTTACGCTACATCTCCCACTCAGCTTGGTGGGATCTTTCTCTAGCAAAGTCTTGATTATTTAAGCAACCAAATGTATTTTTACCAAATCAGGTAACGAATTACATCTGGCTAACCCCGAAGTGAAACTTATAGAGTCGAGACACATGTCGTAGCCGTGGTGCAAAATGTATGAACCAAACCATGTACGTTTGTTTCACTGCAATTAAAACGAAGACTCATACAACA